>JACEOJ010000129.1:278427-580236 GCA_013761285.1 Campoletis sonorensis
AGAGAGAGAGAGAGAGAGAGAGAGAGAGAGAGGGGCGAGGAGGGAAAGGATAGGAAACTCACTTCACAAGGTTTTTCCATCAGTTAGCTCTACGTTCCCTGTAGTTTCCTGCTTCATTTCAAAGTGTCAAGAAGAAAATGATCATAAAGTCAGAAAATGCTTGACTCAAAAGTTGCAATAATGTTCAAATTTATAGATTGCCTCGTTCTATCTCGTTTCCTCTTTCTAGTTCGATCTCCCTCGAACCTATCGTTTTTCGTTTCGCTCATATTACGCTCCCGTCTGGCTTCCCTCTCATGTAGGTCGAAATATAACTCGTAGAGGGTTAGACCTCCGAAGAATGGCAATTTCCGGACATGTGTAGGAGGCGCACGGATGTGAGAGATGATGATTTGCCGTCGTTAGCCTCATCGTTGCTCCCGTTCTATCCTTTCGCGCTCCTCCTATCCTCGTTTTTTCGCCCAGCATCATTTTGGCTGACTGATAGACTTTTAGTCCGAAACTGTGTTCTTATCAAGACTTATGTTCCGCGAGGGATAAAAAAAAAACCACGAATCAGTATAGGTAAGGGATAATTTTCGCCTTTTTCTTGTCGACTAGTTTTTTGGCAATGCTCGCTTCCATACTCTCCTCTTTTTCGTCAATACCAAACCGCTTCGCATTGGAACGGTTGCTTCATTATTGTGCTACGGAGTAACGATGGTTTTTGTGCTGCTTGGATTCTGATCACGCAGATTATAAGTTGGCCTTGATGATAAAAAATTCAATCAAAGTAAAAGGACACTTTACACACTCCAGCTATAATTCCATCGGTTCCAAGCACTTTCGATCAATCATGAGGGCCTGACTTAACTTAGCGATCTCTTAAATTTCACCAAAAAGTCTTTCGTTTGTGATGTCCAAGCACTTTAATGCTGATTAAATAAAATAACGTTTTAAACTGATAGTTCAAACGTTCGATAGATTTTAAAGCGTTTTTTAATCTTTAATTTTTCTTCCATTCTGTTAACAAAATAAATGATGTAACGATGTTTTATCTTCTGGGAGTTATTGTTGTTACGATGTTATAATTACCGCGGCATGATGTTCAAGTGACATTGCAGATTTCATTTCCCACAATTATACCGATCAGCGAAGCTCCTAGCATTAATTAATCTCACGAGGAATCTGAAGTAACATCATTAATCAAGGGATTATTCATTGAATGAGTAAGCTAAGTTCGCCACAAAAATACTGGAAAGCTGGCAACAAAGAGAACCCTTATTCACAAGAGAAATGGTCCACGAGTATCGTCACTTGAAGCGAAAAAAAAAAAAAATCACCAGAAGCTCTACATTTTTGAGATGAAATATTTTAGAGCTTGGATAAGTTTGCTTTCGGAGAACCATACCCCCGGACTCTTTAACTAAATTGTTTGCAATGTCGGGATGGAAGTCGTTAAAGTAGTAGTTTCTTGAAAAATCTTCCAAATCTCCATCAGCCAACGTGTTTCATTCCACTAGTGACCCAACTGGCCAATCCTCCTCGAACGAATATTTTCTCTTGGAGTATTTAACCGCTGCTTCGCGTCATCCGCTTTAAAGTCCACCGTTGTGGGTCATTAATGAATCAGTTTCCACAGGACCTGGTTCGTTTCTTGGCTCTGCCTTTTCGAATAATTAACGAGATTAGTGAACGTTCATGGGTGGTGATGGATATCTGGATGAACGTTTATTGATTAGTACAATTTTCTTCAATAACCAAATGTATCGCACGAGTTTAGAAGTCAGCAGAATTTATCGTCCTGAGCATGATCAGATGTAGAACACAGAGTAAATTAAATATTGGCTCGAAAGGTTTACAGGAATACCCAGTGACATAGGTAATACAAAGGCAGCAAATATTCGAAAGTTTCATCTCGTTAACGAGCAATCGCTTTCGCGTGAGGGTTTCAATCACTGTGGGCGCCAATTCTCTACCTCTTCGTAATACCACTCCCGTAGAACTGTCGAATAGTCGAGAATAGAGGGAGAGCTGATGATTTCAGGCATTGGGCATAATGTTAAACTTCTGGGAAGGACATGGGCAATGTATGTGTCTATATATATATGTAGATCCTTAACGATGTGACAAGCAGGATACCCGATTTGAGGAAAGTTCTTGGACCGTGCACTACCCACCGCCAACATATACATCCACATATATTTAGGATTACCCTTCGCTGCTTTCAGAGGGTTTATGTTCTACACTCACGACTGCATAAGTGCACGAGTTGTCACTTCTCGTACAACCTATATGTATGCAACACAATTTAATACAGACGTCAAGCTTTTGAACAGTGTCCATTGGTTACAGTTGACTTCCTCGAAAGTTAATATCCTCGGATTATCGCGTTATTACTATGTTTGTTCAAATAAATTCTTCAAGTGCATATATATCCAAGAAATACATGATAAAAATACTTTAAATTTGATGGAGTTAATGCAAGTATGATAAAATCTTTTCATCTGATCACAGCAGGTTTAGGCCCAGATTTTTTTTCCTCCCATCGTACTGTTGACTTTAAATAATTATAGATAAAATTGTCGATGATTATTTATCACAAATATATCGAATTATAATAAATACTACTGCACAACTCGTCCAACCGTTGGGGCCCATACGACGACGACAATCAAGCAACTCTATCGACTGTTCCTTAACGAGCAATCGCGCCTGTTCATGTTGCCTATTGAACATGTGATGTGAAAACAGTTGTTCGGTTGTTGTACGATGCAGCATTATAAATACTTCGGCAACTTGTCACAACTACGATAACATCGAGGAGAGAAACCAAGCGATTTTGCTACGACGATAACAAAAGTCACTTATCATCTGACAGAAAACCCGTCATTAGTTGGGAAACTGTCGTAGGAGGCCAGATAAATTTCGGGATTAACAAATCGTTAGAAATTTTTAAAAAATACAAGAAGGAAACTTTTATTATATATTTACATGGTAAACAATGTCGTGTCGATATATACTACACATGTATGTTTTATATACGTAATATTACACATATTTATATATCATTCTTCCGCGGTGTAATAGTTTCGAACCTCGGAGCTTATCCAGTACAAGAATGTATCCCAATGTCATTTTAATCAGCACGATCGTCGAGTTGTATGTAATGTTTCAATGACATTGTAGCAAGAGTCGAAAACATGATGACAATGGGATTAATTGTTGATTTTTAAATGGTACGTTAATGCGCGAGACTTTTGTAATGTGGTCGAAGATTCATAAAGTAATTAATGATATAATTATGTGATAAAGTCGTTTGAATGATTTTTTTGTTGTTTTCTAAAGGATGAAACAACCTGTGGGAAAAAATCAACGTGATTCGACATAATAATTGGTGCAAACAATCGTGTTGCCCTTTTTCTTTGTAATGTTTCCTCAAAAGTTTAATCATTCGGAAAACATAGATAAAAAATGTTTACTGTGCATTAAATTTGTTTGAATCATGAAATCACCTCGACAAATAATAAATTGCAATTACTGTCAATTTCTTGTGCGTGTGGCAAAATTAGTATGGTTCGTACATGTGTATGCTGTTACACGTTGGTTAATACCGTACCCGCTTAAACAAAGTTTTATTATGATGATCAGAGCGATGCATGATTACTTCTTTTTCCGTAATGACTAAAATTATATTCATATATATTATTTGTATATATATGTACGTATGTGTACATAAATAATACGTATAAGGCATTTTACCCCGTTCTACGTGGCTGAGAGTTCGACTATTTTCTATGTTTGCCTGAAATTTTAGTACCACCTAGTAGCAAAATCAGTTTTATAAAATTTGTATATCCCATGAACAAAATATTCATATGTAATTTCAGATTCTTATCTCAAGTTTTTCAATAGTTATATATGATTTTTTATGTCAAGGATTTAAAAAAAAATTGCTTCATGTTTTTTAAGCCATTGTCGAAATTCTTTGAGTGTGAAAGGAAAAACACATTGATGACGATAGTCGATAATTTTATTAATATCTTTTCATGTGAATATGCATTTGAGTTCTTTAACAGTTCAAAAATTCAAGAATTTTTGATGTTTTCTTCAAAACTATAACTCTTGAAATACTTTTGGGACAATAATCTAAAAATCATTCTATGGATAGTCTTTTTTCCAGAGCATGATATTACAAAGAAATAATAATGTTTTGGGAATCTCAGAAATAATCAGGGTCACAGTTACACTGAGCAGCGTCGAATGCCTCATATGTATGTTCAAACAACCGTTCTATCTTCAATGTTATTGTGCTTAATGTTGCATTGTGTACGATTACGTATCGTTGCGGTGCTCATTGAGCTCATATACAAATACTGTACCGAAAGATTGTTTGCCGACTAACACACGCGGCAAATTTTCATTAGAAAAAAAAAAAAATTGCATTCAATATGGAAAAGTATTTTTATCTAAGATCTTCGATTATTTACACTCCAAGATAACATTCCAGTAAAATCGACGGACGAATAAATCATAGAGATCTTCATATTGGACAATCGATCTCATTGAACTACTCCGCTTTTTATTCGAGTATTTTGTGTTTTTCTTTTACGTTTGATTTGCTCCTTACATGTAAGCATAACATTGTTCATCCGCTTCAATCGAGACACGGAATTGTATGAGTTTCGAGAGTTTATCGCAATTTCAAATTGTCATTGGATTCTTTTCGTTATATTGTTTTTTGCTTTTTTTCATTGATTCTGTTTCTTGAAATCGCACCGAGAAACGAAAGTTTGAAATTTCGCAGGCTTTTTTCTTCGATGACAAGCAAAGTAAATGTTTGTACCATAGTGTCGTTGTTGTTGACGATTGTAGGCGATTTACAGGCGAAGAATTTCCGCTTGTCATTCGAACGATCGTTTTTTCTTATTTTCTTTTTTACTCGATACGATCACTCGTCCTGTCAAACGTGATCACCCCACACCGTTGCGACCTTAAAACGGTCCACCGATGCTAGATAAGTGCCGTGTGGATGCCAAGCAACCGCCGTCACCGCACATCTGAAAACAGCCAAGAGACACCGGTTGATCATTACGTTAAAGTGTTTAGTACGGAATACCGGATTCTCGTACAAGAAATAATAAAGCTAAACTGGACGAGGAGTAGATTTTTATGTATCCAGCAAGTTTTGCCTGGATATATAGTGCTGCATTTATAAATTACATACAGGGTGTCCCGTTGAGAAAATACTGCAGGAAAAACATCGTAGAAATACAGGAAAAAATTGCAGATCGCATTGAAAAATGTTTCCTGCGAAAAATGTACCGTTTTATCTTAAAGACATCTTTTTAATTATATTCGGAGTGTTACAAATAAAAATTTTGTAACACATACGCGTAAAGTAAGCAGAACCACTTGGCAAATGGCCTTACATATAAACAGTCAAACGTTGTACGGTTTATCTTAGTGACCTCATTGACTGTATGTATTTTTTATGAATGAAACACGCTCTACGAGACTGAAAGGCTCTCCTTCGCATGTGATATTCGTCAGAGAGCGTGAAAACGACTAACGATAAGTTTTAATAAATGATAACAAAACTGTATAAAATCAGCATTTGACCTTCCGTATATATTCATCATACGATTCTTACATATTTCGTTCATGTCGTGGAAGTGGTATTAATTAATTACTTGAACATGAGATTTTGTTTCAAATCTGAAAGAAATGGCGACAAGAATTGCTCGAAATTTTAACGCCGTTGTCAGGTGAAAATCTCGAACGGGTTCGAAGTTTCATACAAACACGGTTTTTTCTTACAGACTGAACTAATAAAATTCCTCAATTCCTCGAGCTTGAAGCTTGAAAGAGATCTTACTCGTCTGCGAACACACCTATTCTCGTGTATATACTTAAAGTCGAATCCGCGCATGTCTCATTCGTCGGTAAAGGTAAATACAACCATTTAAATTCGCGGAGAGAGAACCATCGAATTTTAAAAGTTTAAGCTCAGCAGAAAGTCTTGTTTAACGAGTAAGAGAGCAGGATATGCAGAAGGGATTAGAGATGTGAGGGGACACGTTGCTCGTGAAATATTATGTCGGAACGAGAAGTGGAAACTGCGAATGTTAACGCGCTCACGGTTGCGTATACGAAGCTCTCGTAATTACAAGAAGACCCAATTATGCGAACTCGAGAATGTATCGCTCGTGTGAAGCTCCATGCGTTTTAGGTATGAAATGATGAAAATATGTGCGCACCGTACATGCACATGCGTATATTTAAATCCTCGGGATATGAAGAGAATGACAACGCGGAAGGACGTTGGTAATTTTTTGGCCAACGAGGCCGAGGAGACGCTTTTTCTCCAAGCCACGATTTTATCCATTTACTCTCATTTTTCCTTTCTTTCCTTCTTCTACTCTTCATCTTGTTCGCTTTTTCTCTTCTTTCGTTGCTCCATTGCTTTCTCCCGTGATTAACGGTATCCCAACGAGCAAATCGTTCGCGGGGATTAGCTCGGTACGTGCCTCGTCATCCACGAGGGTGACATTAACTGATTTTGTGGCCTGGGGGGTAATCCATGGCCAATTATGGTCCCCCACCAAGATTGTCAGCGCACGCGCGCATGTCTCTAAGACGGTAATTGACTGGGTGAATCGTTCCTCTCGTGAGCTAACCGAACCACCAACTAACTGTTAAACAAAAGACCATCTAGACCTTTTACCCTTCGACCACACGTACGTGTTCAATGCATTCCGACTAATCTCAATCTCGTTTCACAAAATGCTTATCCTCAAATCACCTCGTGTATTGTCATTTCATAGTTGAATTAACATATTTTGTTAAAAAAAGAAAAGAAAAACTCACATCGTTGTCATAATGATTTTACGTGAATTTCAAATAATGAAAATGACTTTTTTTCGTCCATATGAGAATGCTCTTTTGGAAAACAAATGAATTTTGATTAATCTTGTTCAAATTTGAATATTGAAGGTTATGTAACGATAGGAACATTCGATGTTTTTGAACAAAATGATTCAGCGTGATGAAAAATTTCCTAAGGAATTTTATAAACTTATAAAAATGGCGACACTTAGTGTTAACGGGAAAAAATCGTAATATGACTCTGATCCCCGTCAAAAACGTATTTTCTTTCGGGATTTTTATTTCTTATAGACGAAATAAAATGTTCACATAAAACTCTGTTTTGAACTATCTAACGTTTCGAGACAGAGTCCGAGAGATCGGTACTTTGGAAGTCTAGACACATGCTCCACTTGAATTTTGCACTAGAACGTCCTCGTTTTAGTCCTGGAGTCTTCTCATCACGATCCACTATGTTGTATATCGAGTACATATCTCGCCCAACTCATAAACGTAAGATGCACTCTTGCTTCCTGCCACCCTCGTAATTTGAGGATGTATATGGACGTCATATCTTTATAGGGCAAGGGAGAGATAGGCGAGAAAGTTATATCTACTTTCGATATTGAACCGCACATCTACGGTCATTCAATCGACAAGTATAGAGTCCAACAGCGAGAACTTATGTTGCCAAATACGTAGCCGTTGTCCCTTTCAACGAGAATTCTCGAAAAGATGAATGAAAAAGAAGAAAAAAAAAAAATCGAATACTGGAAAGTATTACGAACCTCAAGTGAAAGGAGCCCGGAACTGAGAAGAACGACGAAAATAACGTCTGGAGAGTCCGTATAGTGTCCTCGAGACCACTCCGATGAAGGAACGATTCCGCAGCGAACATGAGAAGAAGAAGAAGAATTCGACGATCGCGAGCTTAGAGCTTAATGTGACTGGGCGAATGTTGGGCGATTGGGAAGTACTGTGTGGGTTCAAAAAGGAACGTGAGGAAAGGAAAGAGAAAGGACCCCGTTCAGGCTGAAATGGCACACGATGGAGAACAGTTTTCTTCCAATATTTTCAACAGGGGCTATTCAAAGACCAAAAGAAAAGAAATAAAAGAAACCGAAGGAATAAAGTAGAAGAAAAAAAGAAAATAAGTAAGATGCTACGTGCCATGGCAAAAGAGGGTTTCGCTCTGGTGAGAGGTGTCCGCCCGTAAGTATAGTGTGAAAAGAGGGGAACTTTGCGGAAAGAACGTATTCCATCAGGGTAAGGCATTTTACCGAGCTCTGTACAACAGTGAATGCCCGAGTCGCGTCAGTAAGTTTAGCTCCGCTGGGAAAAAAATCGCTCCGGACGCCATCGATATTTTTTTTTTGCGAAAAGTACACTCTTTTTGAACACTCGAAATAATCCTAAACATCTCACGTTCCTCCAGCATAACGTACAACTAAATTGTACTATGACGGATGATCAACTGATACCGAAAAGATTATTATTTTTCAACTGATAACTTTAAACCAATCTTATAATGCTGTAAACATCATGTAAAAAAATAAGTTTTCAGTAAGCATGACAGAGCGATTAACAACAGTATTCTTATAAAATGGTTGCAAAATTCTCGGACTCGAGAATTTTATTAGGCGAAAATGAAAGAGAATTAAATTGATTGCATTGTTGGGGGGTTGCATTGATTGGAGCATCGCGGCACTACAATTTAATGTACTGTGCGAAATGTTTTCTAATGATGCATTAAAGAAAAGTTTATCGAGTCAGGAAGAAGGGAGAATAAATTCGTTGAGAAGAGAGAACACTTAACGAATGATAATGAGGAATAATAGGTCAGAAAAAAATAGGTCAGTTTTCTTTCAACACCTTTTCCACCCTCTGTGCGAATGAACAAAGAGAAAGGGACGAAAAGAAAAGAAGCGAGGCTACGTGCTGTGGCAAAGCGAGCAAAAGCCAATACGATAGCAAGAGAAAAAGGGAGGGCTGAAAAAAGGGAAAAGAAACTGTAGACTTTCTAGGAGACTGGGCGTTCGGAGCTGTATGGTATGGACGCGGTGGAGACGGCGATTTCATTCCCGTCGGGGGAATGCCTTCTGCAGACGCCGACGATATTTCTACCACCGCGGGACCCACACGTTTTCCTTTTCCCTCTTTCATTCCTTATCCTACATCCAACTGTTAGCTTTCCCTATTATACCATTGAGAAAAAGGGAGATAGAGATAGTGGGAAAGAGGGAGAAATAAAAGGGAATACACATACAACAAAAGGAGAAAGTGGGGAGAGAACGGAAAACGATGGATGGGGAAACAAAGCAATAGCGAATCAACTTGACATTGTCTTATATTGAAAAACGTCAATGAAAAATAGCCAACGATAAGTTTCATTGGTACAAAAATACTGTAGGCAATAGAATAAGGTTTTCTACGTGCAATAAGGCACGAAGAAGCATAAGAAAAACGAACGAGACGACACGTTATGTAGTACGTACAAAAGAATGAATATAGTTATTTACATTGAGAGTAGAGAATTTGGCGAGTGATCACGAGGCTTTATTCTCATCTTACATGAGCAAACAGCCACCGGGAGGCAAAGGAACGCGAGAAATTCACGACGCGAAAGAATCCACGCTCGCTGTGGAAAGTAAACGAAGATCGAGTTGCTTTTTGCGTCCTCCATCTTTCTTGCTTTCAACAGCCACGTCGTATACGACAACAAGGATGACAAGAATGAAAACGCGAGTTACTCTAGCACGTTAGAGATACCCCCGGTCGAAATGTCTCCGAGTCATGTTGGATAGATAGATTTCACCCTGAACCGCTCACACTGGCTTAAGATTGCTTCGACTAGATCGAACCATAGGGTGAAAGAAAGAAAAAAAATTCGCGAGGGTGAAATTCCTCGAATTATTGCTCTCCTTCACCGTGTATGTTGCGTTAGATACTTCACAATGTAGCATACGTGCCCAGCCAAGGGTCTCTACCATCCAGCACTGGTTCTCTTCTTCAATGCGTGAAGCGATATCAAATTCTTCTTGGCACTTGACTCCATCTGGCGCTTCTGGCTTCTGGATGATATGGTGTTACAATTTTTCATGAACGAAGGGCGGAACGCGATGGCAGGCGGTTTACAAAATTGATATCGTCAGATCGTCGACCCTTCTTTATATGTATGGGATATTCCAATCAGAATTGGCTTAGGGGCGATTTTCACCATTTTTATTCCTTTCGCAAAAAACTGACGTAAGGGCAGAAAAAATCAAACCACTTTTTCACTGTTAACGAACAATAACTTTCACAAATAGCGTGTTATTTTCAACACAGCTGTGAAAATTGAGACTTTTCATCATTGCAATGTGCTACTTGTTATGAAATTGGAAAAAAAATATTATTCAGAATAGACGGAAAAGCACCTCGCAATTGTTGGTACAAATGAAGAAAATTCAAGCAGGCAAAATCAATATGATTGTTTCTTTGTTAAAGTAAAATAATTGTTTGAAATGCAGCACATTTATAATTCAGCTGTGAATTGCTTTTTATAATTAGTGTTGAAACTTTGAAAATTATTTTCAATTTTCTCAAGCGAAGCCAAAGTTTTCGCATTTAGGTTGTCGTTAATGTCAATTGAATGCCACAATCTTGTAAACGATCAAGAAATGTACGAGAATTCAATTTGGACTTTGATGTTTCGCGTCAAATTAAAACTTCAATATTCAAGGAATGAACAGAGAAACTTTCTTTTCCGATCACTTGTAGATCTAAATCGGTATTTGCCACTTTTCATTCGTTCGCTTTTAGTAGAAGACACGAAATTTCAAATGTTTAAGAAATGTTTAGATGTCAAGAAAGGAGAAATTATTTTTTTTTTTTTTCATATTTTGATAACCAAATTTCAAGCCTTTGTCTTCGCCGTTCAGATCATTATGAAAATAATTCTCATTTATGCAAGGATACCATCTGAAAATCGTATTTTGGGATGTTTTTCAGCAACCCGCAAGCAAAAGTAGCAAAACTGATGCTGGTGATTTTGAAGCTGAGAATAAAAAAGATTGAAAACAAAAATTTGGTGCATGTCAAGCCTGAAAATTTCAATATGATGCTGAGTGTTTTTCGTTTTCTGTGTACGTGTGTACGCGCGTATAAAAATACGCACATAGTTGGTACAGAGGAAAGCAGGGTACGGTAAGAGATTTTTTTTTCACCCCCTTGACGATTTAAGTGCGCAATGTTCGCATCGCAAATTATATCTCGTTATGCTCCACGTACATAAAGTGCGAACGTGACTAGCAACCGGGATGAACTTAAGGATTAACCAGGTCTCATATTGTCAAGAGAAAATGGTGACATTGCTGCCTTAACCGTCGACCTGATTCCTGGGTGTATTTTCAGCATATATTCACACACGAATATATATATATATAAATATTAAAGATAATACGACATAACATATGGGACATACGGAATAATATTTACTATTTTTTATCGGCGAGATCGTGGCTTTACATATTATGCGAACGACAACGAGATCTCGTTAAATGTCACGAAAGGGATGAGACCGTGGATAAGAGAGAGGGAGATCTACCCTAATTCACACATGAATCGTTATATATGGTGGACGCTTTTATTTATTCCCAAGCCCGGACCTCTCGTAACGACGATATAATCCTCGTGGTCACGACGAGTAATTGAACTAGTTTGTACGACGAATTATTTACTGCTACCAGTTGCAAATTGACGTAATTCGTTACCACGACTAATTAAGAGCTATATTTCGCATAACCCGTTCGTTCAAACTCTTCTCTTGCCTCTTGTGAAGATTTAATTGGAACATCTATACATACATACATATATGCAATCGTACATACATATATATCATATTTTTATGAATTTCATATATAGTATCTTTAGTACATAGCATGTATATACCGATAAACGGTGTAGATTCATGGTGTACATGATGGGACAACACGAGACTAGGAAAGATATGGTATGAAGCTGCTTACGACGAACGATCCTCACGTTCGAGCATGACGCCGTGACGTATCATCTTCAAGATTAAGTGTTGCTGCTGTGCTATACATATACATGTACTAATTTTACCCACGGCCTTGCCCACAGCGATTAATGTGGTTTTTTAACGCGAGTGTGACATCAATAAAAATTTTGTCGTATCCTCGCTTAATTTAGTAATGTCTATTCGAATGATATTCAACTTTTATTTCGCGGATGGTGTGTGTCAAAATCTGGCATGAAATCATTTGACACATTGGTCAAAGTGTTTCCGTTATTTCACTTGATAATATATCAAGATTAAGATGCTATCGGGCATGAATAATATGATTCTATTTTTTATTTATTTTTTCATCAAATTTATATAATAATCAGCCATTCTGCTTGCTATTTTCTTCTCATGTTTAACCCTTTTTTTCTTAAATTTTTTTTGGAAGTAAAATACTTCAAAGAAATATGATTAATCGAACACGTTGACATTAACGAAAATCAAGACATTGTGATAACTTTGACTTGATAAAATTTGAAAAGTTCTGTCAAAGATTGATCGTAATCGGTCTTCAATTATAAACAGTCAAAAGAGGGAAGAAAAAGGATACACTTGTCAATGGGTTTAGGCAGTTTTAGTTTAGAAATGAAGATTTCTTTTAATGCCATGAAACATTTTTACATTCCCACTTCCAGTCAATTTCCTTTCGTTCTTATTTTCCATTTCACTCGTCATTCACTCTCGTTCGGCCGTATCCATGCAGGCTTTGCAGCGCGATTGAACGACTCGAGTGAATTAGTCGATTGTGAGCGAAACTTTCGAGATAGATTTCTGCATGAGTAAATTATCCTTTTGTCCTACGTTCAGATTCATAAGACTTTCGTTAGTGGTCAGAACTGAGATTTTTCCAGATGTTATTTGACTGCATAGTATAATATATTTTCGATTTTTTTCGTTTGTTTTTAATGCAATGTACCAGTTTCATTTGATCATCGTGATCTTGATTTGATAATGATCGAACTCAAATATTGTGGCCTAATGTTGTTCTAAACGCGCTCATCCAAAAAGATGTTCCCTCTAAGAATTATTTTCGAAAAAATGACAAATATCAATGACATTCAGTTTGGAAGTGTATCTCAAAAGTAATATACACCACGAATCGGCTAAATAACTGTACATTTCTGAGGCGTTAAAGTTAGGAAATAAATGAAAAAACCAAATTTCTTCCTCTCTTGAAGCTTTACATCTTAAAACCTCGTATCTATTTGCGACTTTCCTTCGCTCTTCACTCTCGTCTAGTAACCGTGTGCATCTTAATGAAATTCATTCTTGGTACAATTTCTGTCGCAACCGCTTTCGTCAACGATCTCATTCGTATAACGTCGCCAAGACGACTTGGAGACAGACTGTGTATCCTGGGAGTGAGAGCAACCAACCGCACTTCGTCTCAGTGCTTCCGAGCTTCCAGCTTTCGCGCAGTACTGATTTTGTATACCTTCATTTCTGCCCGAGCGAGAGACTTAGAGCAATCTTTTCCTCGTTCTCTTTCACTGTACGACGCTTTGTACCAACAATTCACTTCGCCCTCTACATCGTCATCTTGTTCGTCGGAAATTTCACTTCCAACTTCGTGGCGTTCTAAAGCATACGGATAAACTCTGTCTCAACCTTTACCCTTTATATTCCCCACATTCCTGGATCCTTTTCTCTTTCTTTTTAGCCACGTGTGTCATCCTTCGTACCATGTATACTACGTTACACAATCATTGATACTTCAAAGACTCTTTAATGCGAACGAGGAACATTGAGCGTTATCAGGTTTCCTGTCGTACAATCCGTTTCATCTCCGTAGTCCGCCATTCTCGTTAACATATTGTGGAATTCTAAAACCGATAGTCGATAACCACCCTCGATGGACATTCCTTCATTCCAAGTTACACCCACTTCTGATATCGTCATATTAGCCCTGCTTCGAATGCATCCCAACTCGTACATAAACTGCACATGAACACATAAATCTTATACTACGAGATTGATCGCGACTACATCCAGTTTTTCAACATACTTTTATCACTTTATCAATTTCTTTGCGCCCAGAAGAAATTTTATTGTTGTTGTTATTACATTATTTTTTGATGATAATGTATCAAATATAAAGGACCACAAAATACATGAAAAAAGAAAACGTGTTCATATATGTTCATGTAAAAAGTCGGAAGATTCGACAAGCTTTCATAGAGATTCGTTGTAAGTTCCGAGGGAACTTGTTGAGATTTCTCTACGAAAAAATCCCAAGCCCAATATTCGCTCACCATACACCAAGTTTTCGAGGCTTTAGAACATTATAAGCAATCAATGTCAAAGTTTGAATCTTCACTTTGATATTTTTTATAGTTTATCTACTAATTAGTATTTTAAAAAGTTTGCTTATTATTTGTCTAATTCAACACTGATGGTTTTGAACCATTATTATTAACTAATCAGGAAATTTACTTGGATTTAAACGTAAACGTTTTAAGAAGAGCGTTTGCAGTTTTATGAATATTCTACTCTAACGATACAGTATAAATTCTCAATGAAGATTTGAGGGATGCTCTCGACGATTGGTGTTCAATTTTGCATATTTGTAAAGTAACTTTTAAAAAGAGGTCGCGACTTTCGCAAAAGTAAAGACATTGTCTGTATGAAATAATAATGATTTTTCAAAGTAAAATGCTTCCTTCGAAGGGATTCAAAGCTTTCCAAAATGTTTGAGTAAAGAGCGAACTTTAAGTTCTTTTCAATGCAAACAAAACGAAAGACTGACAAAAAGCGAATAAAATACGCTCTGGGTCAAATTTACCCAGTGTGACAAAACAGTAGCTAAACGTAAGCACGTCAAGAAAGGATTATAATACAAAGCATTTGATTTGCTTGTTTTCTTCGCGTCACAATGACAATTATTGTCCTTCCTATTAAGAAGATACGTGACCAAAAATCAACGTTGGGGTCACCGAGACGCCTTGAGCGTGTAATTAAAGGACGGGCCGGTGACTCCAATTTTGTGTGCCAGTAGAGCAGAAGGAGAATGTTAAGAATGTATATTGCAGATGCTGCAAGGTTCAAAAGGCCCCAAATCAGTAGAGATTTGTAACTGCGCATCAGAATACGTAATTTTATAAAAAAATAGTCGTTTTCATGCTTGTAAAAGAGTCGTATTTTGGTTTATAGAAAAAAAAAACGTTCAGGAATACTCAGTCCATGAGACTAACTCGATGGAAATAAAATTCAAAGTATAAGTTCACCAGCTTTTATTTTCCTTGCGACAGGGTTATGTATTTGAAAACTTTTGACGATGCAATCGTCCAGTCTCATTTTATCTCTGGAAATTCCACGAGTCATCAATTTCATCATGGCATCGTATTATAGAATTCTTCGATAAGGTAATTTGTCTTCATTTCTTTAGATGAAATACGTCCAAGGCGATGGCTTTCTTTCCATCAAATTGTTATCTGAATAACGTGTACGTTCGAACGGGCATTCTGACTGCATGCACATTGATCATCGAGTTTCTTGCATCATGTACCTGAGGATATCTCCTCGGGCGGTTGCAGAGCAACATAAGTTCACGAAGTGTTTGAATCCGTATGGTTATTGTCCTTATGACTAAATTCTAAGCACAATTATTGGCCAAGCATGAATTCCCTTTTATTCAAGGTCATTATCCTCTCCATTTAGAACGCTACCATTCTCCTTAACATATGAATTAAGTGCATATAGGCAAATAATATAACATGAACTTTAGAGTTCAGGGAAAAACCACTTATCCCACACCCAACGCACGGACCGTCTACTTTATACTGTTCAATTTCTGAAATCAAACGGTCGAAATTTGTATTTTGTTCAAAAGACATCGTCATATGCTGGAGTGTAATTAAGAAGAAAATATTAGAAAATCGCTTGAAAGTTTCGGAGTTGTGACCGTCAAATGTAAATGTTTCTACTGTTGTTAAATGTTGCTCCCCCCAAGAATGCGTATAAAACGCTGTAATCTTTGATTGCCAATATATCGATGACAAGATGATTCCTTCTTCAACTGATAAGAGAAAAATTAAGTCAGAACAGAAATTGCTTATTTATAGGGGGGGGGGGGGGGGGGGAAAGTAAAGCATATTGATTGCTATGCAGTTCTAGTAAAATGACTGTGATAATTATCGATAGGTTCCAATAAGATTGATGATAACTGTTCGACAAATAAACCATAACTTTTCTGAAAACGCACGCTTCAAAATTTACCGGACATGAATATCGTAGGGAAAGTTGAACTAGTACTTTTTTATTGAACTTAAGAAAAAGGGACCATTATTTTTGTGAGATTGATATTTCAGTAAAATATTAATACACAGAGTAATTTATTTGATGACTTCGTGCGAGGACGGTTGAGATGGAGAAATGCGTCTTTTGTCAAAGTGGCCATTAACTGGATGATCCATGGTACGAGTTATGAGGTATCGTCTTATACAGAAGATTCATCAACTAGGAAAATGGCTTAACCATGGATATGCACATCCCGTAGGGGTTTTTCATACAATACGGAAGTCTTGCGGCGTATGCGGAGGCTATTTCGTCTCGGGAGCCGGGACACGTCGAAGGTACGAGCGAGTTTGGTCGAAGTGTTCGCGGAGGAGAGCAGATAAAGGCGAGAAGTTGAAAGCGCCGATGGTACATAGACAAATACATGCACACGTACACGTACAGACGTAGGTATAGGTACAAAGCTACCCTCTTGGGTAGAGGAGGAAGCGGAGGGCAGGCATGGACGAAGATAAATGACATAATATCGTGCTGGACTCTAGGCTCGCGAACTCTCTCCCTCTCTCTCTCCCTCTCCCTCTAAATATATATCTATACGTATGTTACGCGAGAGTCGCGCGTCTCGACGTTCATTGCCCGAGGAAACGGAGTCGAGAGTCGCGCGACGGGAAAGCAAGAAAGCTTGCGGAATATAAGCAAGCAAAGAAGAGAGATGAAGAGAAAGAGAGAGAAAGAGAGAGAGAGAGAGAGAGAGAGAGAGAGAGAGAGATATAGAAAGAAGGAGAGGGAGGATGATAGAAGGCCAAGGAAAAAGAAAGGAAAGAACTGGCTTCGGTCCGCGTGTACCTCGATTGGCCCCACGGATGCTTCGTTTCCTGACACGACAATGAAATCGGCGAATCCTTGATCAGGCGTATAGTCAAGAGAAAGAGAAGAGTGATACCGAAGGAAAAGGAATAAGAAGAAGAAGAAGAAGAAGAAGAAGTAGTCTTCGACGAACGAGAAAGATGGAGATATATCGAGGGATGTAGGGGAGAGGAAAAGGAGGGAAAAAAGATGGATAACAACGAAGACATAAGCTTCTTCGTCGTGCTCGGGGCCCTCTCCGGAGCAAGCTTCGAAGAGATTGCTTTTCCGCCATAGGGCTACTGTTCAGAGAAAAGAAAAGAGAGAGGTGGAAAAGAAGAGGTATGGTCAGACGGAGAAAGAGAGAGAGAGAGAGAAAAATTGGTTGGTGGCTACTAAGTCCGCTACTCGTTTCCCGTTCAAGGATAATCTAATTTCATCGGTATCCCTGCGAAATAAATTTTTATTGCCATTGAAGCTCGCAAACGAACGATAGCAGGAGTACAGAAGAACAACGTGGGTTTTGTTTTTTTTGTTGTTCTTTTCCCGTATACCTATCTCTCTTCATTACTTTATCTTCCCTCTGATACTCCCTGTTACCGTCACGTTTTTTTGTGTTTTTTTGTGTTTTTTTTTTTTTTTTTTTTTTTTTATCCATCGTACCACGGGCGTGTAAACCCTCTGTGAATCGAGACCTCGCCTATATATACCTCCAGCGAGCGTAATTAATACGCGATTTAAATACCCCGGACACGGTTATTCGATATTCCGAGCTCGTACACCCGTTTCCAGGACGATCCCCGTTCCTGCTGCGTCCCTCGGGATCGGGAATAGAAAAATTCTCATTGCGAGATTTATCGCGACAGTCCCATATATAATATAATTAAAAATTTATTTTCATTCGATATTTCGCAAAATTAAAAGGTATAATACGGAAGCGGCATTATAGTTACGTCGTGAACAATCGATCAATTATTCTTTCCTACGTTTATTCCATTAATTCAAGCAGTAACGACATTTTTTTTTCATGGATTCTTCATGCCAAGGTTATGAACGTAGTGTCTTTCATCGTTGCCTTTGCCAGAGTTAACTAATCCTGCTTCTTTCATTACTATCGTTTCAGTTCATCTTGCATTTCCGACCCCTCTCATAATATCGGTATAAATGTTCCTGCGTCAAATCTACGTTGAAGATCATGCCGAGAATCATGCAAAAAATGAGATCTCATCGTTTTTAGAATCATTAATTAATAAAACTCTTCTAATCCTCCAATAATTTTATTCCCACATATAAGCTCTTCCGGAATTCATAAATTAGCAGCTAACGCTTATTAAAGTATCGAATGGATACACGATGCGTATCAAAGGCAAATTTAACGACTATCTCAGCTCTTCTTCGGTCGAGTGAAGTAGCCACCAACTATTTGAACTAAAAATAGAATCGCCAATAAATATACATGCTGGGTATTTATAGACATATTTTCGTTCGAGAAGATATTAAAACGATATGAAAAGAGTGAGAATTCAAGAGGGTACTTAAATTGCTCAACTCGATACGAGTTTTTGTAGCTTGAGTTGCTTCGCATGCACGTTAATGACATGCGAGGCTTTCTATTCCAGACGCGATAATAAACTCGTGCACTACAGTTTTTCTGCACCCACACGCTGAGTTTCTCGTCCCGCTGAGAGGGCTAACAAAAGGGAGAGTTGTAACTACAAGAAATATACGCACGAGCTCCGATATAAAGGCTGCAACAATGTTTGTCTGGTTGTTGAAAAAAATCTATTTCGAGGTCTTACAGAGCCGATCGTGTATTCTTAAGTCAGCAACAAACTGTTGAAAACGAAATTTACGTGCCCAGATAATATGGAATATTTAAAACGAAAGATAAAATATTGGTTTGGTTCTTACACAAAACAATAAATTTGTGTACATGTATTATCGTAAGAGTGCAAATTTATCAATTTTACGTACGAATCTGAAAGTTTAAAGGACACAGGAAAGAAGAAACGGTGAGGTTGGTTCTCGCTTATTAAGTTAGCTCTGAAGATTTTTATGAGTACGACGTACAAGAGGGTCGCTTGTGCAGATTCCACTGAGCAACGTACAAATTACGATCCTCCCTGATGTGTATATATCCACACCGAAGAATCATTCTCTCTTACCTCCTTTCTCTTTCTCTACATTTTACCATCTCCGCGCGTCTCAGACTCTCTCTCTCTCTCTCTCTCTCTCTCTCTCTCTCTCTCTCTTTTTCTCTCTCTCTCTCTCTCTCTTTCTCTTTCTGTTTCTTTCTTCCCTCTCCAACTTTTCATGCTCCTCCGCACAACGACTGAAAGTAATAACAGTGAAAAGCTGAACGTACGTGATCGGTGCTCGAGATGATTTTTAATTTGTAGTGCATGTACTGCATTATAGTGCACGCTATGTTTCGCGTGCATTTCGTGAGTCAAGTGGGGTAAGTTGAGCGATGATTGGCCACTAACTCTTTCTCTCTCTTTCTTTCTCTATTATCCGATCAGCATTCTCTTGTACCGGAATCGCTTTTCAACGGAAAGGGAGCGAAATATGCCAATTACTGTTTTTCTTCCGTCTCTGTACTGACTGAATATGAGAATGTGCTCGAATAAATGGATGCGTTAACATTCGTTTGGATACTCGTAATAGGTAAATGCAAGTACATATAGAACAAAAAAGAGAGATACGAAGGAAAGAGATTCTGGGGGATGATAGAAAGGCCGCCCGTCGCGACCCTAAATGTCCGACGTTACATTCCACGAGGTTAAAAATATGAAAGAAAAACTTGAAATAAAAGAAAACTGATGCAAAAGAGTGAAATGGTACGAATATTCATACGTACGAAAACATATTTCTAAATATATCTCCACTCGCGTAAAACCAAGAGTCGAATATTCGATATGCACATAGGAAAATGCATAAGTATATGGGTGTTTGTATATTATGATAATCGGAATCAGCAAGGGCAAGTAGAGCGCGATAATAGTGATGAAACTCCGATAATTGCTCGTGTGTGATTCATTCACGGGGTGTCCGAAAAATTGTTCTCAAAAAGAGTACAATAATAATATTATTATTATTTTTTATCCTTGCGATGAATCGATATTCGTCATCGATGATGCGTAGGAAAAAAAGGCTTCAACGAAATTTTGCTTTAAAGTTTCGTAGTTCAACTATTCTCTGAGGCTGGATTGCGACATTCGATACACCCTTAATGTACCAACATATTATATCACATGTGTTACATATTTTTTGAGTCAGTAAACTCGGGTTTTGAATCATGGGGCGAGTTTGTTGCTAGTGTATTAATAATTATCAGCTCGTATGGCAACCACGAAGAAATAGAGGACCGAAGCGTGTCATCGTAAAATCCGATATGAATGACCCAACGCGGAGGATCTCTTATCTTTTCTGGTATGGAATATATAAAAGCAAATCCGTAAGAGAGCCAAGTAATACGAGAGTGGTTTTGAAAATAGAAGGAATGAGAACACTGAACATGTGCACATTCGGTAGGCCTAAGATAAATATAGAAAATGCGAAGTGAGCTTCGGGGATGAAAAAAAGGAATGTTCTCCGGGGACTGAGGGGTGCTGTATCAATGGTAACGTTATGGGCCTCGTGAAACGTGAAGAACTGTATAAACGAGCCATATCTTTTCGTTTTCTCGTGTAGATTTCTAACTATCACAGGAGACTCTCCATTTTCCTGTTCTTATTCTTTCTTCATCTACATAAAATGATCTCTCTTAAAGAAAAGGGCGTAAATTTCAAGTGTCGTTACGTACATACTCGTGGGTTACGCTCTTTTATTTCTCACTACTTGCTTCACACCCCTCGAGAGAAAAGGGGAAGGAAGAGGGAAGGGATCACGGATGTTTCTGCCATCGAATATCGTTTCACGAAACCTTCTTCACGGCACACCGGATTTTGTATCTTTCCGACAGCGTTAGACTTTATTTTTTCCTCTCCATATTATTTACTATAGTGTGCAATGTCACCAGACAGCTGGGGGGATAAAAACCAATGGAATCGTACCGAGTGCGAGCGAAAGAAAGTAAAAAATATAGCATAAAAACGTTGTAAATATGAGAATTAGTAAGGAAGGAGTTTTAAAAAGTTTTCCAACTAGCTTCGAACACAGCCTGCATCGAGCATGCTGTCAAATATTTCACTGCATAGTCAGAAAACATTTCAATCAAAACATATTTTCAACTCATTGAATAAATAAAAGGAAAAATTCACTCCATATTGGTAAAATCTCATTAGATTTTCGATTAGTCGACGAGTTTTCGCGTCCAACGTCGAAATGAAGTTCAAAAGCAACCGAAAGGGACCCATTGTCGAGTATAGGTATATATGCAACGAGTCTTGACTTTCAATTTCCTTTTTTAATATATATCCTTGGTGTCGAGACTCTATCGCGTCTTTAAATATCGAAAAAATACCAAGACTAGCGGAGCACCGCGAATGATTGAAATTCTTTCCCTTCCAAAATATTTGATTTTAAACGAAAAGGGTTTTGAATATGACTTTAAATTTTTAACCGATTTTACAAGATTTCCATTCGCGAGAAAAACGCAAATCAAAGAGATTTTTTTATAAAGATAACTATTTTATTGATCCCTGATTTTTTTTCTTATATATCACGTTATAAGAGCTCTAAAAACTTACATTCAGACACGTGAACATTCCATCGTTCTGTACATCACGGACCGTGAAATAATCTAATAAATTTGAATCTAATCCGCCCAGTTTGACATTGGTTCCAAAATAGCCACGTATACCAACATATAGTTATATGCATACGTATACATTTGGAGATACAATTCAAGTATGGTTTCCAAAACTATATATCATAGCGTTATATCCACGCAACCATTGGCTTGGAACAATGGAGCTGCGACGCGAGTGCCCAGGAGAGATACAAACTTCTTTCGTATATTTCTCCACCCTTTGCTGCCCCAACCCCTTGCCTTATTCGTCCTTTACCTCATCTAGCGTGCTTTTGGATACAAACCGGGATTAGGGTTGTTCCGGTGAGTAGACACGAAGTTCGTGTGAACCTCTGCAACCTATCGGACTACATCCCATAAGCGAATCCATGTCCGATCATCCCCTATAACTTTACTATATATACAAGCTTATCGCTATATGTTTCATATTCTATCGAAGAAAACGAATTTCGTCCTGGTGTCATTTCAAGTTTGAAAGAGTGCTTCGGATTTTTATATATATTACACACATCTATTGATGTATGTATATGACGTATTCTTATGCATACATAAAGTGGACCACACATTCGCGATATTAGAAAATTTACATCATAACCAACGACGCCTCGATTTCGCGTATCGAAGCTTTCAAAAAAAAAATGAAGTTATCGTTTTGTGTATACATTATGTGTAAGTATACACATTTTTTATTTATTCATAAAAGCAGAATGTATATAAATGTTTAAAAGGTCGATTGGTCTCTGCGATGACACTTTATCCTTGTCCCTTGACCAAAGAAACGACTTTTCGTGTGTTTTGTGAAAAACCCTTGGGACGACGTTAGGCTTTCTATAGCCATCTACGTTACACTTTCTACCGAAATTCAAAAAACACTTGTAACCATTCAAACGAAACGAGATCTAACTCACGATCAGTTTTTGAAGGATACCATGTTTGTGGGATTTGAAAATATTCAAAATGTTTATAGGGGACACCAAAAAGTATCTAGAATAGTAGAGAGGTTTAAAAAAATATTGTGTTTTTATTACTAGATTAACTAAACGTCAAATCTTGTTGAACGTCGAATTCAAAAATATTTTGTTTTTTCATTTTTTATGAAATTTCAAACTGTTTGTAATAATACGCATTCGACATCCTTCAAAAATATTGATTTACAATGACCTGAACGAAAAATAAACTGAATGTGTGTTCGATTCAGTTCGACATCCACACATGCTGATCTGATGGATTCAGAGAAAAAGTACGAAATATAGTGAAAAAAATGTCCCACCATTTTTTTTTCAATTTTTTTTCATTTTTAATGAAAGTGTGCCTGAGCGACGCCACATTGCCTCGCCTCTTCTATTATAGAACACCGTGTGAAACTTTAGAAAGAGAAATTATGAAAATATGTTTACGTTCATGTTTGTTTCCCGCCCAATAATTTGTGAACAATAAGAACTGGAGCGGAAAACAAACAGATCCGACAACAGATGTACAAGATTTTGTAACCGAACTATGATACACTGCAGCGTGTGCAGATCAAACCTTGCTTGAGTAAGCTTTTAGCTGTTTCATTAGTTAGTGATATTTGCATGTCCATCTACTGCTTTGTTTTATTATAGAAATCCAAACGATCCTCTCCCTGCACTTGATCCCCTCGCCGTCGACTCCTTCCCTTCCATTTTCGTCATGGCGTATAATATATGACGTAATAAAGCACCGAAGGGGTAACTCGCGTGACGATACCGCACGCTCGCGCGAATTACCCCCGTTAAACGCGGTGACGCGAAACGTCGTTATACGAGCCGCATATACTCCCGCTGAGTTTGTTCGCATTTTAACGATCTTCGGCACTCGTATATGATGGGAATCGTCATGCCAGTTACGTTGCCACCCTTCTCGCAAGGATAAAATTGTTGAATCGTATTTATATATTTATATATGTTTCGTCGCGTTTATGAGGTTCAATTTCACCAAACCGTTTGCACGCAAGATTCCACGTCTACAACGAATATAATTCACCTTCTCAGGCTCTTCAAGATGCTTGTAGAAACATGCCAACACCGGAAGTACAGTCAAAAGCTTCATAAATCGTAATTAACCGGTCTCTCCCCTTGGCTGACTGCCATTGCGTTTTTCTACTTGATATAAGATTTTTTCCTTATTTCTTTTGTTTTTTTGAAATCATATCTATTAGTAGCAATATATTTTATTTGCAATCGTTAGGCATATTTTTGGTCTGCTTGTAATCATTATTTTTAATGTTTCTTCTTATCATTTTTTCTCAACTTCATTGTTCCTATGTCTTTGTTCCTGTAGGACACATCGTTGCTCAGCCAACCTTTCCTAAAGCTCTAGTGTATAACGTCATGTTGATTTTAATGTTACGGGAAACTGCAGAAAACCCGGCCTATATAGGCGGCTTTATTTTAACTGAGTATCAGTTTGTCGACTACTTCGGAAAAAAAAAAAACTGTCTCCCACTGATTGACACGCAAGCTTGGGATAAGCCGTGACCGAAACGAGTATTGACCTCGCCCCAGGCTGCTTAACTATCGTGATTGCCAAAGTTACACGTCGATCTTCCACGCATCGCTATCGGTCTCGTTCTATGGTATTTTCCTTTGCTTTTACAGATTTTATGAGATTCTGCGTACGAGGTTGATTTTCCACGGAAGTTGAAAAATTGTTTTTCTGGGACTATTTCGAGATATTTTTATAAATACTCACGTGTGATCCTTCAGGACAGATTCGATTTTATTCGTCGTTACGTTCCATATGAATACCGAGCCGTCCGCCGAGCCGACGGCTATGTACTGACCATCCGGACTGAACGTTGCTCGTGCCCAATCGCAACCCACTTTGAAACCGTCCGCACTGTGGACCACAAATTGTTTGAACCGTTATGAAAGATACACTCCCGTGCTCTTTTACAAATATTTGTCAATTGAAGAAGAGTATTCTCGCTATATTTTTGATTGAAGGATTTTTTTTTTCGCGTTTGCATCATTGATTGTTTTTTCAGCAAACAGCAAAATATAGGCTTGATCCGTAGTGTAAAAAAAAAAAAATGAAAAATATTAATCGGTCCTCATCACTGTACAAGGACTCGCACGATATATTTTTGTTTACAAAAATTTGCATATAAATATCACAAGGAAAAATATATGTGACGACAGTGTACCGATTTTTGCCTGAACAGAATAGTCTTTCGTAAATAGGAATTTTTATTAATCAAGCTCTTCGTTCGCGTACAGAGCTTGTTGACGTGCACAGTCGATGTGGAGGATCATTCACTCTTCTCGGCCGAAAGGATTCGTCTCTGGCAATTAAAGAGTAGCGTATATACATATTTTTTTCAATTAAATTTCGTCATTTCGCATCGAGATATTGGAAACGAAGCGCAGTGCTCTTGGTCGAGTGATTGATGGCACCACTGTGACGTGACACGATATTCACGAATGTTACCTATAAATATAGTGTACTACACTCGTGTTCAATGTGAGAGATTCTGCCGCGTCTCTAGATATAGGAGAGTTTTTGATACAGTACAGCTTCCCATAATTTTCGTTGCAAATATTGATTATTCTTACATATAGAAACGCTGCAAAATTTATGCACGTGACTTTAAACTTTTTTTTTTTTTTTAAATACTTCGCATTAGGACACCGCGTTTTTTAGAAATTAGAGTCAATGGAAATTGACATTCAAAGCGATACTCACCTAAATGATCCTACGATTTGTTTCATTCGGAGGTCCAACAGTTTTACAGTATCATCTCTTACGCAACTTAGAAGATAATTCGCATCTGAAACAATTAAAAAGAAGATGTTTGAAACATTGATGAGAATATTAGAAGTACTAATGGTTTTAATCCATTGATGCGCAGAATTACGTCGTTATTAGTAAGCTTTAGTGTTATTGCGATTAGTGCTCATACGTAATTTTCCACAATAGCTCCTTTTCATCCGAAAGCTACTTCGTTACGATTATTAATTCAATATTCAGATTTGATGCAATTAAAAATATGTCTACGGTTTTTAATTTGCCTTTGGATATCATTGGATATTTTAAATGTATTTAATCAGATTTTATGGGGGAAAAAATGTAGTATTTAACAGTTTGACTGGTGAGAAGGCTACGAAATTGGTTTAAAAAGTCAACGAGAAACTCAAGACAGTGCATTTTCAAGAAAAATTCAACGTCCGATTGTTTTCTTTCTACATATGAAATTCAGAAATATATTCTAGAATTTTTTACAGCCTAACTCATTTATTCGTCAGAGTGGTTCAATAATGTAAACAAAACCGAAAAACACGCCCTATTCTCGTAATAGATGGACAGCGCTCGAGTTGGATTTTTTAAAATCCTCGGCATCGAGCTGCTTCCACGGCATGTAATGCTGTTGATAAATTTTTTTTTATGGAATAGAAAATTGATTTGGAATACGATTTTTACTCCACGAGACTACTGATGAACCCAAATTGCTTGGTATAAAAAATAAAATAACTATAGCACAACTAATTAAAACAGGATGGGCGCATAAATTGGTGCATAAAATTTCGAGAAAACCATAATATTCTCTTTGTGTTGGCACGCAATCATACATGTCTCGTGAATCCAAATAGATTCGAATGAATTTATTGCAGCATAAAAAACATTAAAAGAATCCCATGTTTTTGTATTATTCAATTTAACAGGAGCGAAAATAAAATCCTGTAAATTGGAAAGTTATACGTTGTTCCCTCATTATTTTATTTCGCTTTCAAAGCTTTCTGCAAATGAAACTAAAATTAACATAAAAAACCTGCAGCTTACAATGAAAGGTTTACGAGCTGAAATAATAACAAAGAAAATTGTAAAGAGTTCTCACAGCTTGTTCAATGTTCCTGAACTTCGTAATAAACTTATAGGAGCAACGTGTATTATTAGTTGAATATACCATTTTCATTAATAGGTGTTAAGGCTGCTGGTTTCTATCGATCGCAAGTCGTGATCTCCACACACACACCCTCCCCCCTTCGCTCTCTAGTTAAAAAAGCTTAGCGAGCAATTCCAGGATACATAGAAACTTCAATTTATATAAAATATACATTAAGGACCTTGTCAAGCTTTCTTTGGCAAAAGCGTACAAGCTGCACTGAGAAAAAAGAATAAACAAAACTGCCTCGCAGCTTCGTGGTGGTTCTCTGCGGTACTAGAGACCGTTCCTCTAGACGTTTCTATCGAAAACATTGGAAATTTTATGAAAATTTCTGATAAAAAATTGAGTGACTTTTTTTTTCTTCGAGTAGGCCAGTTTTTGTCCAATAAAATTTGTCTAAACGTTGATAAATCTTCAAATATTGATCAATGAGTTTTATTTACAGGAGGATGCAGACAGCGGTATTGTGCAGGTGGTACATTGAGATCAACAGGTGTATGGGACAGTCAAACATCGAGTGCCGCTGGGTCGAGAAATTTGCGACGATACAGGTATGTTAGTACCATATATACAAGGAAAGTTAAGGACATTAGCGGTTATTTCGATGAATTGGGTACACAGATGAGCAGTAATAGCGGAATTGGCATAATTAATTAGCGAAACGAATTTGGAGAGTATGTGACGAGACACATTTTGGCCATTTGGACAAGTGCACGCTAATTGGCCACTAACAGCTAATTATACATTGGTATGCATTAATTCTCAAAACATGGAATATCATAAAGATTTCATTAATTCCGCCCTCCAGTGCGATATATTTGTTTATATAATTCAGAAAAATATGAGTTATGAAAATATCAACAATTTCTATCAACAAAAGGCTATTAACGAAAAATATCAATAACCCCAATAGTTTGTTCGAATTTGTTTTGAATAAAAAGTCCATCAACAACCGCGAGGGCGTGATCGTCCCGAAGGCACCGATACTCGAATATGATTTTTTTTTGTTAATTATTTTTAACCTAATAGGGTTTTTTGTTTGTGTGGGGATCTTTCGATGCAATGAAATTTTGACAAATTGTCCAAACATGACAAACGATAATGATTATTTCTGCGAACAACAGATATCGCAAGTCAGAGCAGCTCCCAAAATCCCTACCGTTAAACATCGTTTCTACTTCTTTCGCTCCATATCACTTCGAAATAAAGTATGCCATAGCATGACCTCGTGTTTCCAAAAATAACAAAGGGCAATTTTTACGTTTGATTAAATATCGAAGCACGTTTAATGATTCGTTAATTTATCACAAATTCGTGCAACAACACGATTCGTATTCCATGTGAAATACAACATCATTATAACACCTGATACTTTTCAATGTAGTGCAGAATCTTAGAGCGAATAATTAATGGTCAAAATAAAAAATAGGGACTAAACAGAGCATCTACGATCTATACATTAAATATTTCATATGAAAAAAATGTCATTCTTTTATAATTAATCTGTAGGATACTGCAAATAACTGAGTATGAAAAAAACAAAAAAACAAAAAAACAAATGATAATGACTCAATCCTTAAATAGATTGCGAACCTGATGAATATTGAAAATATTGAGGTATTGAGTGAATCTTGAGGTATTGAGGAAATCTAGAAATTCTTTGGCTGAAAAGAAACGGCATCATAAGGGTCCTTAAACGATGGTATAACAAGAGGACGTTCATTCCTATAATATGCAAAGTTGAACAGCGTCGTTGACACACGCTGTGCGGGACTTGAGCTCAAGCACGACTCCAAGAGAAATTCGATACTCGTGTAAAGAGTTTCGTGCACATAGTAACTGTAATGATCAGACTGTTATGCGACCATACATGTAGACGCTTTTGCAGTTACCCTAGTGCCTATTAGCTCTAAAGGCCAATCTTCTATTGAGCTAGCTTTTTGCACCCACACCCACTTTCTCTTGTACTAATACAGCCACTTTAGCGGATTATTTGCTAATAGAGAACGTCAGAACATTCCATTGTTTTGTCGAACATCCTTTTGCTTGAAACACTCTTATGACTTGGCTTCGTTTTTTTCTCCTTCTAAAGCCTTTTTTCTTTTTCTCAAATCCTTTGCTTCCCAAGATATCGAACGATATATTTAAAACTCGATATAAGTAAAAACTAACACGTAATAATAGTGCAGTTACAGTCAATTTTATTGAGCACCTGATGGCTAATTTTTCAAATAACATTATTGTGCCCACGGGGATTGCAATTTGAAGATAATTATCATTTATTCAGAGGCTATACTTTGAATAATATTCAAATTAACGGTAAATTCAATTTATATACGACGAGTATTTTCCACTCGAGCGTTTATTCACATTTGGCCAATTCGTTTCTCTATCTTGTGGCTGTATTCATCGATCCAAGAGTCTACGTGAACGCATTTGGGTTACAAAGACCATCGCCGTAAAGTATAAATAAGGACGTGAAGTTAAGTTATGTGTTTATCGATCGTCAGGGGATTGCCTCTCGTTACGCGTAGAACCCTCGAGCCTATACGACGAGAGCGATTCATCTATACTGTATCGGACGTTTAATCTCTAGCGATTTCAAGGTTTTGCGTTACAGCTTGTACGTGCCTGAAATCTTGGTCACGGATCATCCTTTCCCGTAGGATTCTTGGCACTCAAGAATTTTTTTTCGTTTTTTTCTCTCTTTTACTATATCCGCGTGCAGTATTTAGAGGTCGTCCGAGAGGGTGGTTTCACGTTTCGATCTCTCTATTTTCATTAAATGTTATTTCTATATTTATACACGAGAGCGTGAGTATAAACCCAAATAACCGTCAGATGAAGAATTAAAGACTACCGCATTCAAACTTTGAATACTACGCGAATCACTGAGTTTTGAAGCAAACAATTGTTATCTACATTTTTTCCTTTCGCTCTATATTGAAAAGTTTTCGATACACCTCTCAAGCAATCAGCAGTGGATTTAATATTCCTGAACTATGGATTTTAAGAAAATGACGTAGTTCATGACGTATTTCTATAAATTACTAACATTTTTTTGCCACTGTTCCTTTGTTATGAACATTTTAAATACTGAATCGACAGAATGTATTCAATGTTTGTAGCTGAAACTGTTAGGAAAATGTTTTCGACGTTTTAGGAACGCGTTCGCGATTCAAACATCACTTTATAATGTTGAGAAAATATTTACATTCATATTCGCAAAATACTGCTAACTGTACCAGATGCTGAAGCTTTATGCTCTCAACACACACTCTGGAGATCAAGCGATTGGATGAAATTCCGTTTCTCATACGACCCTAGATCAGCAGAGGAAACCAAACAGACTCAGATTCAGTTGCTGTCACTAAAATTCACACGTGCCTAACTTTGTATGCGCTACTGGTGTATTCACCAATATGCAATGCTAGTGTACACTATCGTTAGGCAATGTCACAGATCTTCAAATACCTACAAACTTGCAACATGATTAATGGATTGCAAGGGAATGTACATGTTATATACATTCAGTGGAAATTGGTTCCCCTGCACTAATTGTCATTGTCAATATGCCAAGGCTCGGATAATTTTCCCCTAAAAACGTGATAAAGTGTCATTTTTCGAACTGCATGAAGGTTGGAGCATATCTCGTTGATTTATCCCCAATTTAAATACGTGCTGCTTCACTCCGGGTCTATAGAGTTTGGTTTTCATGCTTCTTTTCTATCATCATCGTTATTCACAATTTTGTATTGTTGTTTTGATAAAAAAATGTTTGTAAAAAAGTTGTATTGCTACATGAATTTTTACAAATCGTAGCAAAAAGTGGAATATCCTGATAGTGAATGGAAGAAAAGTTGGTACATTTCGATCCAGGGTTCGATCAATTGTTTTGTAAAGCAACTCGGTACACTTTTTGAGAAAAACTTTGACTTTTTATCTCTCATATCTGTATAATTCCCTGTATGTTTTGATTTACTATTCTATGCAGTTTATCGTCTCTACCTATTCATAATCGTATCAGTCTGTGAGAAAAAAAACGTTTAATTGTTGGTCCGTACTCACAACTTCTGAAACACTGAACAATTTTAAGCGAACCATATACAACTTCAACAAAAGCGGAAAAAGGAATACGAACAAAAACGTCGAGAATATCTCCGAAAGCTGTAAATTTTTCGATAGCATTTAACTATGAATATAAATGGACGAGGCGAACGGTAGAATTTCAGCTTCAAATAGGAAAACGGCCACGATTATTTTTCCGGAGCTCCCTAGAGGTTGAATTTTTTTCAATTTCAAATATATTTTTTTAAGGACTGTATTCACTTATTTTGAAACTCAAATTTTCTTTATCGAAATCCTAGGAAAGTACTCATTTGGCATCGGTTTCTAGAAATTTAGTTTCAAAACTCTGTTTTTCAATTAGCTCGTGGAATACCTTCTTTTCTATTCTTTCGAAGACAAAAACGAGATCGAGTATTGGCAAGAAGAATTTCTGACGCACAGTCTTACACGATTATTCGAAAAATAAACTTTGGAAGTCACGTAAACGTTTGGTTCTTAATAAACTCATTCATCAGAGTATATTCATTGAGAGTATTCACGCACACGAGTAAAACGTAAGCGGTCTGCGGGAATAAGTGAGGCGTTGGGACGATTAATGAAGGCTTGCGATATCTCACTTTCGTATAAAATCGAGCTCTTCAATCAACATTGGGTACTACGAGGTATTTCGGAATATACCAAATGGTCTCTCTGGGACATGGTTTTTTGCTGGTTGAGCTTTGCTACTGGATTTCCGTTGGGCTTGCTCCATAGGGACCACGTGCCGAGAGGCATGATGTAGCGCGCAATTACGTACGCGGAAAATAAAGCGTTTGGGGAATGCGTGTCGTGTTGGTTGGTAGTCGAAAAAAAAAAAAAAAAAAAAAATAATCGGTCTAGTTGCTGACCTACCCCCGACCAAACATGAAACTCTCTTCGATTTTCGTTGCCTTTGCCCCATCAACTGAAAATTGAGTTGAAATATTCAACGAGTATTGTAATAAACTATTACCAATTTTATTTCTTGTTCTCTGTTCTGTAACGATTTTTCCACGCCTTTCTCTAATATTGATATTTTTTAGCACAACTTCCGTTTTTTTTTTCTTTTTCTTTCCGTAAAAATCAATCCGGATTGGTAGAATAAATTTCACAGAATGGCGGTCACTTACGAATAACCATTCTGCAATATTTTATGAGTATAAGAGTTCAGCTGATATCAATTTGATAGAAAAATTGTTGTTAGTGAAATCTCACCTCGAGAGAGATCCAATGAGGTGACTTTTCCCTGAAGAACTATGTCGTTCGAACTGGACTCGGCACGGGTATCCCAAAATCGTATTCTTTTATCGAAATGGCCACTTATTATCGTAGATCCTGCACCGTCCGATGTGACGAGATCGTTACAACTCGATCCAGCAAATTTAGTTTCGATACCTGCAATTCAAAAATGTACACAACATTATTTCGTCAGACATATTTATTACGAGAGAACGACGAAACCTTCTTACTCTCGAAGCTGCGAGAAAATTTTTCAACAAGCTACAAAATTGTACCGGCACTTTTACAAAATACTAAGAAATTGTCCCAGTGGGTAAATTTCAGTTCCTGGGTGTCAGATAATAGCAGTTACAGTACGAGCTATGGATTTTGTGCTTACGAAAACTTTACGTGCCATTTCGAGACTTCGGCCAATTTAAAATATTTACTCCGGACGTGGCAATACAAGTTCTGAATTTATATACACATATGCAGAAGTTCATATCTTAGTTTTCAATATATCGAACGTGAGAAGTACAACATTTCTGTATAAACACCGAAGAAAATAGATGTGAGGGAGTTAGTTGCTAAAAAAAATGATTTTTTAGATTTTTTATATCTTTCTAATAATGAGGTCGTTTCGTTGTCTACAATCCCATTTTCCGAGGTGATTTTCTAGATGGGATGGGTTCAAAACTCTTCGAGTTTGAAAAAAATAAAAATCTTGCACACAAGTTGCAATTAAACATTTCCAGTTTATTCCATTTCGAAAATGTTTTGCGAAAATCGAATTCCGAACACCCATGATGCAAATTTAATAGAATGAATATCGTCACTCAAGAAGAAGCTTTTTTTGGTTGGTTAACCCGCGCGGAAAATGGAGAATCGAGCAGGTTAGAGACCGTAATAAAATAGAATAAAAATGAAAACACGGGCTTTTGATATTAAAAAAAAATCTACGGAGATTTTTCACATTGTTGAGTCGCCTAATAATTTTCACAATACGTGATCATAAATATTGGTGGATAAATTGATAAGCGATTATCGTCTATGTAAATGCTAGGCATGGCGAAGGTGCCCATATCAATTGCGTTAGAAGCTCATAGGCGGAAGGTTGGAAGAGAGAAGAAGATTGGTGAGCGAGTCTGGCTCAACCGATATGGCGCCACCGGGACCCACTGGCGCTTGGAATTGCGTCTGACCGGGCAGGCGGATGGAAAGTATTAAATGACCGAGTATCAAGCCCGCGATATAGCTGCGGTCATAAAACCCAGCGGGTTCGAAAGTGCATTGAGCGTAGAAGAGTGCGAAAGCGAGGGAGAATAGCTGCGGTCAAATTATAGCAATACTGGAAATAATGTTGCCTTGAAGCTGCAATGAAAGACCTGTCCTTCACCATTCGTGAAACATCAATTTCACCACAGCATCGAAACGTCACAGCATTGGAACGCCAATCTGTTATTCTATTATACATTTCTAAACGATATTTTGATTTAATTCATAGGAATGGCTATTATCAACAATAAATTCCGCGGAATTTACTAGAAACACAAACAATTTACTAGGAATTAAACATTTTCTTTCCCGATTATTCCATTTACATGCGTCCAAAATTAAAAAAAAAAAACAAGCAATGGTTATGGATTTTAAAATGTCAAGTGCGCACCATCTCGGATTTCTGTCAAGTTTGGCCGGGATTCGAATCTCGAAACTTTTTTTTCATATCTAGATTGAGCAGCTCGACAAAATTTTATCCATTTCTATAGTTCAGGATCACGAATAATTTTTCAGCACCAGTGAATATTTGAATACTTCAGTCGATTAAAAAAATGCTGTTTTCAACAATTGTGCATTAATTTATATTGCGAGAAAAATATTTGTATCGTTGTTGAAAATGGATACAAATATCATAACGATTCTTCCTATAACAATTATGCTTTTGATTCGGATCCAGAAAAGTAAAAAAGTTATTTTAAACTGATAAAAATGATCAAATTTTGTACAGCAGTATAGAGCAGGCAGTTGTTTCCCTGAAAACGAAACTTAAAACCGACGAATTTTCGAACGAGATTGTAGAGTTCTCGTAAAATTAATAACTGGGAGAAACGAGCGAGGTGTGAGGTTTGTTGCTTTCGGTGTATCTGTATGAAGTGTCTGTTGCAAGGAGGATGATTCACCCGTTATTGTGAAATCGCGTATTTTGGACACTGGGATCATACGCTGTTCGAAGTGTAAATCGATATCTCGAACTGGTGCTCATCGGATACGGGTTCACGAGATTAGCCAACGTCCAAAAGATTGGAGTGTAAATCCACCGTTGAATTTTCCCAGTACTTTCGGTGGCAACTTTCGTACGAAAGCCCCTCTTCTTTTTTCCAGTCGTCCCTACTATTTTAAACATTTTTCTTCCATTTCCTTCGACAAGAGTGCTGTCGACCATGAAAACCAACAGGATACCGTATGAAATATTTGTTACATACTGTGAAATGTTAAACTAGAAAGCAAAGGGAGGTCCGAGAAAAAATAAAATAAAAAACAACAATGAAAAGAACCACGTCAAGCCTGTGAATACTTCTCCACTGGGACTGATGGATTCCTATCTCGAAGTAACCATAAAAAAGTAGACTCATCGAATTTTATGCATGTGAAATGTACAGGGGAGCACAGAGACGGCAGTAACAAAACTGAACTGTCGGCGAGGGAATACAACGTTTATGACATTGATGTGCTGATAGTCCTCCTGTCTATACAATTATCTGAAATCCATTTTTTCTTTGGACGTATACATCGCATTTATATCCGTACGAATGTTGCGTATTATTCGTAGAATGTAAATGTCTCGTCTACTATTACTTTGTAGTAAATATATTATATAAACGTTTCATTAAGCAAGTCTGAATTGAGATTGCAGGTCCGTAAAAACCGCTGGATTTTTTTTTTGCCTTGAATTTTATCTGTCATTTGTTTTTTTCTTCATTTTATAGTGTTCTCTTATAAACCCTTTTCGGTTTTTTACGAGCCTATCCGATCACTACAGCCCCACTTTTTCCCCATTTCACTAGCTTCCATGTTCGAGGGCAAGTTAAGTGATCGCCCATTTAAGTATCGGCCTCGTCAGAAGCTGCTGAACTTAGGAGATCACTCAAAGCGCAGACAGATCTCTGTGTTGGTTTTGCCTTTCAATTTTTTTTGCTTTCAAAGTTATTAAAATAGGAAAGTTTCAGAGAAATTCACAAAGAGTAGAATCGTTTTCAGTTTCTTTGAGAAGCAGTTATCCTGAAAAATACAAAAACACAATAATGATCTGCCGGTGATGGATTGTAAATTATACCAACTGAAAAACCTCACGTTCGATTTCTACATCAAATCTAATGACACATCTGGAGAGGTTCATGGCGATTAGCATACGTAATTAAACGCTGTAGGGGGTTAACCGTTGGTCATGGTAATGTGAAATTAAGTGACCTCTAACAATAACACATCATTCAATCTCATTTCATGAATAACATAATGGAGAACGATGTGACGTAACGAGGTGAGCATACGGAAGGCTCATCAGGGCTGAATTAGTACAACAATTTACCAAGGTATGTGCTCACAAGCGCTGGGCATTAAAATGAGAAAAAAAAATGTTATTATTTCATGTGGTGTGCACCATGCAAAATGGCATAAACCAGACTGCACTGGAATATACATATGAATGACTATGCAGATGGTGGCACGGGTATCTGGTCGACGTTTGTTTTATTATCTTGCGGCTGTCCCAGTGAAATGTATGCTTGCACGCGCGCATAAGTGGGCACTCTAGAATGCAACTACTAATAGAAGTAATGGGGGACGTGATTACTGCTCTGCTTTATAATATTTCGGTACAGCCTATTCTCTATATATGTAGATATATGTTTTATATTGTCGAAGCCAGAGCACGATGAGGCTGACCAGAGAATCGTAGAAGTTTTCGAATTACGAGTTCGCGTAGTACAGTCGAGAATATGCTGTGTTCCGAAAGAAAAAAGACTCCACAAAAATCACGAATATTCAACCTGTGAGACCGTGCATAAAACAATCCATGGCGTTCGTTCTAAAGGATAAATGAATTATGCAAAATGTAAAAAAAAAAAAGGTTTCATACTCGCGATCAACAATATATTTGTCTTCAAAGCAGTCGGACTCAGATCTGTATAGTCTTTCGTTGCATTTAAAAATATCAAGTTTTTTTCTTCTGATTAGATTTTCGCAATTACGGTCGAATGGATAGTCTGCAATTGAACTGCACAATTCCACCGTCTTGACGACCCTTTTTTTTCGACACCCTTTTCACATGTCAAACTTATTATGCGTAACATTGGAAGGGAAAAAATAAATAAACTTTTTATACTCACAAGCACGACTGCGAAGGTCCCAAATTTTAAGAGTTCGATCATGACTGCCGGTCACTACTTTCGATGGCTCCCCCAGAAACTTCGCGGCCATAACTTTCGCGCAATGGCCCGTCAATGTGTGCTGTAACACAAATTCAAAAAGAAAAGGTCATTTCGTTTCTCGAGCTTATTTTGCACCAAGAAATTTTATTGCAACTTGATATCTAGCCGATGTTCTGTGATTTTTTTATTTCGACTACATAGCGCGGACAGTTTTCGTTGAATGAACGGTGATAGATACAAAAACTGCAGATCAGCGATTCTGCATATTTTCATACAACTCGAAATTTCTATCATCATCTGGTCATAACGATGATAAATTTATAAAGATTTTTCATTAACAGAACACAGAGGAAATAAATGCCAACAAATTGAATTTTTTTCGTACATGGATTTGAACGGTTGTTGAGTTCGTTCTTTTTTTCATTCAAAGGATGTGAAAAAGTATAGCTTTGAAAAAAAAAAGAACAACTAACTGCAGCATGAAATATCGTTTCATTTTCTAAATGCACGACGTTGTCTCTGCAAAGAGCAAAAATTATGGAATCCACACACGCATGAAAGGTTCCATTAAAACTATAGAAAAATGCCTAGGAAAGCGAACCTACATTACTGCTTTCAAGAGTGACATATTTTTTTATTCAAGCGGCGGGTCACGTCGCTGGAACGAAAAATTAGCTGAAAAAGTGCAATAGAAATATTGAATGGGAGGTTAAATTGTGTGGTTTAAAAAATTTGGCTGAAAGTAAGGTCTAAGGGTTAATACGATTCTTGTTAGGAGCATTATCCGGAAGAGCAGGAGGGAGGAAGGCCAGAGGACGAAATTCAATCGAGAGCGGGTATTCGTGATCGAAGATGAAATTATCCAACAAGTGGTCGATCCCCGGCAACGTTCGAACAGCAACCTAGACTGAAGCGAATCCTCTCGTATTTCGGTAGTTGCTGGACCTTTAGCTCCCTTTTGCTTTTCCTCCTGATTCTCCATCCTACTTTTTTCTCCTTTTGGTCTCATTTCTCTCATTCCTTCACTATCTCAAGCGCGTGAGCATCGAGGCCGAAAAGTTTTCAGGCACGATTCGTTAGTTTTTCTCTTCCAACCCTCAAACCCCTCTAAACCCAAAGAAGGGTTGGGCGAGGGGCCTTCTTTTGCGATATAGCTTCTCTGCAGTTCGAGAAGTTGAGTTTTTTCACCGCCATCGAGGTAGCCTCGCCTCCAGCAATGTGTAGTTCAAACTTTGCTGCCCTCGGAACGAGAAATCCCATCCCTTTTTAGTGCTCGACTCCTGCAAGCCACCCGCCGAAACTCCACCATCCACGACGAACGACGTGTTCGAAATAGGAAATGACAAATCGCCGTGGGGTCGCGGAGTTTCCATCGCTAGACATTCGAGGTCCCTTAATTTACGGCACCGCAGCATTAAACGGAGATTGCACAATTTATATTGCTTCTATATCTTCCATTTTCCCAACAATAATCATAATAACAATGAGGTCAAGATGTGCAGCGATAATACGACATATCTTCAAATAAAAAAATGAAAGCGGTGATATATTTTTCCGTCGGCGAATGAAAAAATTGCAAGAGGTGAAACTTCTCTCCGTATAACTTTATCATTTTTTAAATCAATTTTTCAATGTAGAAAGGCACGGAATGTAGACATGACGGAATGGTTTTCACAACAGAAGACAAGAAAATTGAAAATATGTAAAAAATTTGAAATTCTTTTAAGCATAACGCAAAATGGCCACAATTGAAGGTTTTGAACGTGCAACGACTTCCATCAAGCGCCTTATCGGGCCGAAGATCCTTCGAGTATTCCTGCGAAATAATAATGGACGAAAAAAGACAAACGTTTTTGCTACATCCTGCTTCCTTTGGTTCATGCAAAATTTTATTCCTCGCGTGCATATTCACGGATTCTCAGGTTTCTCACAGGAGGTTAAAGTAGCGTCTGAGAGAGAAAGTATAGGGAAGAGAAAGAAAAATATGGAAAATGGGGAGTGGAAAGATCCGCTTCCGGTTGGCTCGTCGAATAATAGAGAACGAAGCTTGCTCAGTCACAACCAGAGAAAGAAAAAGATACGAAGCACCGGTAGTCTGCTGCTGTCTTACATCTTTTCCTACTGCTTCCGGATCGTAGCGAGGGCGGATATACGCAAATGTGCATATTTTATATGCATACGCACATATGTAAACAGATACAGGGTGTCTCATATAGAGAATGATAAATATGATAAACTCAAGCTCGAGACTACAATTTTATTCCGTAGGTTTAATGGCGTTTTACCTATTAAGACGCTCTTCCGGTGATTAATTCGAAATTTTTAAGTGTACGAATGTCAATGAACTCTTGCCATGCATTAAGCCAGGAAATCGGAATCACATAACACTCGGACTTCACCGTCAACTTTAATAAAATGAACAACACGTTTGGCGGAGAGTGTCAGGGCAGAAGAACGATGAAACAATTTCTTCACTTTTTTTGATTAACTTTTTTTTTTGTAGTCTTGAATAGGAGGTATAAATAAAATGCGATGGGACACCCTGTATATTTAGTTACGCAGAGTTTCCTCTGAGCTCAGCTGCTTTCTTTCGCATATATTTTTTCGCGTAGCGTTCGTTTTAGCGAGCCGGCTTGCATCTATCGGATAGCTCTTGAAAAATGTCTTAATGTAAATTAATGATCCGGAAGTTTGGGGCCGAGCCGATTGGCAAAGTAGCGATCCACCGACCTCCCGCAAAAGCCCGTTTTTCCTCGGAGCTGTTACCCGTGCGTAAACCCAGCCGGGCGTTGTACCAGAGGCAACTAAAACCTTCACACCAACAAGGGGGTGTGTCACCTTATCCTTCTTCAACCGTAACTCCTATACTCCGTGCTTTCTCGTTGCTGGCTCTTTTCAACTTTACTACACAGACACACCACTTCGGTCTTCCTTTTTCCGGAGCTGCATAATACGTCTAGAGCTTGCACGTTCCGCTACATATATACAAACTAGTAGATCTAATTGAAAACGTGTGCAAAACGTCATCTGTGGGATAATAAATCGTGCCCCATATTCAGAGCGGTTTGATACTAACTTTTATTACAGTAAATTAATTAACAGTCTACAGTTTTGAGATTTGAAGATTTTTTTCATTCGATAATCACGCAGGATTGTGGGTTAAAGTGACACACATCCAGTGAGAGTATTTCTGAAAGATATCATGAAATAACGATGACAGACTCTTTGAGTTCTGGTGTCAATTGATTTGATGAATTATCGTAGACAAATATTCTTAGTTTTTTGTTAACATGAATGATTTTTTTTTGTTTTTTCTTTGGAAAGCATATAATATAAAGCCACATTCTTGAGTGACGAGGACATGCAGATATAAATATATTGGAACAGGTTCATGACAAGAGCGATTATGCGTTAAGAATTACTCCTGAAATATTTCAAAAGGAAATAAAGGGGGAGCTGAGGCATTCGATATACTCATGTTATGGATATTTTGCGAGAAATGGAGAATTCCAGGGCGCGTGTTCTTGGTGTACAATTGGCCCCGTGCCACGTGTTATCTGTTGCGTGTCTTTTGACTTAACGTTTTATTTGTATAGATATGTCGGTATGTATGTAGGATTCATAGGTACAGGAGATCGGACAGGTATCGGGTATCGGGTTACGGAACACGTCGATACCTTTTTCTCTCTACCTCTCTCTCTTTTTATATCTCACCTTTGAACAAGCGAGAACGGAGACGTGATTCGGTCTATATGCTCGAGGTGCTCTATAGGATAAAACAGTGTAAGCCGATTCTCGCGAGCAGTTGTTTAATCCAAGTGAAACGTGTGCAAGTATTGGTTGCGCGTGCTTGGTATGGTGGGGTGAAGGAGTGAGACAGATACCCATAAATTGCATCGTCTTGGTTGTATACAGCTAATCTGGCCGCTACTCTCGTGAGGAAAAGCAGGCAAAAGCATTAAACGAATCGCATAGGATAGATGGAGAGAGATTGAGGGGGAGGGGTAGACGCGCGTTACCCCAAGTGTGTGTTATGGTACCTCAATTAATCCTTCGACGTTGGTGTTTCCATTTCTCGGCTTCGAAGCCCCCGGCATCAAGCCAACCACGGTCTTTATTTCATCTCTGACTTTGCTACACATACGTATAACCTCGCATCGTTGCAATGAGGAAATCGTTTCGAATGCATGTTTCCTGTGTCTCGCCCCGCTACTTCCCCGTCTCTTTGCTCAATTCTCTTTCTAATAAATTAATGACTCTTCAACAAAATAGTATATCATGAATTATTCTCCATATGGAAATCCAGTCATCACGCATAGCTTACGGTTGTTGAACATCCTCACAAATTTCATTTCAATTCATACTTTTCATTGTTGCTAGGTGTTTGATCTATTTACTCCCTCGAATAACACGTGTGCAATCCTAGCGAACCTGTAATTATAATTATATGATTGCAAAAGCTGCGTGGTAATTGCGCTCATGTGGCGCTTAGTGCTGCCGATTTGCAGAATTTGATGCTTCTAAGCAGTCGCTTAGAATGTTATACAATTTAACAGGAAATACATTATCGTTGAAAACAACCGAGACTGTTCATAGAAGAAATTTTCATATTGTTTTCATTAACAACATGAGAGCTCTTTTGAGCTCACGAACTACTAACTCCCTTGAAAATCTCGGGACTAGAATTAAAGCAACACATTAGTATCTTATAGAAAACATGAAAAGATGTAGATACAACATTTCGAGACAAATTCCACGTCGAGGTAACTTTGTAAACGACAGTTTTTTTGAAGTTTCTACCAAAAATCCTTATTCTGGCCCATCGGAAATTATTCTTGGTGAAAAATCAATGTTTCGTCGGACTAATGTACGTCGAACTTGAACTTGAATTTTTTTGTTGCATAATTTAACAACACTACTACGTATTTTTCATGATATTTCGAATTACTGGTCGAACACAATCGTGATAGAAAGCAATGGTAAATAGTAGTGTGTTAGAAGGACTGTTGGTACGCAAATCAGCCACGCGACGTTTACCGGTAACTTCGCGGAAAGCGTCGTCTCGCACTACGAGTCATGGGTAATATACGTCTCGCTGGACGAGACCCGCTTCAAAACGTTGCCTCGGTCTGGCTCACGCAATCTTCGTTCCACGCTCTGGTCTGTTGGTCCCTCAGGTTTACCGGAGACACATGCAGAACCATATATCGGTACTGGATTTTTATCACAATGTTATGCAGGCTTCGCGCCATCGATTCTCGACCCCGCCCAAGCAAGAAACTTGATCTATCATTTCCCTAAACGAGATTCAAGATGGTGTACACGTTACGCGCTGCGATGCAGACAAATATGTGACATAATAATAAAAGTTTTAATCAGGCACTTGCCGGGATTCGGTTGAGTAAAATCATTGGCCAACATTTATTTTTTTGCTTCTCCATTTTTTTCGTTTCTTACGAAAGTCAATTAATTTACTTCAGGTACTTTTTCGTTTTATTAATTCGAAACTCACGTATTTCTCTCTACTTTACTCTCGATCTGATTGTTCTTGCACCCGCCCCCATGTGTATCAACGAGAAATACAAAAAGGTGTGTAGACGTCACGTAGTACCAACATGCGCACGTGCGCACTAAACAATCCCCTGGCGTACGTCTTGCAGCTCATCTTTATACTTCACTTTCATATTCTATAAGACAGATCTGATTCTAACTCCCGGATACATAGGGCTATGTTTGCTGGCTAGTATGAAAAAGCTGCACGTGGTGGTATAATTCGGAGATCAATACAAATCCATCTATGATCCCATGATACATGATCACAGACAACTCCATAGTTCTCTGTCACGTGCCATTTTCTAGTCAGGTTTACCAGTTAAATTGGCGTGACACGTTCTCGTCCGGCATTGAGTGCGATATCAAAATCAATGAATAGACACAAAGCAAGTACAAAAAGTTTCGATTGGTACAGAATTATATTTAAAAAACAAAGGTTTAAGATAGATCTTGGAAAAATTGTCTGATTACCGGAAAATCAAAGATGTAGAAGAGCGCAAAAAACATTAAACCAGAAAGGAATGGAACACAATGAAAAAAGTTGCGAATATTGAATGTGGATAAAATAGAATCCTATCGATCTATATTTAACAGTGGTCGAATTTGAAATGCCAGTAAGAGTTCATGTTTTTCTGTTTCATCCTGATCTTCTTAAGTACTGAATCGCCGAGATTCCGGGAGAGTAGTACACATGAAACTATATGGTGATAGGATGAAGGTGAAAGACACTAGAGTTCTATATCGTGTGTATGAAGAGGGTGCTTTCACTTCCTCAGGAGAATCTAGGGCTTAGATGTGAGTAGAGCTTTTTACGTAGCTATATGTATGTAACATTGTTATTATATAGTCCTAGTTGATGCTTATGCACCGACAGGGTTGACATTCTACATGCTTGCTCGCCGTTCCATAGAAGTATGCTGGTGTGGTCAGGGTTCCTCTTCTTAGAAACCCTGATGTTTTCCTGTCAACTTTATAATGTTATTTAAAAATATTTTAACTTGAATTCGTGTCAAAATAATGATATTTATCCTGAAACACATACGCGTTTAACGCGATGTGCCTTTTTAGGTAATTCTCTTTTAGTTTAAATCGTAATTTCGTTGAAATAAAGTTTCGTAAAAATAGACCGAAATTAACATCCATGTGAACGATGAATATTTAACTCTATAATAAACATCGTCAAGCCTGAGAAAGAATCAACGTCGTTCGCGATATAAGTTAAAGAGAAATCAGCAGAGAGGGCGTCAGTGATGTTGCAGCCGGTGCTCGATGGTGCTACGTTGAGGGTTCATTGACCGGATCACGGTGCGACGCTTCCACACGGCGTAGGTCGAGTTCTCGTTCATACGGCCTTGGCGATTTAATGCTCACCACACCAGATAACTCCCCCCCCCCCTCCCTTCTCCTTCTTTCTGATCCTACCTCTTCCACTTATTCCTACTCCAGCTACTCTTTCTCTTACCGGGTGCTACCACTTGCCAGTAGGGGATAATAGATTATTTGATACGTGGAACTAGTCGAGGTTCTGAGCTTGTTCGATCCACCAGTCCCTCCGAACGGCTTTCCTCCTTCGGCAAAACGACTGACTCATGCTTATTTTCTGTTGCTTCCCACCTCAGGCTCTACTGCATTTTATCTCCAAGCATTGTGCCATGGTTTTGAATATTGTTACTCTCTTGAAAAAAAAAAAAACTTTCCTCTCGGAAACCATGTAATGATCGCGAAAATCGTATCTATTTCTCAATGGCAATCGCAATTTTTTTAATGGCGATTCAATACTTTTTCCTGATTCGAGGCGCTACCTTTCAACCTGCTTATTGTAAAAACTTTTTTTTTTTATTAATTTTTTTTCACAACGATTAAATAATAAACTCATAAGTATGTTACACATCGTAAAAATTCCATGTCGATATGTATTAGCTATTCTAGTTACCTACATACCGTACTAGCGGTTACGAGAGAAAGCATTGAGGTGCGAAAAAACTAGTCCACCTGAGACTTACGACCACATTAAAAGTCTCGAGCCACCACATCGATCATCCTGTACATTTGTACCAATCAAATTGAAAGGTTTCGACCAATAATTACCGCTATATGAAATAATTTTGTCAAATTTTTCTACAATATATATTTCGGTACTCCAACTGCGAGGATAATTAACAGCAAGTTTATTAAAATGAAGCACAAACGCGGTGCAGAGTGAATGAATAATATATCAGAAGCGTTTTTCAAATTCTTCTCAAGTTGCTTGATGGTCTGTGTATATCACATAAAATATACTATCAAGGGTTTCCCCGGGGGTGTCCCTTAGGTCTTCAAGCCTTTTGTGCAGCTTGACTCTTGATGGTGCGGTTGTAGTTATACATGCAGTTTGAGCGCTTTGATGTATCTCCGTATCGACAGTGGCCCTTGTACTACGATATACACTCTTAGCTATGGTATCGCCTAATAATAGTAATGAACCATAATGTGATCTCATGGGATTAAATGCTCGACTATAACGCTGGTCGTAGTTACTTCTAGTGGTTAGTGTTTCAGTGCAAAGATGCAGAAGCTCCATATGCAGAGCATACACACGCGCGTTTATACGTGGATATATAGCGCAGTAATGGCGGTGGCTGTGCTTGTCGTGGCCTTCTCACCACTCCGCAATTAATTTGCCAGTGATAAATGGCAGGCTGGCGAGCTTATAGGTGGAACACGTTCGATCTTCCCTCCTAGATCGTCATCTTGGTCATGTCGATTCAGTACGCTCACGTGTTTAGCTATTAGTAATTTCACACATGGACACGCTATAATCGCGACAATCGTACGGGGGCACACAATATGTACCATCGACCGACAAAAGCAGAAAAAGCCACTGATATTTGGTTTTATTTTTCCAAGGTACTTGACTCCGAAATGAGGAAGTTCTGGACAATTTTCATAGTACCATGCTGCTTTGACTTTTGTACATCAGAATCCATGTAACTTTGTAAAAAGTTCGATTGCTGGTCCCAAAGAAGCGGAAGAGGGTCGAGATTTCCCATATTGGCTTGATTCAATTTCTTTTTAATAACAAGATGACTCCTCTGCCTCTTCTCATCGCCGCTATGCCCTCAAGCTTAAACCTCTCACGGAGTGCTGGGTCGTAGAGTCTATATTGTCTCTCGCTATGCTTTTCCTATCGGTCTACCAATCTCACTTCGCTCGGTGAAGCTAATACTTTGGTTCGGTACTTCTGCTGCGACCGCCCGGTTGGCTTTCAAGGCTCCCAACGTTTATATAGATATGTGTGTATATTTATATGGATGTGTGTGTATATAGTCTGTCTCTTCTTCGTGACTTGGGAGAAATTCGCTTATCACGAAGTAGACGCGACGAGAAGCGCGGCCTAACGGGACGACAGCTGTCGGAAGTACGGGTACCGGCTGGAGACAGAGGAAAGGAAAGAGAGGACACCACGAACTAAAGACAATATATGTATATATGCGTTTACGTGTACATATGTAGCTATAGTCCCTGAGAAGAGCGAGGAATGTTGCAATAGTTGTAGCATGCTGATAGGAAAGTAGAGCCTCGAGAAGTGTCGAACTTTCTAGACAATTCCTAATAAAATAAATATCATATCGTCATTGTTAGCCACAACTTGTGATAATTTATTCATCTATATACCGTTGCGTGAAATTCGATGAAAACCTTTACCTTTTTTTACATCATCATTTCGTACAAATTGTCGACGCCCACAAACATAAATAAATTTCAAATTAACATATTTTCCGCGAGATAAAAGGATGATCCAATTTATTCATCGGACAAGTAATCGAAAGAAGGAGGTAGAGGGCGAGAGGGACAGGGGGAGAGCGAAACTGCGACGAGCGAATGCTCACTGAAATGGCAAGCTCTTGAAGTATGTCGTTTCTGTCATCAGCAACAGCAATATTTACTATGGCTAATGAATAATGCAACAACTTGTGCAGACAGCGAGTCTGTGCGGAGTGCGAGTGCTCGAGACTCAACTTTTACCTCCCTCCTGCCCCTTTCGCGCTCTGTGTCTTCTTTATTTATTTATTTATTTTTTCTATTTTCTTTTTTTTTTTTTTTGCTTTATTCCACTACGTCTTTTTCTTATGTCATCTCTTCATCACTCTCATTCTCTCTTCCATTAACGAAGTATAACACGCTGCTCGAATATCTTTATTGGATAAATATTTGCGGTAATAAGAGAGATGGAACAAATGGTAGAGAAAGACTGAGGATGGAGAGGGAAGAGGGCAAGGAAGGCTGAGCGGGAGCACGAGCTCTTGACTCTCAATCGCAACGCCGCGAGCGAAATTCCAGAGTTCAACAATTGGCTTTACTTCCTCCACCGATCCTACATAAGTATATTCTCAATCCTCTCCCATGTACCTTTTCACCTCGTCCTCGTACTCATATTCATCCTCCTTCTTCACCTTCTTCACTACCAAGCTGTAAATATCTCCCTCTCATTTTCTTTATCTCAATCTTTTATGTACATATTGACACATTTATGAACCCCCCACGTGTTCATATTAACACACAAGCGTACTTTAGTTTTCTCTCATTGATCTCGCCCAAATCATTATCTTTCCAAACACACGTATTTATACACAAATACAGAATACCTACGTGACTGGTATGCTCTTCCCGTTTCATCGCCGAGGTAGGGAACCATCGACAACGTCGGATGCGGAAGATCATGCGCGGAAACCACACCGGGGGCGTGATTGCCTGCGGGAAAATGCAACACGGAACACAAACGACGCGTGCTGGTGAACCAAGTTTCATGTATAAACACTTTGAAACTCCTTCTGTCTACGTGTGTGTTTGCATGCATACGTGCATTCGCGCGCGTATGAGAGCAGCCGTGCCTATTTATGTGTGAATGTCAATTACGCACTCGTGGTGTGTGCTGTATAAGTATCCGTGGGTACGGGCGATATATAATTTCACTCTTTGACAAACGAAGAGGAACGATTATCCTCGAACTCCGTTCTGTAAACCATTGAATCGGTTATTTCACGAATAAGACATTCGCGGTTTTTTAATTCTCTTACGATATAGCCATGTTTTTGTATGGTTCCGTTCGAGTCCGATAAATAAATAAAAACACAAAATTCAATTCGATACAATATTAGTCAACATTAAAATTATGGAATTACTTGAACGTGAAGAAATTATCGCTCTTAATTTCGTTAACGAAGTAATTAAGATCCCGGTGTGTTCGGACATTGCGTTGCACACGGTTTTCGTGAATAAAACGTGAACGATTTTTATCTCGCAAATGATTGCCCCTCTCCGCCTTTTTTCCTCTCGGTGCGATAGTTGGAGAAGACACGAGGCAGGAAAAAAACGTGTTCACATGTTTCTTTTTCATACAATGCTAGGCTAATCTATTTAACATAATAGTCTAATCACTCTGAGATTACGCACAATGAGGATAATGCTCTCCGGAGCGATGTACGCGTGTTGGCGTGCCAACCTTTTCATTCTTACATAATGCCAGTATGTACCTTACAGCTCGTGTGCTGCTTCGCTGGGAACGTAATTGCGAAGCTCGCAGAGTCCGGATGGTTCTACGAGACCTCTCTTATAACGCGCCTCTACTCAAGCTCTTCGCTGAGATCAGATGTGTTTGCTGCAGTCGTTAATCCATGTGAATTTTCACGCGATAAGCTCCGTCCCACGAAAATCTTGAACCAACTCGTGCATTTATATTGGTTTAAAAAAAAAAAAAAAAAAAAAACGTAATTACAAAAAACCACAATGAAATGTGCTTCTGACGGGGTCGAAATAATTAGATGAACAAACAAGGGGAGCGACAAATATAATCAAGTTGTTGGCTCTTTTACCGCTCGGATAAAACTCTCCTAAATTGAAAATGTAACAAATGCTTTGCAATTTTATTTCCAAGTCCAATGCAAAGTCGTACCAAATGTTTATTTTCAACAATGTAATCACGCTAGTAACTCCATCAAGAGTTGATTAATTTTAATAATTGCAAAGCATCCTTCGATCAAATATTGAACAGTTTCATTGTTCCAATGCGCAGCACTGGAAAAAAATATATTTTGTTGGAGAATTATATTCAATTTTTGAAAAAAGAATGTAATTGTTCAATGAAGTATAAGTCGTGAAAAAGAAATGCCAAAAAAAATGTCTATGGGTAGAAAGAGCAAATTTTTACATATATGTTGCAAAACATTGAAGAATGTAGAATGAAAATGATTGTTCGAGTTGTATAAACAGTGTCGATTATTCATTAGTGCCTTCGAATGCTCTGCGGACGTTTCTCAAATTACTTCAGCTAGACATTCGTATTTCACATTCATGAACTGGGATTTGAGTTCGTTGGCCTCTCGGTGCTCTGGTTCCCGTAAAACATGACGTCTTCCATGCCGAAAAATAACTTTTTCCAAGGGGAAACAACTGAAGCACTGGTCGCGTTGGTCAACCGAGGGTGAACCTTTGTTTTTCAAATATTCAGAGTATCGCATGGTTAGTAGATGAAAAACAGAGCGTGTTTGACTTGTAACGTGGAACTTTTTCCATCTCTTTTACTCCCGCGTCATCATTGTAGCAATCAATAAATGATTCAAAATTTTTGCACATTTTTCTCTACACATAAAATTTCATTCAAATGCAATGAAAATTTTTCATTATAATAACTTATCATTATTCATTGGTTGCCTCGCGATCCACCTGTTCTCATAATAATCCGATTTTACAAAGCTTATTATTCATCGTTGTTCGGATTATTATAAGAACAATAAGAACGATTTTACAAAGCTTTATAAAATAATATTTATAAAACTTTAGAAACTTCATAAAACAATAAGCTTTGTAAAATCGGATTATTATAAGAACAGGTGGATCGCGAGGCAACTGATAAATAATTGAATGCATTTGAATGAAATTTTATGTGTAGAGAAAAATGTGCCAAAATTTTGAATCATTTATTCATCTCCTCGATTCATCTCGATTCATCCTCAAATTCTCGATTCGTATTTTGTTGCAGGGATGTTTTTTTTTGCCCCAAAGACCTCGAGAAAATAATTTTTATGTAATCTCGTCTGGATGCTCGTTATTTCATCATTCGTTGCTATTCATCAATGTTTTTTTTGTTGTCTTTGCAATTAAAGAATAAATATGGAAAACGATGTTCAACTTTGTAGCTTATTAACATCGACATCTGTATAGAGTTTGAAATCCGATTCCCAGTATTAAATGTCGATTTGCAGATCGAAACTCACTGTCATTAATTGCATTTCTTGGACATTTCATACTATTATTTATCTCACTTATTTTTACATGCAAATGTTTATTTAATAAGGGAAATCCTCGTGCAATATTTTATCGTTCAAATGAATTGCTCATACTTAGACAAAGAATTGCATATGGGGAAGCAAGTTGAACAAAAATTTGTTATATTAGGACTCTTCGTAAGTCTTGATATAAGGTCAGGATTCACTATTTCTTAGCTTAGTAGGTGAGTAAGGGGATTCTTCGCCCTCCTGTTACTTTTTTCAAGGCTATACTCTTCCATCACTCCCTTCTTACAGCTTAGGCTCCTGATTTGTAAGTATCAATAGTATACATGTATATATCAGTCGAAAAGTTTTTACCAAAAGAGGTTATACGTATATAGTGAACGAACTTTGAGGATCAATGGTGCGTGAGCCTTACCAGCAAGAGCTAAGCGTAAGCTCGACGAACTGATCCTTTTCTCCGTTATAAAAGGAAATGGATAAATACGGTATCCAATACCAATGTTCACCCTCGCTAAGTCTCCAGAAATTGGGACCATACTATATCGACGTAATTCTCTTTTACAGCGAGCCTTCTAACTTTTCGATATCCGGATTTACGTTGAATTACTGGAATTACTATAATAACAGTCGGGATTTGCATTAATTGTGTTTCTATAATAACAGATAGTATTCCGGAAAATTCTTTTAAATTGATAACCGCGAAGAATTAATGAAGAAATCTTTATTTCATGAAAAACGTAGAATTTTTATTACGAGACGGTGATGGAAAAGAGTTGTGGAAATGAAAAATAATATGATGTAATTGGTTGAATTATTGGGCATGCGAAAAAAGAAAATGGATCCGTTGCAAAGATTGAGTTTGGGTACAACTTGAATACTTAAAATTCTGATAACCACTCCAAACACACGTTCTCCGATCAAAAAGAAAGAAACTAGAATTGCTGATGTCAAATATTCCGGCGGGTTCCTCTACTACGTAGACGCTCGTACGTACAATCGATCTCGGAGTATAAAAGATTAACAGAGCAAGTAAAGCGAGACGGTCAAAAGTTAGCTGCGGGATTGAATATTTATCTTTATCGCATGTCTCAGTGTGAATATATCATAGAACCTGATCGCGCAATAGAGAATCTCAGGCATGCAAGCGCAGGATCTGTAGGAAGGTGAATAGCCAGAGGTGAATCGAGAATGGAGAAACACTTAAAATTGATTTATCATCGTTCACGTTGCATGGCCATACGTCCGTGAGATTCGAATCTTGTTTCGCGTACTATTCCAATAGAGAACTGTCTGCTGCTGCTGCTGCTCTTCTATGAACGCCAGGAGTAACAAAAAAAATCAGGAGTTTTAAGAAATAGCGATATAGGTAATAGAGCGTCTGAGGATTCATAGTCGCTATAGCTCGCACCTTTACACAAGATTACAGTGCACAACATACGCGGGAGTATACAAGCCTCAGCGACCCTAACAGATGTATTATTTCTATGCAATACTTATTCAACTCGTTTACTTGTACATGTGTGTACATTTTAATGTGTGAGGATGCACTTACATGTACACTTGTGTAGCAAAGATCCTATTTGGTGCGCTCAGCGATGAATTATAATTTGTATCGATGGCTTGCGGGGGACGGGGGCGATCGATGTGGCCAAACGGCCTGAGCAGAAGGAAAGTTTCTATCAAACACATACGCGTACAACGATAATTTACAGGGTGTCTCGATATTTGTGTCTTGCATGTGGAATTCAGCTGATTTTTTTTCATCATATATCGTTCCTGGGATAAAAATTATTCGGTGATAACCGAATAATTGGTGAGACCGACAACCTGGTGAGAGTGTGCACTCTATCTACGCTGGCAGCATCGTCTATGCCAATAAAATAAGAGTATGGAAGCTCGATCTTTCACAGGACGTTTTTTCGAATCGATCTACGAGACTGGATGTCTCTGTGTAATCAATATCTCACCGACCGTACTTCGGAGCCAATAAATGCCAATGCGACTCTCTGTCTATTCTCTAAAGATCGAAGTGCAAGTCTCAAGACACCTTGTATAATGGACGAATATCTATCGATATACACTAACGCCGAAGCACCTAGTTTGGAACATACCTCTCTTTGATTTATTTATTTACACACATACCAACACGGATTTCAAGACTCGTCTGTGTTGCAAAAATAAAATATATGTATCGCTTTCACGAAGGAAGTACGGTCAAGGCGAGAAATTGATTCGTCATTACCTAGAACTCTGGGGTTGCCGCGTTCGAAGCACGCTCCATCATTGCTTTGCTTATCCTCACTTGGATTGCCCTTACTTTACTCATTTATGCTCGTATATACTTACATTGACTTTCCGGTCTTCCGTTGAATTTCATGCGTCTCGCGTGCATGCACGAGAGTTGTTCGCAATGCTTAAGGGAGTTTCACGATGCAACCGCAAGCATACAACTAGCATGACTTTTTTTTATTGCATTTTCTTCAAGTTGTGAAGTTTCATTTGTTACATGTATGAGCAAATTATACTTCTTCATTTTTTCAATCGAAACGTACACATTTTTTTATTCACACGTTTCCGGTTGAACGATAATTAAATGTTACATCCAGTTTCTAAAGCCAGAAGTTTTTTTTATTCTGATTTCTCGGTTATGCAGTCGATGAAAAAAAAAAAAATCTTATGATTATTTGCTATTAGTTCGTGCCCTCACTACGAATTTACGGTGATATGATTATTTGTAATGGTGCAAAAGCAACGGGTGGTGTTTCATCGCTTTAGGATTGGCATTCACGAACACGAGTCAACTCAACGATGTGCACGTACGGTGCACGAGAAAATAAAGTTCCGCGCAAACCTACGCTTGCGAGCATATTTGCTATTTTTTTATGCGGGATGTAAGATATAGCAATGGATATGTGGTTTATGCGTGCAAGTATATGCATATGGGAAAAGAAAAATAAAAAAGATTGAGAGGGGGAGGCAAAAAAAGGACAGATCGAGCTAAGTATACGGTCTATAGATGGATCAGAGGGATAGATCATTTCTCCGATTTACGTCTTCGAGAACGTGTGTACGTCGGAGGTAAGCTGTTGGAGAATTACGTCCCGTAGACTTGAAAGGACGAGGAAAACTTCAATCCTCCGTGCTCTTTCTTGAATACAACCTCGAATAAAAGAGAAGCAGCAGCAACATTCACACATTTTGCGTTAGCAACGAATGCTTGACGTACGTGAAGAACTGGGAACGTGATAAATCAAAGCTATCCTGGCGCCAAGAGTTTATCGACGCACGAACGAAATAAGAATATTACACCACGTTGATCCTTCTTATGGCAGCGACCACTCACAGTCATAAACGACTAGTCTTCCTGCTTAATTACGTCCATTTCGGCCCCTTTGATTCTTAGCATCGACGCCCCATGAATTTCAAGATCATTCAAGTTTCTAGTTCAGCGGCATTAACCGGTTTGTTAATTTATCAAATAATATTTACATGCTTATACTTGGTCGAACTGAAGTACCACGAAGCAATGTTATTATGTTACGGAGGGATTCTAAAGCACACACTGGAAAAATGAACTTAATTCGATTGACTTATTGTAGGAGAAATAAACAGTTCAGTTATCAATCAATTTTTCTTGCAACAGTTCGTTGTTCCTTCGTTTTTTTCTAACAGCTAGAAAGTCACAAATATTTTCATCAGATTAATGATGGATTTTCCTTAATAAACGGAAATATATTTTGCACACGTCGTTTGATCCGTCGTCTTGCGAAAATTAATACTGTGCCTCAAAGAGCTGCACTGTGTACTTTTACGCAATACCTTTCGAGTTAATCCCTGCAGATCCTTCTCCGTTGGAAGAAAAACATATTTTCACACGTCTACTCAAGCTTTAGAGTAGACGAGAAAAGACGAGAAATCCGACCAAGACGGAAACTCACTTTAACGGCCCTGGGAAGCTTTATTCACGATGAGGATTATCGCATCAGTTCATTATGTCTTGGGCACTCTGTGCCTTTGTGTAGAGTACCTTAGTGTATGTTCGATCGTTATACATAAATTCAAGTATTTCCTTCTACGAGACCCTGGTCGATCAAGGAATCTGTATTAACGTTTTTTGCATCAACATGCGCTTTAAACTGCCTGCGTCCCTTAGTACGAGAACCTACTCAACCTACACAATCTGTCAGAACGTAAAGAGGCGTGAAACACTTCCTACTTTGTACTTGATCGAAGAAAACAAAGCACGAGCGACTTGGCAAGAAGAACAAATGACAGAGCCATGGAAATTTTCCCTCTAATAGGTTTTACTAAATCGTGGGATACATCATTTATGTTCTTGATCACTTTGGTCCTGAACTCTCATAATCATGCAACTCCCCATCAGTAGGTATTTTCAAGTTGGTTTGCCATAATGTGATAACTATTAAATCATAGGATGAGAAGGGCTGCACTCGTCAATTATCTTCATTTTTCCTAACCTCTTGAGAATCAACGATTACAGAGGGTTTGTTTTTATAAAAAAACGTCATATCGCAATGTATCATTGTAACGTAATATTCATGATTTAATATACGTTATAATGTTCTTCTACCAAAAGACCTGCTGCCCATCATAGTCATCATCTCTCTATATGTTAAAACCAGTATTCACATAAGAAGATTATTCCAACACGTCAACAGAACCTTCAATGAATATATGTGATGGATGTTTGAGGCATTGATTATATACAGCAACATCCTCGTCCTAAGAACAAACACTTTTTCTGACGCTGTTTAAATGAAATTTTTCTCTGGTCATTATGCTAATTCCAAAGATCCTGAACATCGACTACACTGTTAGACATTGATTGAAGTGTGTAGACAAAAATTTTACTTCGGTCCGAGCATCATTATTATCGGCCCAACAAAACTTTACGAATTATTGTTATTTCTTTCTTCAAGTTTGGTAAACGATGTTGTCAAAGAAATTTATGAATCTCGGTATTTAAAAGATTTACATCAAAATCATATAAACTCCTGAAACAATTTTCAACTCAACCGAGCAATCGAATTTTATTTATTGTAGTCAACGATCAATTGTAACTGTTTCCTCTCATTCAGGTTGCGCAATAAAAAATGATTATCGTATGAGCCTTTTGAGGAAGTTCATTTACAAAGAATCAATTAGACGAATAATCATTCACGAATTAGTTATGGTCATTGACCCTTTGCCAAGGAGTCCATGTACACGTTTGACAAATATTAACGTCTTGGAAGCGTTTAACCGATCTAAGTATATATCTACTTATAATTAATGTTTTCATGATTATTATACATTATAACTCGGTAATTATATTTCCGGAGATTGACGTTAAAACTTGGACCACCTTGATTGTGTTCTTAATTATGTTTTCAAATTTAATGCAGTATTCTTGTTTGAACAGATGTATCTGCGTGTGTATGTACTTATCTTCCTATATGTTTATGCTTTCCATTTTTCTACCGGGTAGCTCAATGGTCATAATAAACAAAGGTTGGAACTCACATATATTACCGTATAATTAAGAGGCTCAGTCCTACGTGCAGGGGTTCAGACACCCCATGTCATCGCTATCTGATACAATTCATTAGGGAAGCCTGACGTATGCACAACGAATATCAGATTCATTTTTCTGTGTAGGTTAACTTATGTTATAAGTGGCTCTTTCCCAATCTTGAAGACAGAGAGAGAGAGAGAGAGAGAGAGAGAGAGAGAGCGTACCAAAAAAGAATTACTAAACCATGGTACAGGCACATTAGCCTTGTTCCTTCGTCCCATCTTTAATAATCGAGGCATTCCAGACCGAGATCACATGCTCAGAGACTCGATTAAGGTGAAGGGTAAAAAAAAAAGAAACTATCTTGGACGTGCATTGGAGCATAACCATGTCTCTTGTGATACGTACTACGTTTCGTTAATGACTCCGGTGGATCTTTGATATTTTTATTCAGCCCTCGGTAAATTGAGTCGAAGCAGACAGAAGATGGGAAGAGACATTTAAAAAATAAACATAAAGGACATTTCTGCGTTAATATGGAATGCCTTTTCGTGAACTGGCCAGCACGACAAAATAAATATACATTTCGTGCAAGCTCCAAAATGATCAATTTATAATTCATTGTCCGCTATAAATTACTGGATTGAATGCCACCCCAAAAATAAGACCTTCGATGTTCATGCGATTTTATCCAATTGAAGATATAAGCCCACTCTGAAAATGCCTTCGTATAAAATTACATTACTTTGAATAATTGAACCCGATCGATGTAATAAACAATGAAATTAATTAATTAAATTGTCTCCTCCTCCATCCACGCAATTGATCGATAAGATTCGAAAGATAACTTGCTTTCAAAACCCAATGAATTGATTTTTAACTAATAAACCTGACGTTCATTACAACCAATTTGTCAAATATATCGAATAATTTAATAATGCAGTTTTATCGAAATCTTATACACATCGGTCACTGTCTGTATTTGAACAGGATCGGTTTATAATCATAGATCAAGATGTTTGAGAGCCCTGAAAAAACATAAAGAAAGTAAAAGAGATAAATGAAAAGAAAAGAGAATGACGTCAAGGTTCGGTGTTGTCACAGGTACTTCGTAGGAAGAAGAGCCCCGCGTTTCGCACCCTCCGTACCAGCGTCAAAATACCTCGAGGGTAAAGTAAACATTTATTTCTAGATAGCCTTTCTCTTCTTCTCTCTTTTTATACAATATATGCGCTTGCATAGTGCGCCATTGTACGTCTTCATCATCGATCCGACAGTCAAAGGTTTGCTTTATCGACGCCTGAGGTAGCAAGTTGGTATGAGGACCGAGTAGTAGCAAGTTTCTTTTTATCGAAGATGCGTCAAGATAAATAGAGACACATAATACTGTTTCGCAATACTCCATTTTATCTGAGTTGGAATTCAATGTTGTGACAAAACGTTTATTCGTCGTTATAAAAAGACAAGCGTAAATAAAATTGCAATTAAATTCAATTTAAGACGTTGCTTTTTCTACAACTACTTTTTTCATCTTCTTCATTCTGTCGATATATAAAAAAACGATATACTGCTGACAAAGGAATCTTCACCAGCCGGGGATAGAGTTTTACGTAGTTACAATTTCACGACTTTTTCCATGTTAAAATAGGTATTGAATGAAAACGAGAATATAATAACCGAGATAACAAAGTGAATTTAGTGCTGTCAGTCCTGTGCACGTTGTCACTGTAAAGGTATGCTTTACGGCCGTAATAGTACTCGACGTCACATACACCAGGCATTTTTATTCACGTGCCATTATTGTCGTTATTATCGTCGCGCTCACGGGCCTATGCGACCGGACATTTGACACTCGAGCTGCGATAAGCCAAACGACCTGGGACACAGAGAGACGCTCGAAAATCGCGAACTAGGCAACTCCCTCTAACCCCCTAGGGGTGAACCACTAGCTCGCTATCCAGTTATGGCGAGCTGGTCATAGCAGTAGCGACTCTCCCTTTAACCTCTCCTCTCACCTTTGGATCCGACGTACCAGTCCTCACTCACGTGAAACATAATTCGACTGAATTTTACAGGATGACTCGAAACTCATATCCAAGTTTAATAAAACAGTTCAATTCGAAAAAAAAAAAAAATTTGACTTGCTCCTTATGAACGGTGTATTATTGACCCGATTTTGATTCCATACCAATAATGGGTAACGACGAAAAGGGTCTGTAAGAAATTTTTCCCTAAAGTAAAAGCGATTACGTATTAGTCTACCCGCTCCGTTGATATAGGAAAATGGGCACTTCCCACTTTTCACCCTTCTGCCCAACATTTCTTTGTGGAACTTGAGTTTGCAATCCCGAACTAGTTTAAATCTCCTCAAGGGCGGATAATGGAGTAAAAAAGTTAATCGAAACTTTCCTGTTCCGAATTATCTCGATCTATTCAGCCTTGAAACATCGTGCAGGCATATAGTTTTTGAGACACTCGGTATATATAGCAGCAAATCTCGAGTAAAGTCTATTTGTATGTGGGCGCATATGTGAGTGAATAATATACAGGTATCAAGTGATAGAGAAAGTTTACGGCCGGACATAAACGACATCGGTCACTGCCGCTGGATATTTCATATTCAGTGAGCAAAAGAGAAGAAATCATGCACCGAGAAGAGGCTTCTACAGAATGCTTCGATGGAGGAGGAAGTGAAATACAGAATGAAAGAAATAATAAAAATGCGCAATTTCCTCGCGCTGAGTAATATGCTGATATCAAACATCGCTTGGCACGGAAGATTTTGAAAAAATTCTTTTGTTCAATGTACGTTAAATTTGTTATACGAATTATTTAAAAAATACCTGATGAAAAATGTTAGGGAATGAATGCCTTATCGCAGAGGCTCGATTGCACATTTCATAGAATTAAGAAAAAGTTTATTAATGTTCGTTATTTTTATTGATTCTTTGTTCGCCAAAGATGATATGAAAACTCCTGAATTGTACTCACTGCACTGGAGAGACATGCAGTCTTTACCATCTCGTGCATCGTCGTACCAGTCGCGGATCGCCGAGGGTTGAATTTCCTTTTGGTCACGCTCATACTTGGATGGGCGATCATGAATTATGAATGAGAAATTGATCGATCGTGAGCTTACGATTGATAAAATCAAACCACGACGATTTGCATGGGTAAGCGAGTATTTTATTACGTATATGACGCGTTTTAAGTTTTCATTGAGAATTTTATTGCTATTCACGAGGGCGAATTGTCATTTTTATTGCTACCTATTCATTGAGCCATAAGATGACTGGTAAAATAATAAAAACTTGACAATGAATGAGGGCATATATTGCGCAAAGTTCCAAATCTATGGTTTCGGAGTTTTCTCTCATTATATGCTCAAGTTTTTTTTTACGAGCATAATAAACCTCCATTTGCGAATAGTTGATGACTATTAACGTAGAAAAAGTAATAATAAATAATTGAAGTAAAAAAACCCACGATCTGACTCGGTTCAATTTGCCAACCATTTTCACATATTTATAGTGCACGTATTTTATTTCAAATTCGGCATAATGTTTTGACACTTGCTTTTCGTGTTTATTGAACTCCAAGATTATATGACCCGATCGTACGTACTGCGTCAATACTAACTGGTAGAAACTATTCGGTGAATACAAAAATAGCAGTTCCAAGTATCGCGTGTGTATTCGTGTCCATGTCTCAACGTCGAATTGTAATTTACGTTGGTAGGGCGTAGGATGGAGCGAATCATTCTCCCTTCTGTTGTCGTTTTTATGCTCTCCTCGAGGTTCTTTTCGTCGCCGACGACGAAACGAGAGGATTGACGTTGATACCCTCATGACACGGAGAAATGTTTCCGTCCCGCGAAATGAAATTTCACCTCCCGAGCTTACTGGGAATGTTGTCGTTCCTGATTTACGTGGCTATAGTAGTCCTAAAGCTCGTGGATAACACTCCGACACTAATACTCAATATTCCAGCCATCTGATGCAGTGAAACTATCTTAAAATTCACTCGGGAATAATAGATGTTGTCATGAAATTTTTTATTTTTTATAGAGCTTCCAAAGTAATTACAAAAATTATAGAAGCAAAAATACTACACATTAACGATTCGTTTCATTGGAATCAGTCATCGGAACTAATATTTACTAAAAATGTTCTTTAACTATGTTGGCTATTCTGTTGCATCAGATAAGAGGCTGAGATAACGATACTGAAGCATCTTTGGGAATGGTAGTAGTTTGATAATACTATGGTTCTCGTAGGAGAAGTCTCAGAGGAAAACGTTTAGGTAGAACTCGAAGGCAGACCCTACTCGAAAGGTTTAGTAGGACCGTGAACCGGGGAGAAACACCTAATGCGGAGGATCGGTACAGTTGAGAGGAAGGAAGTATATAGTCAGGAAATTAATTCTCGTAAGAGGAAGGCGACAGTGGACGTCGTCGTAGGTCTCTGTGGAAGGGCTGCGTCCGTGAGTCTTCGAGCGATCATTCAGAAAGCTTTCGCATTCCCATGAGAGTGGGCCAACGAGGAGCCTGTGTCCCGTCAATTAAATCCACTCGTCGAAGAATTTCCGCGAGTTATTGGCTTCTTGAAGTTTCCTGGATCGTCGATTTGGTTTTCTCTTTCATCCACTTCCTTTCGTAGTTCCAGTTTTAGATTCTGACTCGTCGTTTCACTAGCTGTGTCGAAAGTGATGGGTTTGGAACCGGAAAACTTTTCGTCAAATGAAAACTTCGAGTTTGGTTGAACGGTAAAATATCCCAGGATAGAATTCCTCTCTTAACTATGTATATTTCTGGACCTAATGAACGAGCTTTATTAACTCTTCGCGAAAACATTGCCCATTGGACAGGAGGAACGAGGGATCATTCGATTGTTGGCAAAGTTAATACTTCGTTAAATTTTAAAGGTTTGATTAAATTTCTACTTAGCAAACTATTCAACAGAATTTCTGACAGGGCCTGCGGCGGAAAGAATTTTATAACGAGATATTCTTATAGCGACGATGAAACTCCATACGATAAGTAACTTAAGGGGCTTTTCGCTGTGCTACGATTATGACTTTGATTTAGGCGACCCGCTCACCAGGTACTCGTTAAATTCGCCGATCAATTTGACCGATAAAGCCCGCAGAGTACTGGCTTGTACATTCATCTTTAACTCTCCCGTCCCGATCTTAATTAGAAACTCGGTCGTACTGATGGTGCTCTCGTCTTGTGAAACACTGACGCCCCGAACCACGGCTTCTCCGTAGCCGCGTCTCAACATGATTCCAAATTCTGCCGGCAAAGCCCTACCGTCCCGGGGGCGTTTATTGCCTTCTCTCATTCTGTTGAGCTGCTACTCGCCCGGTTTTTGTTTTTTTATTTATTTATAAAAGAGCTAACCTGCTGAGTGCATGCGAACTTTACACGCTTGTGTGTGTCTACGCATGTTTTTTCGAGGTCGTATTGGTTGCGTTAATACGAAATTTTCAATAATCTTGACAGGTCTCGGTGGATTGATGTGATGCAAATAAGTAATTATGCATTCCGATCTTCACAAGTGAAGACAATTCAATGGTAGACAGCGCATTTAATTAATTTGATCTGTGAGCCCAATATCGAATGCCGAATCAGTTTGTGTAATCTACGTAGCTAAGCGGCAATAATGATAACAAGTCGAACTACGAGATTCCGTTTCACCTTCCTGGTCCTTCGAATTCCTGAGATCGTTTCATTTAATCATTACATTGTGGCTCACTATTCGCCGAAGTTGAGAACAATTAGTCAAGATAATAACGAGCTCTAGTGGCAGTTGAACCAGCGGAGAATAAGAGCGTCCGAGGTAGTGTAAGCGCAATGAAAGGAAAGTGTTGAAAGGTTGACGACAAGACCAAGCAGCCATAGTGAACTGGAGCAAAGCTCTTCCACGTTGGACTACAGGGACCTTCCGCCTTGGAATAATAAGACTCGCTCTGACGCGCTTTCGTGGATTATTGATTACTTTCTCGTAGTATAATGCCAAGAAGGCTGCCGAACCCGATAGAATGGAATAGGTTGCTACATAGATTGCTGCTCGTAAGAGAAATGAGAAAACCGAGTTTTGGTACAGAGAATCTATAGACTACGCCCGTAGCTTTTTCACCTGCTCTTGTAAACCTTCAGTCTCTTTCATTAAAGCTTCATCTTGCTTCGAGAGTACTTTTCTTTTGGGAAACATAGTTATAACCCTCCTCTCATGACACCTTTCAAGAATTCTTCGTTACCTGATCGGAGTCTTGAGATTCACTGAGTAGCAGGAAATTGTTTGGGCCCTTATAGAGCCATGCATAAATCGAACTCTGGCTGATGTTGTGATATTTTTCATTCTTTATTTATTCCCTGGAAAATAACAATTGAACGGAAAAACTGTGGAGCATTTAAGAACATATTCATGATCCCGTGACGTTGAAATAATCAATCGTGCTCCTCGTCTTTCGTTATCGCTCGGATCGTTGATCAATTTCATGCCTCTCGCGAAATCGTATCAGGTAAGACAATACAATCGTACCACCGTCCAGACTCTATTATTTGTCGTTTTTGTTGGACGTAATCGACTCCTTAGCTTGTGCTCTAAAAGCAAGAGGTCACCTTGCTTTGGATTCTTAGAGTTTTATCGCATTGAAGCAAGTTTCAAGATAAGGATTCTATCCTCATGTTGCCCATCCATGGTTCAACCTTATACCTTCTTTGGAGCTGCACAGTTTCGAGTTTAATGAAAGTTCCTCCGTGAGAATGTTTTTCGAGCAAGTTGGCTAAAGCCCGGGTGCGGACGGAGTACGAAAAGGAAATGATGGGAAGAAGCGAGATGGAGACTATGCCGAATCAAAATGAAAGAAAATAGGAGAAAAGTGTGTTTGAATGTGTCTGTATGTGAAAATAGGGGTGAAAAAGAGAGTGAGCGACTGAGAGAGGATAAACGGAAAGAGTGTATATCTGTAGATGGTATGAAAGTAGTGGAGAGTGTATATAGCGTACATAGTGAGAATGCTTTCAGTCTAGGAATACCTTCAGTAGCATGGTTTCCGCCTCTGGAACGTCATGTCTGTCGTTTCTTCATTCTTTCTGCCAATAGAGTCCGCAGCGGCTAATTGGAGGGGTTGATGCTGGTTAGCTAGGTTGCTTTTGGTAACCACGACAAAGGAGAAAAAAACTCACCTACATTTTTTTTCCTTTTGAGTGACAATTAAGATACCACCCATGGTTCTATGTAGACCTTCGGTCAGGTATGCATCCAGTAGAAACAGGGGCGATTGTTCTTGGTGTGAAATCAACGTGTCTATTAACCAGATGTGACGATAAATGCCTGTCAGTCAACACCTCTACCAGCTTCTCCCTGATCTCATACGCGACCATTCCCCGTAGGCTTTCTTCGCTCAATTGCGTAGAGTATACGTGTCTCGTAATACGTGCTGGGTCATGAATCATCATGATGGGTCCCCACTATTGTTGTATGTACATATGACGGTGGCGTTGACCTCAAAATTGTGAAAATTGTACGCGAACGTCTGGTCCGGACTACTTCTCGTGTCCTGACTTCACCAGAAGCTCTAAATATTCACTTAACACAAAAGGACGCCACTCAGTAGAACGAGGAAGGGGCTCAACGTCAATCTGCATTCGTAAGTCCACACGCAAAGCATAACTCTCGACTCTTCTCTGCTGATGGCCGCTAAATATTCGGGACGTTTGGTGTCCAGACACTTTTAGTCCTCTCTGCTGGATGAGAATACTACCACGTGCGTTTAGATGACGCTAAGCAGAATAAGTGTGAGTCGCACAAATTGCGCTCGTGTCGTTTTCCCTCCGGAGAATCTTTTCCTGTCGTACGAGCTCTGAGTTAAATAATCTACCAGCACACACTGCCATACCCATTTCCACGTGACATGAATATTCATACGCTTCCAATTCCTGACCAGAGAGAAAGACTCAGGATGCATAACGCACCGGGTGAATCTTGTACGATGAAAGTAAAAGAAAAAAAAAAATAGAACTGCAGAAAGGCTGAGTATGAAAAGTAAAAAGCAGGGAAAGAAAAAACGGAGCACATTTTCTGAAACGCTTGGTTCAGGACTCGGAATATGTTCACCGCAAAAACAAACGTATTGTTTCAACACGTTTTAGTTGTGTTGGCTCATATCCTACTCGCAAAACTCGAATACTGCTTTAAGTAAAGGCGAGAGAACTCGAATACGAACATACAAAAATTATGAAAACATTGTCAAAGAAATAAAACCCTCGAAAGCTTCAGAAATGAAAGTTTTATAAAACAAAATCTGATTGCGGTTAAAAACGCCAATAAGAAATATCAACGTTATGGCATTACACTCGTTCATGGAGTTCAAGGATTCTCAAATCTGACGATTGACTCGTTTGTTTGTTGCTTCATTAAATTCCTCCGGACTGACAAATTATTCAACTTCTTAATCTTTTTTTTCAGATTCAGTATTGATATTTTTCAAATCAAAATTATAGACATAGGCAAAAAATCAACATGGCCGTAAATTAATCTCTGATAATTTTTTGACCGAGGTTTGTTTCCCTTCGTCAAGGGTTTCATTGGAATTTTCTCGGCTCAAGTGTATCGTTATAGGCTTATCAATCGCTTTTATGCTGACTGGGAGAATAACACGGCTCTATATATACCGGGGAAACATAGCATATATGATAAATATATACTCGAGGGATGAAGTACGAGATTCTGTATTTGCATTTGCTTGGTGTGTGGAGATCTCACAAGTTGCCAATGCACGTTGCACCTTGTGAAATGCGAATATAATACGTGCCTGATGCTTTCTGCCACTGGAGTACACCTCCGATATATCGCAGATGCACCGTTCTACTCGACAGCGTAACGAGCGGTAGCCAGAGAATTGTGAACAATTTTTATACATGTGCATATGTACAGGCTGTCTCAATAGTCATTCGAAAACTGAAGAACATGTAATACTTGAACTTGTATTTACGCCAATGCACTGTTAGGCAAAAAATTAATCAATGGCCAATTTCTCGCGTTCATATACGAATAAATGGGCGTGGCAAGTGGGTAGGGGAGTCGCGTTTCCTTACTTTATGCGTTTCCTGAATGTTCGCATCGCGGATTGGCTATTGGCTAAAAACAGATATTTCATAAACGGTGCTCTGACGAGACAAACAATCAAGAATTTTCCATTCCGGGATTCTACAGAAGTAACGCAATACGTACATTTGTGCGCCGTTTTTCAAACACTCTGTATATTTAGCGGGACTTGGTATAATATCGCATACACGCGTTACGCCTACGATTATGATGAAAGAAAGAATGAAGTACGAGGGCAAAATATGAAAAACCGCTTTTATCAGCATCGATGCAATTCAGTTGTGTGCGTTCTGCCGGACACGAGCTCAGAGACGTAAACGTGCATTCAAGACGCTCAACCACGCGGAATTTCATACATTCGTTTTTTTTTTTCCAAGTCAGCACGCACATCGAGTCGCGTCGGTGGACTCTTGGAGAGGAAAGATGTTTCGATAAAATGTTAAGGATATGGCAAACATTTTGAATCGACCTTAATAAGCTATAGACGCCACAAATGTACTTACATATTTTATTTATACAAAGTGGCGAATACGCTGAACAAACCATCTTGCGGAGACGGAATGCACGGTTGCACAGCTCCGCCCGTATCTTCTTAATGTATTTTAACGGGACAAGTATACCGGGTGACTTAACAGGATATATATATCTCGCTATATTTGAACGGATACTACGGAAGTCTCACTACTTGAGACGTCATTTTTGTCCAACATTGATGAACTCTGCAAAATCATTTGTCAATTTGGAAAAAAACATTTACGAAATAAAATATCGAACGTACCGATTAAATTTGTGATAAGTATTGACACCAAATTCAATCCAATCCAATTTCGAATCATTAAGTTTTCATATTAATTTTCAATAAATCAATAATCCTTAATCCTTAAGTTAAGCGCTCTCAGGTGAGGCCAATACTTGGTTCACTGACCCCTTACCATAGACACCATAGCCATGCAATCGATGCCATAGACAGGCTAATCAATCGATCAGTGAGCAGGAGCTAATTTTTCGGAGATCCTGATGGTACGAACCGACTGAAATTTAGTGAAAATATAGTCGTCTGTATAGGCTTGCTTCGCCACAGTTGCCCTTAGCCCTCGTGCATATCCAGTCGTGTGTTTAAGGGAAGAATTGCTGTGAGCAATACTCTCACGAGTCTCATAACAACCCAGACGTTTGAGAAGTGTAGGATCGCAGGGTGTAAGTGGCTCGTAAAAATCCGCAAAGGTATACACAGGGACGTTAAAAATAAGAATTGCAATTTATGCTTCAAGTGCCCAAAGCAACGAATTTTCTACAATGTTTGTCTCGAGAGTGCACTTTGAGATTGAACAACAGGGCAACGCAATTTAAGTGCATATCGTACGTATTCCTAATGAGTTAAAGTTTCGTGTTGCATATATTTTTACTGCAAATATTCAAGGTTGTTATTTGGGTTTGAAATCGTCGAACAAAAAACTACAAATGTTTTGAACAGACTGGTGGAAAGACTTGTACGGAGAGTGGCTGTTTTTTCAACGGGCGATCACTGCAAACAATAATTTTATAAACATTGACAAACTCGCGAACATGAATATTGAACAAAATTAATTTTGAAGACACATTCGAGCGCAGGGTATCATAATTCTTTAGTGTATTTCCGTGGGATAGAAAAATAAATATTTTACGAACTTTTATGGACCATGATGTTACCCTTGTGGAAGCTCAGCTTGCTCTGTCGCCAAATTAGGCGGTCTCTCAAAAGAGCTCTTCCTTATCATCGTCGCTTCTGTGTTATTCTCTGTCTTTTTTCTCTCCTTCTGTTCCGTTCAGTCTCATTTTCTACCGCAAGTTTGCCCACGCTCAAGGTTCTACCATACAGAGACGGAATTCCGATAAGACGGTATGGTCGAGTACCGCACAGCTACTTTCGCCTCTAGATCATTGTTTGCGAACGGTTAATAGCCCCCTGGGTCCACCTACCGCGCGACCATCGCCCCATGTCTGGGCTCTCGTGGAAGCTCCGGGCGCTACTTCACTCCGTTTTCCTTTATATATCTACAGCTTGCTCGCTTTTTCACTCTCTTCTTCTTTCTCTTAGTCGTACGTATATTTCTCTCTTTCCCTCTGTTTTTTTCTTTGCTCTATTCTCGCATGTACCCCCCCCCCCCCCCCCTTCAGCTTCTTCTTCTTCATTTCAACGGTCTTTCGCTACTTGTATATCTCGAACTTTCCTACTTGCTTTCTCTCATACACATTCTCCATCAGCAGCTCCGTTTCCTTGAACTTATTCAGCCCGCTCGGGTTCACTTTATCCGCGTCACTCTCTCCCTCTCTTCCTCTTCCCTCCTTGGACGCTATCCTTTTTTTTTTATCGCTGCCTACTGGTCCCTTTTTTCAACTTTTTTTTCTGCTAAGTTCACCAGTTTTACTTGCTGGCACTTTGGTCGAAAAATTATGCGTCTACTCGCCGAAAGGGGAACATCCGTTTCCAGCCGAGACACTTGAAACAGGAAGCGCTTGGATATAATTGTATATCTGTACGAGCGCGCGAGGAGCCTTAGTAATTGAAGGCTTCAGGCGTGAATAGAAGTACCGCGTGAATCTCTTGTCTTAATTTTTCACTCTTTCACGAGAAACGGTAGAAATTAATTGGGCTCCGGTGCTGCTGGCTAAAAATGATGCTTGTCGACCTCCCAATAGGTCTCCTTGTAACGAAGAAAAGCGTGAATGACTTGGGGATAAGATGTTTTTCACTTGGACATTTGAAAAGCTTGAAAACGTCAAAAAGTCACTTAACGTGAAGTTACAATTATCAAGCCGCAATATTAGCAGTACAAATCTTCAAATGTAACATTCACAATAAGAATGATAATTATTGCCTTTTGCAATTCAAATTTGATTGGATGCAAATTTTTTTTTAACAACAATGGTATCGCAAAAGAGAATTGGAGGTCGAGCACACATCATAATAGACAAATTAGAAGAGTTTTAAAAACTGTTCAAGCAAAGAGTTCTCCAAGCCTGCAAATAACTCGTATTGTCCTTCGAAGAAACGATGCCGGAAGGTGTTTTTTTCAAAGGTTTCTTTTACAGGGTCTTAACGTTAAGATTGCTCAATTTTGGGATGTAATCCCGGGTCCCAGAATCGCATTTAACCCCTTCTACCACATTCATTCAGGAATTCAACGTGCCACGAATGCTGACCACAGAAATTTGGTACTCGAAATGGATGTACCACGTAGCGTCTCATTACTATTATCCTTTTTTGCTGATTGCTCAATTTCAGAGGTCGAAATTGTTCAAATTCATGACCACTTACATGTACATATATCTGTACACACTTCTTTTACCACGTAATAACCACAGGACCCTGTTCAAATTCCATATTTGAAAAACTGTAATGCAGTGTTTAACTAATTGGGACGAATGAACCCTGAAGATTGAACATTTTTTCCGATCGAAAAATACCCATGGCTCACAGAATTCAATCGTTTGTGAGCACTATCACGAAACGAATCTTGCAAGTACTGCGTTCATGTGTATTTTTTGATAAAAATCATTTTTCGCACTGCCCTGCAATCTTTTTACAAAGCCAGAGGTCAATTTCTTTTTATTCATACCCATCAATGATATCGGTTCATTTCAGATCCATAATTATCCAAAAAAAAATTTAAGCCCCCCGCTACAACGGTATCACGCGTTCCAAAAAATCTCCAAATAACCCGATAATTTGGTGAGCATCGGAATCGATCGTTTATCTTCATGAATTATCCGATGAAAGTATAGCACAAGTGAACAAAAACTAAAGAACCATACTCGATATATTGCCAGAAAATACCTCGAAGATGAGATAATCAGCAATTGTTCCGGAAAAGGTTAAAAAGAGGTGCAGGAAACTTACGAACGTCGAATGAAAAGGTAATCGTAACGTGTTGAATAAGCAGGGGCCAACATTTTTGATAACTATCAATTCTGGCTTTATTATGGTATGTAAGAATTTATTTTATCTCGCGTCAAGGTTAATATTTGGTGAAATGACTTTTTGAAGTAATCAGATCCCCAATTATATTTACCGTAGGTATTTCAAGCTGACTTTGACACAAGAACGTTTCACAGTCTACGTCCCGAAAAAATAATAAAATGAAAAATAATGACGCGTCTTGTAGGAAAATCCAAAATAATAATATGAATAAAAATTTAACTGCTGTCTACGTTGACATAAATGGAATGTACAGGTTTATTTGAGAAGGGACCGAAAACTTTTCTCTCAGGAATGTAAAATTTATGCTCGTTTCTTCGTATCATTTTTCTCGAAAAATGGTTAAATTAATGGAATAGTCGTGTTACTAAGAACTTAAAACCAGAAAAAAAGATTTTGACGACGAGATCATTATAAAGAAACGAGTGATGTTATTTCATTTTTTTTATTCCATAAAAGTGTCCATTCTCGTTTGAGGTCAAGCGATATCGTTTAGAAGCAAGTGTTATTACGTTACGCTATAACGTTGGAGGTTAACGGTGCACGCACAATACTGGCGCTCAGATTGTTCAATCCCACACGTGCGTGGGAGGCGAGGCAATCGCAGCGTTGCACCAAGCCAACTTCCCGGACACGCGTAACTTGAATACACACATATACGTGCACATGTGAAGGTAAAACTGGCCGCATAACAGTTATGTTGATAGCCCGATGACCGCACGAGTGTTGAGGGCGCGAAAGGAAGGAGGAGGAGTGGGGGGTCGTCGGCCACATGGTGAGTGGAGCTAAAGAGGATTCAAGAGCGAAGAAACCGAGGAAATTCCGGCAAGGAAGGAAGCAACGCGTGCGAGAACCAGTAAAAATGGTGCGAAACCGTTTCCGACTTGTTTTTATTCTATTCCCTGGTTTTACAACTCGCCTCATGACTCGTTTCGTTCATCACGCATTATCAAATAAAACACCACCGAACAGAATACTGGACGCAGCGTAGTTGTTAAAAAATAATTGGATGAGGAGGAAATGCCACGCGATGAATGAAAATCCTGGCATAGGGCGCCGTACACTTTTATAACCGTGTACTTGGGAATGAATGAGGATATGAGACACAATCTAGGAATGCTTACATTTGAAAAGGCCGCAGGGATTCATCACCTTTGAACTAATATTAAGGGGGCATTGTCAACAATATAAAAAAGTTGAAGCTTTCAACGAGCGTCCCATAAAACCGGAATACTTATTCACATGTATATTTCGTATCTAGCATTTAAATGTGAGGATTTTCCTCGACGATGAGGTCTGCGCGCCTTAAGGTTCTGCAAGAGGTCCGACTAAGCAAAAGAGCAACGCAAACCACGCTACGCTATACTTGGTTCCGTGAAATCGACGATCGCGAGCTTCGAGGACATCGAGATTCGTACCTTTAGGTCCGGGCGTTGCACCTCTTGGATTCTGCGCGAGCGCGAGCGCAGTGCCCATTGCTCAGCAAAAAAGACCCGGTGCAAAGAGAAACAAAATATATATATAAGATATATAGGAAGATAAAGATACACATCTATATACAGGGTGTCCCATGAGCGATGGTTATCATCATAAAATTTATTTGACGATTGAATTCTTCGTCCGAAACCTAATACCATTGTTGGTTCGGATCCTCCGCCTCCTGATGCGTTCAAAATCATTCGAATAGACGAATCTACACCGCATTTTCATCGCATGTTATGCCAAAGATACAAAAAACACATAAGAGCATCATTGTAAAACAATTGAATCACGTTTTTTCTCAAATTTGGTTCACTGCATTTTTTTCTCACTGTTTAAATGTTTCGATAGCGTATGCATGCCGCGACCGTGCTCGTTATCGTCAACTTTCATAATTAATAACTCATCAGGAAGGCATCTGGACTGAAAATGGTATTCAACTTGAAATTCTCTCGTCAAATTTTACGGGAATAACCGCATCGGTGGGGGGACACCCTATAAGAAAAGAGAAAAGCCGTACTATACTACCGAACAGGAAGAAGAGGTCCAAAGAATGCGACGCGAAGGAACGAACGAGGAAGCAAAGGAAAGATAAATATTTCATCGGGGGTCCATCCTAGATAGATGCACTTGAGAAAATGAATAACCGCGTGCGGGTCACGGCACTCGCGATTCGTGTATATGTACAGTATGGAATACGGGGATTTATGTGAGACAAACGCCAGTGTACGATGCTGCACGAATACTTATAATACGAGTCTAAAGTACAAAATGTACCATCGCGAAATCCACCTTATCCAAATATATATATATTGAGATATTTATACATTATAAATGTGTACAATCATATTTCTATGTAGTACATTGTGGTTATTACTGCGAGGAACTAAATTGAAATTATAACTCGAGATAAACGGAACCGATAGAATAGTTTTTTGAATCCTTCTTTTCAAATAGGGACCCGCGCAGAAAGAATTATAGAGTCTCGTGTGGGTACGTTCACGGGGCTTTGCTCCTAGAGTCTCGCTGAGACTTTTCGTAACCCTTCTTGACAGCTGATTTGGAATTAGATTTTTCTCCATCTTTTTGACGATAAGAATGTTTATTTTTTTTTTCAATCATATCCCTCGTCATGGTCTTTTCACAAATCCAAATTGTAACACTTCTGCGAGGAAGGGTCAGAAGTCTAAGTATGAGACACTTTGGAAAGACATTTGAACTCTCTCAGAAACTTGCTCATATTACGAGACTTTAGCAATATTGAAAATCAATTTTCACGGGTCGGGAAGACCGTCAATTCTCAAAAGTAATGAAATTTCAACAACGAGCGGAAAAAAATGATGAACTACGCGGCAAAAAAGAATTTGAATCAAGGCGGTCAAAAAGTCGGAATTTTGATAAATGCAATTATGAAATTTCGAAGAAAGCACCATTGAATTTGAAGTCGTATGAAATTCTTACTTCCGGACTGTATGCGCTTCTTCGAAGATCCGTACACTATCACGCGATACTTAAAATTGACGACGCTGTGTGAGCAGCCTTTGCTCAGCGTGGATAATGTAAATATTACAACCTCGTTAAGCGCAGTTGATCACCTTGAAGATTCCATGTTTGTGGTTGATGACGAAAGTATAAATTCTATAAACGAATACGATAAGCTTTTTCATAGCGATTTATTAGGAACTAAACGTTTATTTTTGTATGGGCGGTGATTAAAGCGAAAAATGACCATATTGAAACGTGACAAAACATTTTTCTCCAAACCCAGGGTGTTTGAATGAAACAAGCTTTGGATTAGTCAGTCGAGATTAGAAGCTCTTGAGCGAATGATATCGCCAGAAGAGTCTTTATAAGGGTGAAATAAGCCGCATCACAAGATTGAGCAAACTGGAAACTCGATCTTTCTCGACAGTCAGAACTCAAAGGGGTTGGTCGTTCAGAGATGGCTACAATGAGGTTCGGACTGTTGACAAATTCTGATAACAGTTATGACGTCAGGTGGACGATTTTTAATAAATGAGACCACACAAGTAATATATATGTCAAGAAGAAAAAGTGTAATCCATTGTATATCCAATTGGGACAAACGAACTCTGAACATTGAACATTTTTTCACCATGAGAATACAAGTTAGATGTCGCAAAAAGAGACGCAATGTTTGAGACATGTTCACGACGTAAAAGAGAAATTGTACGCCGCGGTTAGAAAAATGCGGGTTACAGTGACGAGTTTTTGATACACAATATAATGGTGAGGGAAGAGAAACGAGAAAATTCTGTCTCGTACATTCATGCTTGGTTCGTTAGAACCAAGTGTTAACTCTCACTCTTTCTCTCCCTCTCCCCCTCTCTCTCTCTCTCTCTTTGTCTGTCTCTCTCAGCTACGTAGGTACTGCCGTCGTCCAACAGTAAAGAGGGATTACAAGGGTACAGGGTACATGGATCTCACTCTCTGCTTGTGACCGATCTAGTTCTCCTCGGAGGAGCATGTCACCAAGATAATCCTGAAGAACTGTGTGTCTTACGAAAGATAGCAAAATAAACATGTATCTCAGGGTAGAAAATTTATTTTCTTGACTTCTTGAATAAAATATTGTGACTTACTCTTGTCAATCGGAAAAATGGAGAGACTTTCGTAAGTCATGGTTTTATAACCTCCAAAATATCGTATATTTCTGGTACTCACCTGTAACAATAAGAAAACATGAAATTAATATCGTTTGAGTTGGAAAAAATATCAAGTTCATAAATAATTGGATCCATTTTTGGCTACTGTGTTTGCGAAAATGTCAACTGTTCGTATTTATGCCTTCGTTAAATTTTTAGTTACGATTTTTTATTGCCCAATTCTATTTTGGCGTAAGCGTTCGTACTTCGATTTTACTGCTGGCAGTATTTGTTTTTTTAACATTCATAAAGATCATTATTTCGGAATGATCATAAAATTTGAGTTAAGAAGATCTCTCCGAGTCGAGCGGGTATCTTAGTTGCGTAAAAAATCGTCATCCAAAAGGCAATAAAGTAAACGAGGTACGTTGGAAATAACGAGATTCCGAAGGAGTTTAGCGGACGAACTGAAGGATCTATTGATCGACAATTTCGGGTAATTCTAAGCCCCCAGAGACTTTCGGCCAATACTGCTTGGGATCTTACTGGAAGAGAGATGCAACGAAATCGTAAAATACTACATCTTTCTTCTTCTTTTATGCCGAGTTTTATTATCTGAGTGTCTGGCTTCGTTTTACGAAGAAACCTGCTTTCGGATGAAAGAAGAAAGAAGGAGATATGTGAACGTACACGAAGAAGCATTTCTATACATAAAAATTTATGTATATATTGCCGTGAGAGTCGGAAGAACGAATGGAGACACACGGAAGAGTGTATGAGAAAAATAGTATAGTAAAAAGGAAAACAAGAATAAAAGAGAACGAAGAAGTAAAAAAAGCCGGAAGTACCGAAGGTTCATTACAAGAGCCAGGAAAGTCTTTATGAAGGAGCTTCGTCAATTCTTTCGTGCGAGTAATACGCACACACCGTATATACATTTATTACTACACGTTTTTGCCCTATAATATAGAAGAGACTTTGTAAAAACAAATGGAGTGAAGAGACGAGAGAATAGGATATGAAGAATGAGGAAGTGAATTTTTATAGCGTCCGCCTGACTTCTCGGATTATCGTAACAATGACCGAATGTCTAAAATTTCGACATCGAGATGTTGGTTTCAGGGCACTATTCTGTCTCCCTTATCATATTCGTTTTATGCGTGTCCGTCTTTCTCTCCCCCCTCTCTCTCTCTTTCTCTCTTTATCTTCCCTTCTATACCCTATAGTGAGTATTATGTATATTGTCCCCTAAGGGCTCTGTCATGAAATATAAAATTGTGTTCTAGTCGGTTTAGTCGCCGTATACTTCCGGCGTTTATAATTAAAGACTCTCGAATCGGTGCAGCTCGAAGATAACAAGGCTAACGGGGTGGAGGCGGACTCTTCAGGGTTTTAGCCGCCTCCTCGTCGCTCCCTGGGATCTCTCCTCAAGCAGCTCTTTATTTTACCTCTTAATGCACAAGTAAAGAAGGTTTCGCTCTGCTCCGTTCGAGCGAGATGCCTTTACTCTGGCAAGCGTGACTAACAACTTCATACTCCCCTGCAATAAAACTTTTCACATCGCTGCTGGACTTTTAAGCATAATGCAACGCGTATGGTTTATTTGTTGTACCGAAAGGACTGTGTATCCATTAAATTCGTTGGATTATTTCAACATTACAATTAGGTAAATTGACGTGATTATTCTGTATATGACAAGGTGACGTGGTGTTATATTCTTAATGTTCCTCCGTAAATTTCTCTTTTTCCTAATGCACCGCCATACTGTATCGCATTTGCTCGGAGGCCAAGGAAAACTGTGACAAACCCGGCTGACACAGACGACCATATTTTCCCTTAGTCCCAGTCTTTCGAATCAAAAGAACAATTTCCCAATCAACGACAAAGTCGTAAGCTAGAATATGCCTAAGTAGCCACCCATCGAAAGCTGATAAAGCTACTCACCAACTGTTGCCCTATCGCTGTCAGTTAAGTGACGTTGTATTTTCCTTTTCTGTTTCAGATCTATGCTGCTGGCTGATCTCACGAACGTTATACGTCCATCATTTGAGTGAGTACAGAAAGACGACATATTTAAATCGTCAGATGATTATGACGATTAGTATAATTGATTTACGTGGCGCGCCATTTTCGTATGAAATATAAAAATGCTCATTTTGATCTGTACTCAGAACTATTATTTTTCTTAGCGATTTAAAAACGAGATTCTTTGCCAAGCCTTCAGGACCGATAAAAACTGAAGTTCTGGAACGTTCGATATCTCATTCTCACATTAACCAAGATTTCACACGGATATCAGAGAGGGGTTCGATGAAAGATAACGCAACCGCATCTGATTTTAAACAATGCATAAAAGATACTTTCATACTAATCCACTGTCAACAGAAAGTGTGTTCAGAACCGTCTATATGCTTCTCTCTCTCTCGCCCTTTCACACAAAAGCACACACGAATAGATTTTGAACTAAGCTCATTCATGCACATTGCACAACTTGTGCTATATATACACACTTAGAAAACGTATGTTGCACCAGAAGAGGTTTGTAGAGAACCAAGTGTACGTTTACATACAACAACAAGAAGGGGATATAATATCTCGAGTGTGGATACGATCTCCTACCGTTTTACATACGCTTATGCCGCGTGCGTTTATACATGCCTCGTTTAAAAGTGAGAGACGAGGTCAGTCTGTTGGCCGAATACGTTTTCTTGCCTTCAGAGGATCCTCTCTTCCTCGTCTCTCCTTTTTTCGCCTGTTCTTCCTCTTTTCTCTCTTCCTTTCTCTTCTGTGAAACTGTTTCATAGTCCCGAGAGGGCGCAATCGCTTCTCTGATCTATGCTTCCTTTTTCCTTTCAAGACCTCGCCTCTGTATTATCCCTCCGCGACTTATAGAACCGAGAGTCAACACTTTACGAGCTATGACGCAGGTCCATTATATGTATGTATTAAACTTGCCGAAAAAGGATTTACCGTATGAGACGAAAGCAACGTAGGCAATAGTTTGCATGCAACTATTTATTCCACTTCCGCACCAGGACTTCCGATTTTCTCTTATCTTGTGCACAGATAAAAACTTGGAACGGTATTGCAAAAATTCATTCGTGTCAATGTGTCCATGCATATCGTAATGAACAGTAACCAAATTTGTAGGGGCCACGAAACTTTGTACAGAACAGAGACAGTAACTGAGGCTTCGTCTTTGAATCCACCGAAACAAATCTGTGGTAAAGTTGTTTCGGATTATAACTGAAAATCGGATTTTTCCATAACATTTCACTAGCACCTGATTGAAGCAGCTAGTACCTAACAGTTGTTTTGTTCCATCGCCAGAGGATCTGGAATATTGTCTGGTCGTTCGCATTACCGGATGAAAATATAGTTGGTGAACGAGGGAAATGGCGCAATTCTTGTTGTCCAATATTTCTTTTGCGTTCTGGGTTGTGCTGGCTCAAAGAAAGCAAACGAAAATAGAAGCTGATGCCGGGGGTTGGCAGTATGAAGTTTTAAGTGGTGCTTACACAGGTAGCGCCATTATATATTTCTCGACTTGCAAATTCTACTCCTTCTTCGTCTTCATCTCTTTCTCTGTCTCGGTATGGCTCTTTCCGCCTTGCTCTACTTCCTTCTTGCTACTCTGCTTGAATACGTTTTCACTCTCCGTTCGTCGTTCACTCCTGTCTCTGGCTTCTTTCGCGCCCACGGGATCTACGAACCTTCCTCCCCTCGCACCTTCTTCTCCTTCTCCTTCTCCTTCTCCTTTTCCTCCTCCGCCTCCTTCTCCTCCTCTTTCTCTACCCGGCGACAGTTTCAAGCCAGAGTGGAAGTGACGTGCCAGTATATTACATCTTTTTAACCTCCATACCTCGCTTGCACGGTTTGCAAATATTCAAGTGGCTTCGCTAATGGATCCCCTTCCCACTGCTAAAGTCCATAAATATATATGTACAAACACACACACACACATGTGTATATATATATATATTAATATATACATAAGAAGGAAGGAGGAAGGAAAGAAGAGTTTGCGGGGGTCCGGGGTATGCGGGTGCGGTCTTGCATCAAAGTGGTTGGTTGGTGGAACCGCAACCGCGCACAGAGAAGACGACAGATTATGGCAATGTAAGTGAGCAGAGGAAAGAGACCGAGGAAGAGCGAGGGGGTTTACAACCGCGACAGAGAGCGCGTAAGGCAATGGAGTATCCATCACCGACGCGTTAATGGTAGGGCCGAAAATTACGGAGTATAGAGAAGGAAAATCTCTTTCAATCCCATTCTAACCCATTCCTTGCATCTCTTTTTCGTGGAGCTTTTGCGACTGTGAGTTTTTTCCTTCCTCCCTTCAGCATCTCCTATTCCCTAGTCTGGATTTGGAGTTTGGACTCGAGACGAGCATTTCTACTCGTTTTGTTTCTAGACACGAAGTAAAACGCCAATGCTCTTGAACCAAAAGCACGTTTTCAAGCCTGGTAGGTAGCACGAGCCCATGTTCCATCCATGTTCGCTTGGCCCACACGCTAACATAACCGACATTCCTAGACTTTTTTACAACCAACTCGCTCGTTCACTCTTTCACTCCTATCTTTTATCTCACTCTATTTTTATCTATCTCTCGCTCTCTTTCACCCGGTCATACACCCTCTAGTGGATCCAGTTAAAATGACATTGGGTCCAATTGTTGACCCATTTTTGCCACTATTCACAACGTTCCGGGAACTTCATTCGTCCTCTACGAATCCCTCACGTTCGAGTTGCGCTTGCACAAAAACCTCGTTCATAGGCGAATGCCTGTGACGATAAATCTCGTCAGTGAAGTTGTTCCACCAATAAGTTTTCCAAAGACTCTTCGTTGCACAGTGATACCACTTCATATGTTACTTAACTTCGTGGCTGTACTTCGGTGTACTTTTCTAGACAATTACCAACAACACTGAACCGTCTTATGTAGCAAACTACTTATCGCGGAGACCGATATATAGATGATGATGATCGATTCGGCTTCTCAATAGAAAGTTTGAATAACTTTTGTAACAACGTCAGTTGTCGGCGGTCTCCTTGTCATTTTCAAGAGTTTAGAGTCGTGCAGTGAAAATTATCTGCGATATTAGATAGATCAATTATTATTGTGATGGCTGCCCCTGTTATTAGCGCTTTATTGTACTGCTTTGATGCAGTAATGCCTCAATTATTCCATTACGTCGGCATTTGTTCTACAATACTTCCGGTAAACTCGCATGAAATATATCGTTTCATAAACCGATTTAGACATCGATATATTGTCAAAACAAATAACAGATATGTTGATTCTAATATTGCTTGTACGGGAAGTTCAAGTAAATTCATCAGACTTTGAATTGCCTCATGAAAAGCGACGTACTCTCGTGGGTGTCAAGTTCGCGATTGTCAGAACAGCCGTGTATCAATCGTAGCATATGATATGCCTACATGAACCGAATAATCGAGATAAACCCACGTTCCGTAGAAAACACACAACTCGCCCTCGCTTCTTTCGAGTGCCAAGATTTTCCTCAATAATTTCTCACAGTTCTTACTTCCTCGGTTGACGATAGTAAAACGCCCACGTCTAAAGTTTCAGCGAAGAAGGCTTTCATCACCCGGAGAGTCTGTCGATTTAACATAAAATCATGAAGAATTGTAGAAAAACGACACACCTCCTGCGGATACGAACGAGAATGGTGAGTGGAATGACTCATTTATTTCCCTTCATAAACAAAATATATGTCTAGCGTACAACTGTACATATTAGAGATTCTGATTGAATCTTTTCACCCGTTCCGCTGTTGTAACATTCCATATTTTTACGTGACTACGCAAAAACTCTATTTTTTTTAGATTATTCAACGAAACTAGAGAGCTATGAATTTAAAATTTGATTGTTTTTCAACTGAATACACAATAATTTTGCTTAGCAGTTGGAGTGAATCAGTCAGTGGCCATATGTATGTGGCAAAAATTATTTGCCATTGCAGCCATATCTACGAAAATATCGAATTACTTTTTTGGATCAATTTTTTATACACAAAAGACATTAGTCAGCTAGGGAGCATTTATTTCACCGCTACTATGGTGTTGCGTAATAACTAATACAAGAAAGTTTCTCTCTTTTGCTCTCACGGCGAATATACCAAAAACGATTTGCCTTCAGTTATCATTAAATCGTGGTGGGAAATTTGCCATCTATCTTCCGCTATTGCGATTTCTCAAGCTTCTTCTCAAGGATCGTTCACTTCGGCGTGCATTAACTCTTCTCCTCAAGAGATGGGTGTAACGATAGGTAATTTAACTTTACGTCTTGTTAAAAGTGTGTGACCGCTTACACACACTGACAATAAACTTCACTGGTACGGTGTAAGTCACAGTACATTACTATGCTTCGATTGTATGATTCGAATTGTCAATGGCGCGACAATGATGATCGACAATGAAAAAAAACGAAAGAAAAAAAAAAAAAAACAGTGTTCAACAGAATACATCGAAAGACGAATACAAAAATGTATTCCCAAAATTTCCAACGAAAATTTTGCCTCCAAAACTTGATCTAGCGATTTCGTCATCGAAAAAAATATCCGATCGGTGTATTACGCAGCAGAATTAGAATTATGCAGATACGATATGTAGTTGACCACACCGGAAATTTCGCATGTTTCGACAGAAACTGGTTGGACCGGAAGTTCTCTGATGTTGCGATTCAAACGCATATTCCAATATTCATGGAAAATCTAACGGCCACGTTATACATACACTGCATTATAGAACGGGGTATATAATATATGGTGTCGTTATTGCAGCGAGCAATGCGATGATATTGTAGCCTAAGAGAGGAGAAACGAGGAGAGAAGTGAGAGCAAGCAGGATAGATATGGTATTTGCGTCATGGCCGCAAATGTTTTCGTTATGTTAGGCTTGCGTGGGTATTTCACCGGTGGAGCTATTTTACCATACTCAAATTTGATATGCATCGTCAATTCGAGAACGCGTGCTAATTACCACCTTGTGACGCATGAAAAAATTAATAACGTGGCAACAACGGCGAGAACAAAAAAAATATATATAAAAAATAAACGAATAGAAACAAATTGAAACGAGACTATTGCAGTTGAAAAAGAAAAAAAAATACATATCGTTGGAAGAAATAAAATAAAAAGGAGGCGTAGGATTCCGTCCTGGCAGGCAAATGGGAGGCTTGGGGAGGGGGGGGGGGGGGGCAGAGAGGGCAGGTTTGGACAGAGCGGTACAGAGAAAAGACAAGAGGAAGAGAAAATGTCGCCCCGTTGGTACTTTCGCCGTGAAACTACTCTGTGGCGTAATTGCTTTTCCGTATAAACATGAGACTGGGTTGAATCGTAGCAGTATGGATAGTATAGGGTACATATCTGTATACAAATTATAGTATACACACAAACTTCGTGGCTGCAGAGAGTGCCGAGAACGCGTGTGGAAGCTTAGCCTGGTCCCTCGTATCAAACTTTAGCTTCGTCACGAAACACGGTGAGGAGGATAGTCGTTTGCCGCACAGGGCTAACTTACTGTTGTGTTTACTGAACGCAGTTACCACCAACCCCTGATATCGTCGTGGTATGCCTCCGTTCTCTGGTTATCTCTCTACGTAGATGTATATACGTAGCGTATGTATAAACTGTGTACAGTTATGCGACGATGTGCATCCACACAAGCAAACATATCTATATATTAACATACGTATGTCTCGCCCCCTTCCTTTACTCTCATTCTTTCAAGCAGCGTACAGAAGTATTCTTCTGTAACGTGCTCATACGGGGGCTGAAGGGAAAGCAAGCCATTAATGTACTTTTTGGTCGTTCAACAGAGTCTCACCACTATAGGACGCCTTCACTCGCTACTACTGCATCACACAAAAATGGAACTTATATGTTTATAGATTCTACCATTCTCGTTCAACCCCTTCTTATTCACCCTCGCATACCCATATCCTCAACCCTTACTCCCCCATTTCGCACTTGACTCGGTGACTTTCTCTATACAATATTTCACTTCTCGCGCGAGAGCACTTTATTCTCGGTCTCCTGCCATTAATTTCCCAGAGTCACAGAGTTTTCGGGCAAAATTTCAGTTGTCTTCTCCAGCGAGCAGAGAAATCGCCACGAAGAGCTGAATATCTCTACATGCAAACATTCGTGTATAAGTTGTACACTCGACAAGGCTGATTCGAAAATGCTTTGGGTTACGTTGGCGCCACATGCGGTGCAGGGACAAGTGCGATCACGCATTACCGACAAAGTTCAGTGGTCAAAAACTCCGGGAGGTCTGACACCTTCGGGAGAAAAGCCAAAGCATCTTTTCCAACATGTATACTCAGTTTCCTAGGCCAGGCTCATCTCTAACTTATACCACGAGGATTTCGAAAGAGAAAATGAACATAAAAAACAAAAACTCAAATGTTCACTGGGCCAAAAGGATCTCCGTAGATTCTGATGGTCAACCGGGTGAGACTCGCAGAGAGTGGACAAGAAAAAAGTTTGCTTGGTTTTTAGTAGTTGGGACAATGTGCGTCTACCAATGTTTGTATTGCGTTATCTTTGCGTCGCTGCTGTTTCTATTCTCGAGGAGAAAAACTTTTGCTGTCTTCGTGACGTTCGTTCGCACTCTCCCACAGTGAGTTCACTTTCGTTGGGTCGTCCTAGCCCCAGACTCGTACGAATTACATTCTTGGGAAGATATTTTTGCTCCCAGAGCATATAAATACATATATATGTATACATTGACTTGAGCAGAAACTTCCAAGCATCAGTGTAGAGAGTTTGCCTTCTCATACTTATCCCTATAGGAACAAGTTGATACTGAGAGATCGAAGAAAACACCGCTATATTTGCGGGAATTCTCGAAGTAGAAGGACGATCCTTTTCTATACGTTTTCCATGCAAATTCGCATCCATAATGGTATGTTGTGTTGGTTAGAATATTATATTGGACAGTTGTTCTATCGCACATCTTTTTTTCATTTTTTTTTTCATTGTAATCGTTGTTCTCTCCATACCTGTTGAGTGACTTGTCGCTATGTGCTCAAGACTGTTGGACGGACAGATGAACTTTGAGCAAAGCAATCTTTGCCCTTGGCCACTGAGGTTAACGTGTAGAGTAAACGTTTAATGCAATCCAGTCCCTCGAGCATGTTCCTTATATTTAACCGCTTTTACGGTACAAAGCTTGGGGAGGCTGCTGCATAAACACCCCCTGTTTATCTTATAACCAGCTCAACTTGCCACGACCTTCCGCAACCCTGGTGTAGTACGTACAGGTTCCGTATCCGTACAATGTCTAAGTTACAGTACACTGGCCCAGCCACTGCTCTTTTGCAGTAAGAACGAGCGAGGACCTTCTGACATCAGAAAAAACGTCGTATTATATGTATACCCCGTAACCATATTATATCTTTATACTTTTATATGGGTTTGCGTGTTTGTGTGTGTGTGTACAGACATATAGTCAACGTTCCGTAACTAGAATTCTAATGTGACGCTCCGTCCGTAAAACCGGCTCTACACCCAGAGGCCAAGAAAACCTTCACGAGATCCGACGAGTGAGACGCCACTTTCTTATGCGAGATTCGTTATAGATATATATCCAACGTTTCCCGAGCTTGAACAAGATCTTCAGAGATCCCTTTTGAGCCCTGGGCGTAAGCGGGTAGTTCTGATTTGGAACCGAAAACGTCGAGGATTAATTCGTGTAGAGGAGATCAGATTGTTCTTGAAATTTCTTTGATTTGGCAACCATATTTCGTCAGAGTTCTACGAAATCATTAATCGAATTCGTGCGCTACAAGGTAAAACAAATCAGGCAAACCGATTGTCAATCTGCTACTTCGTTTCATGTGCTGCGACGAGCTTAAAGCTTCCGAAATAGGATCAACGTGCTTCAATCAGACTTGCGGGATTCCCATTTTGAATTCCGCTGCAACAATAGAGCAGCGGAGTCTTTGGATAAAGGATTTGAGTCCGTTGCTGCTAAACTGCTTTTCTGGAATTGAAAATATTGATTCGAAGGTATTATTAGCCTTCGACCAATTTTGTTATGATTAAAGATTGAAAAGAGCACAATTGTTTTTAACCGGACTGACAAATCAAGACTTTTCGTTTATCTCGCTTCACCGAGACTTCACCGAATTTATATTTACATTTTTCCAATGACCAATATCTTACTTGGAGAAATCGTGTAATCAGGATAATAGATCTGTAACTCGGCGCAGATGCTACATACATCGGACGCGATAACGGACCGATGTACGATACTTTTAGTGACAACGATCCGTGAATATTCGTACCAATGAATCGTATAATCTGTAGTGTACATGCGGTGACAGAAGGTCGTCGAAACATGCTCGTAGGTACGACGAGGAAATCCAGGTGTAACGGATATCACAACGCTGTGACACGATAACCAGCAGTCGGCCCAGCGAGTTTGCATTACTACGTTGTTGCCAATGCTAGTGGCTCTTGGACTCCTCTTCCTGGTCCTCCCAGCCCGATGAATATGGATGACACCTTTCTCGCTTGGTCGAACATGGTCAACCCCAACATCATGCTTGCGGTCCTATTTGTGGCATATCGACCTGTTAGCCCAATGAAAATCACGCGGGCATCCGATTATAGTCCGTTAATCGAGAGATAACTATTATATGTTCGTCGATTATGATTATTCCTACGTCAATCTCTATTTCTCTGTGGCTCTTCCTCGACCAACTCTTCTCCGTAATCGTAGAGTATGTATGATCGATGTTTGTCGATTCAATCGCCATAGTTCCAATCGGAAAGACACTTTTGAAATGTGTCACCATCTTTATAAATTATTTGCAACGTCAGTGTGATCTTAAAACTTCCGAAATTTTCAACTAGTCCCAAATATTTCCTGAAATAGAATTTTTTTTTTCTTCTATATAGTGACTTTTGTTCAAATTTTTCTGTTCGAAATAATTTTTATAGTGCCTGGCTATGGCGTGAACTGCTCAGTTGAACGTATCGATCTCCAGAATATGCTTGTATCGTCATCAATTTGGAGACTTGCTTCCTTGAATCTGCGGCTCTGATTAGTTACCTGGTCAATTAATTGCGCTTGCTAATTAACCCTTCACATTAAGGTATCCAAGGATATTGACATTGTCTGGAAGGTGAGGTACGTCCTTTGCAGGTCAGGCTCCTCAATGAAATCGATAAACCCACCCATCAATTTCACTGGCTCAAAATGTCACTTTGATGAGACGTGCGGTATTGATGAATTCAACAATGCCAGTTACGTGGCTTGTCAACTTTTGTTTGATTTACCTAATAAGTAATGAGACATTTAGAACAATGCTATTATTCCCATGACACCTTAATCTAATCGCTTTTTGTTTAATTTGTTGAAAGCAGAGAATTGTCCATAATCGATTTCACTTCGTAAGGGCAATCGAAACAAACTAAAAATTATTCAAGCTAAAGCTCAATTCAATCAATCAAAAAAGCTAAAGGATTCTTTGTTTTCAGTTGAAAATATCATTTTTTTTCATTCACTAAAAACAAAAGCAAACGTTGATATAGTACGTATTGTCACGGGTTGATAGTCGTGTTGTATAGCGTTGATAACGCGAATAGTACGAAATTCATGCGATGCGAAAGGTCAACTTAACTGTCATTCATATGGCACGCAATTCGGTTTCAATCGGGTCTTGAATCTCTCAAATTGCATTTCAGAGACAGACAACTCAAAAAATTCGAAATGATTGTTGCGAAAAATAATTAATGTGAAAAGTACAAAAATGAGTTGAATCGCATCCGAGTTGTCGCACTAGCCTCGACTCGTGGTGCATTTTGCACTCGCACGTGCGTGGTTACGGCACTCAAAGTCGAGTGAAATGCATCATGAGCCTTCGCCTCATACGATAACTTCACGCTCGCACTTGCATCACGAATGACTATTTTGACGAGATAGAAACGGTTGAAAAAATGGTGAATTAATCTCAGGCTGTAGCGGGCAGTCTCATTTATTTGTTTAAACTGATTGATTCCCTTGTTTCATGCCAGTTTTATTTTCGATGGTCGATCGAGTAAATAAATGAATACGCTTTTGAAAAAACACATTGTTTTTCAAATTTGAAAAGTCGATTTGAATGCAAAAAATCCTTCTCGACAATTTAATCGAGTTTGCTTGTTGAAAAAAGGTAACGGACTGAATGCAAAAATTAAAAGTGGTCAACAAAAGCGATTTGTACGGGGCAAAACAAATATTTAACGAGTGTATAAAATCGGGCATTGGTCCCTGTGTGCAAATATCGTTATGGATGATTGCCCAATCGCCAGAGGCTGGTTTCACCAGGAAAAAAAATGTTTTCACGTATGACATTTGACGAGAGAGGTCGCTTCCATTTGTATGAAATTTCCTACGTACACGTACTGTATCTCTTTTTATTTTGCAATTCGATGTAGTCATTAGAGACCCGCGAGAGAAACATTTTAGGTTGCAATTTATTCAGTCCGCATATTTGTTCGTTTCTCGCTGATGGTTCAATCCATCGATGAGTCGATTTATGCACGAGTTATGAAAATAAAGTACATAGTCAGATGTTAAAATGATTATCTTCATTTCGAGGAGCTTTTGGAATCCCAGGTAAATTGAGTGTTTTCAAGTTGGATCTTTAAGATAATACAATGAATTTCGACATCTTCAAATTCATCTGAAATAATCGATCTCCTCCAAGTTACACTGAGGAAAAAAAAATCTTTAAAGGGGCTGATTGTTTTGTTGAATCCGAGCAGGTAAATATTTTTCGATAATAATCCAGAATTTGATACATTTCGACGGTATATTTTGCTGTCACTCTCTGAATAGACCAATCATCTTCAGTCGAAATGTCTTAAATTTCGTCATTATCGAAAAAAAATTATTCGAAAGAAATATATTATTCGAGATTTAGTTATCAATGAAATCCTGTTATTGCCATGTCAGTGAAACAAAGTAAAGCTTTACGCAAACAGTTTGGTAGGTGAGTGAACCCGGACATAAAAATTACAGACTAGCATTTCTCATAATTTGATGCTTCGAGTTGAAAAACCCACGTACTACTTTTATTCTTGCTATTTTATATTCCTTAACTATTCCGCATTGATTTTTTTGGATTTAAATAATGTCCTCTTGACGTTTGAAAAACCGCTTCACATCATTTTTATCTCAAACAAAGAAAACAGCTGTACGAGTCGTGAAAGACTTGAATTTGGGGAGTTGAATAAACTCTTGGCAAAAATATAGGATGCTCAGGTTATTCCTGTTTACAATGATATAGTGGGTGTTGTTCATGTTCGATCATTGTTCAATGAACCGTATTTCAATTCGATTCGCTTTAATTCACATTGTCATTTTAGTTGACATAAACGACAAAACATATTTATATATTTATAAATGTTAGTATATGTTTTGGATTTCTTGCCGTATATTTGTTATAAACTCTCTTCCCATGTAGGCTGGGAAATAGTCAGCGTTTGAGAATACTGAAACTACGAATATTAATCCGGCTTCTAATCTAGTAAGTGACTGGGTCGAAAATTGGAACTAAAAAACACATACTAATTGGTCTACCGTGCTCGTATCTGTAAGCAAATGTTTTTAAATCATACAGAATTTTAGTGATAGACGATAAGAAAAGCAGTGTGGTCAAACTGGGCATATTACAATAAGTTTATCACAATTAATCTAATCACATTTGGTCCAGTAGGTAAATGCAAAACTTGTTTGCAATTGGGTACGAGAATTGTACGCTAATATTCATTGAATTAAACTGGAGACATAGTAAGCAGGAGTTAATATCTCGTATCATATTAGAGTAAGTAATGTAATCTCCGATGAATCACAGTTCTCTTTTGAGCTACTGGGGACGACCTAGATATCAGAATGCTTACGAGTTCTATGCCAATATGGCAACTGGTACACAGTAGATTATTCCTATAGCCAAATAAAAGGAGCAAAACGACCGCGCTAGGGTTCATGAAGTCATTGACATGAGACACCTCTTAAGCAATCGGAAAGATAGAGAGAACGAGAGAGCAGAGTGGAGGGAAAGAGGGAGAGAGATTAAAATGAAGAGAGAAAGAGAGAAAGAGCGAAAAGGCCCACGCGCTACCGGTTGCCCCGTGGTCGGTCACGTTTTGTCCCACATACGAGGGTAGCCCTGGGTATGAGGCCAGGAAAGCCAGTGCAGTTTCGTGTACCGTTGGTTCGTTCGCGTCGTCGTGTTGGTGTAGTTCATTATTTTTTCGCTCTTTTTTATTCATCAGCGTGCTCGAGGGTCTCGACTTGAAATTCGATTCGTTATTCGCTTACGTTTAACGAGCTTGCCCGACACCCACATGCCAAACCGAAATGTTATTTTGGTTTATGTCGTGGTATGTACTTTACAGGCAAAGAAATCGGAAATTATGAGACTGTTTCGTAGGCCCAGGCCGAAGACCTCGAGGCAACACGAAATATATTATGCATAGCGGTTTCTCGCTATGATTTGATATATAAATTACGTTGATGGTTAGTCACGATCGTTCGTAACCGTTTTACTTTACACGGTAGGACCCCGATCGCACTCGACGGAAGTTGTGAATCAATGCATGTCCGATGGGGTTGGCCATCGCACCAGATCCACTGACCCAATAAATTTATTGAATTATTACAGTATTTCTTTATCAATATATTTATATACAATTTTAATATAAATTAAATAAAATGATTAACGATTCAATCAATTTCCGCTAATCGCGCGCGTTATGACAATCCAAATGGATAAATTTTCCATTTTCACATTGCAGCGAATAATAACTGGAATTGAACACTGATATAGCTGGCATTTTTCACGATAAACGCAGCTAATTTGACTCAATAATTCCGTTGATGTATTTTTACTGCATTAAACATTGCAGTAATCATTCATTGTTTGTATTGGAAGATATTTTGTCGCTCGCAACAGTTTTTGTGAATATAAAATGAATATTGAAGCACGCTCACATAATTTTCTTAAAAATCTACACATAATTAAATGTCTTGAGCCCAACTTTGATAAATGCTACCATAAATGTGTGCATTGATCGCAAATATTCGATTGTGAAATGGATCTCGATTTTTTTGTTTTTGGTATCCAAGACCATTAGCCCAATTTTATAAATGCCAATATACTCGATTGACCTCGAAGTTCTGTAGAATCTTTTTTAGAAACCTCTCTTCCTCTGTTTATTGCTTATTCCTTTTTATTCGTCATCTTCGCCGCAAACCGGTATTTTTGTAGGTAAGTGTATCAGGTATGTAACGCGAAATCCTTGAATATAATTGCAAAAATGATTTCATATGTTCATGAATCAGAAATAAAATTGCCCATGTATGCGGCATTGAGAAGGACTAATTAGGTTCTTTTTTTTTTCGTGTAAAATTATAGCAACGGTGATATTTATGGATCATGTAGAGCACCAAAGATCGAGATGAATGTATTCGAGCCTGTAACGGACGTTCGAAAAATTATGATTCCAAATTCAGAGCAGGAGTTGAAATAAATATCATTTTGCGAAGAAGACAGTAGACATTGTGATCATTTTTTTATCCGACGCACCGTTAATGAAATATAGGGTAAGCGATTAACCAGTTAATCGGTGTAATGAAGCATTTATAGGTTCAATACTGTCAAGCCAAACTTGTCATGATCTTTTTATGCTCAAATTGTTTAACTATAGTGTTTCAAACAGTGGCCGTAATTTTGATACTACGAATTTTCACACAATAATCGAACTAATCAGAAGAACGTTGTATGCGAATTTTTATCATGAATTTTGTGATAATGTCTCATAAAAAAATTGTGATTAAAGTGTTTTTTAATGATTTGATGTTTGAGGCTATCTTGCTCATGCAACCGTTGACATGCAGACAACACTGCCGGTTCGTTTCAGCTGATTGCTAGCCGTTCTCTTACTCGTGCGATCTCCACGAAAGTGACTACTGTTCTGAATTAATTGCGAAACGAATACGCGGTAAAGAAATATTCGAAACATTATACTGCATTCAATAAATATTGAAAAAATATTGAACTTCTAAAATACTTTGGACAATACGGAAACAAAATTTCGAATAAATCTGTTAATTGAGAGAGGTTTGTTCACACAGCATCCTTGAATATGTCATGAGTGATGAAGTGGAGAGAAAAGTAATATTATCTTTTTTTTCAAAGTTTCCATCTTTCGCTGGCAAAAAATTGTTTTATTGATTTGACATTTAAAATTGCCCACCATGACATTGTCAGTTATGTTTTTAATGTCGTATACCTTTTTTAGATTTTTACGATCCCATCCCCTCCCATACCAATCCAACTCAATACTAAAGTGTATTGTATGGTACTAACCGTTTTGAATTAACACCCATAATGTGTGTTGAAAAAGTATATAAACGGAAAGTGCCGGATTGTTGGAAGAACGCGGTCTAGCGCGTTGTTTCAATACACCAAAGTGTATTGAATGTTACTACCCGTTTTGAATTAACACCCATAATGTGTGTTGCAAAAGTATTTAAACGGAAAGAGCCGTATTGTTGAAAAAACACGCTCTAGCGCGTTGTTTCAATACATCGTATTGGGCAACGTGTGTTGTTGAAATACGCCTAGCCTAAACAACTCACGTATAAGACGTGTAGTGCGTTGATTCAACGCACTCGACAACACACTTGTTTTTGCAGTGTTCTTTTTGTTAATCTTGTTATTTAACAATTCGAATGTGTTGTGTGTGTAGTGAAACCGCGTGTGGAAGCGTTGGTCACATGAAGGTTTACCTCCTTGGAAGCCCCTCGTTTAAATAGACTTACACGTGCACATTTCTGCATAAGCAAATATCTTTAGATAGATAGTTCAGTAGGTGAGTCGGAAACTTCACGGACCATTGGATGGCATCTCGGATTCCCGCTGACCCAATAACGTTCAGTAATTACGTCCAGAATATATATAGCAAAAGACGACGGTGAATTCTTGAAAACCGTTAAAATTCTACAGGCCTGATCGTCTGCAATGTTGCTCTGTAATAATAAACATTGATATACAGAGTTTCGATACGTAAATTCAAATCACTTCGGTTGACGAAAACGATCATGATGATGGCAATATCACGAACCACTCTGACATGCTCTACTCTGCTCTCCAGCAATTCACGTCTGCCAATAAACTGTACAACATGCAATATCTACTAAGTTTACTCGGGCTTGCTATATTATTCTCTCGATGGCAAATTTTCTCGTCTCTTTGGCTCGAGTGAATCTATTGGACTACGACGCGTCGCTTGGTTATCGCCTCATCGATTTCACGCTACGATAAATCTCCCCATGTATATCGAAGGATGAAAATTACGCAAGGTATCGCCGAGTATGGCGTATGAAGAGAATTTCTATATGAGATTCGTCTTTACATGTAATGTCAAAGTTGCAAAGAGGATCCTAATTGCTTTTATTGATTTCATTCTTGCTAGCTCTTATAGCTCATCAAATATTTGTACATCTTGAAACAACATTATTATTCATTTATGTATGAATGGCATAAAATATTCTTGGGCATTGATCAATTTATCTCGATTAAGTTCTATCTTGAGACATAGAATATATATCTTAATTGTATTATCGGAGCTATCAGTCGACACAGACAAGTTAATTAAGATCTTGGATTTCGTTCAGAGTTTGTTTATTTTTCGTTGCGGTTCCATTTCTTTATCAACTGTTCGTCTATTTGTCGGAGCTAATCAATTATTATACGATGAACAACTAAAATATTAGCTTTGTAAATTCCGTTGCTGTGTACAGCAATGGGCCATGGCCGTGACTCGTTGTTATATTCGAGGTGGGAAAAAATAAATGAAAAACTGTTTGCTCGGAAAAAATAAACGTATATATTTTTATATCGTCTACCTGTAACGGATATCATTCGCGTTCGCTAGTTTGAGTTCGCTATATATTCGCTTGACTCCCAAGCTATAGCTCGCGCGCGATATTATAGACGCTAATGGACGCTCGTTAATTACGGTAGTGGTCACGGCGTGGCCTGTACAAGATCCTAAGCGCGTTTGCTCTCTGCCTACCGTGTACACTATACCTCGTACGTCTTCACGAATTCCATTCTCCTCTTGCTTCTCAGCTCTATCTCCATCCCTCTCTCACTCTCTCTCTCTCTCTTTCTTTCTTTCTTTCTTTGTCGCACAGTTCATCGTCGCCAATGTTTGCCCCTCGTGAGCCTGCTCGCATATATACGTCCACTTTTTTTTCACTATCGGTACACAGGATACTAATACTTAAGCAATCGCACACTACTTATAGGTGTACTGAATGCAGCTACTCAATCCACCCCGTGAGAAACAAAAGCGTCCAACCAGCTTTATCGTGTCTATATACGCGGCCGCAAAGACTATCAGCCAAGATACTTGTAACGCGGGTCACTTAGAAGGTAATCCATTTTTTTTCATCCACCATATATCTTTCCGATGCCCGGACCTTACGAGTCACATAAAGAATACTTAAGGAGGCATTGAGCTTCTTTTCGTTAAAGAAACTTTACCACGTTTGTTCTCACCGATGAAATTAGTACGCGTGACCTGTACAACTGATCGATTTTTTAAAAACTCTTTTATTATTATTATCATTATTATCAGTGAAACAACATTTCTTGGTATTTCCTACTGATCATCCTCGAAGGAAATAATGAAATAAGAGTTAATTGAAGTAAATTTAAAAAAAAAATGAATACATCAAAGTATTAATGAGAAGCGAAATAGCGAAGACCATGGCACCAAGTAATCAACATTCCCAACAGCTATTGTATATCTCTTCTCAGAAAATTAACATGAGTTAGTATGTTTCTGAAAAGTGTTTATATATATTAATTCTGGAATGCGTGCCAAAGATTAAATAATTAAGGTTTAACTGGTAAAAAATAACATCAATACTGTGGTCTCGGAGGCTCGTTTAAGGAGATACAAAGCCGAGATAACGGTTGATTCATTTCGATGTACGTGAGAATCACGAACGATTTTCGTTCCGAAGTCACTCGCAGATTTTTTCCGATCTTTTTTTCTCGAGCACGAGTGACCCGGATTAGCGAATGACCGGAATTACCATGAGTCCACATTTATATTCATGTCTGAGTAAAGTAGCACGACGCTTACTGTGCTCCAAGTGATGTTGTAGCCCCCAAAGGATGGATCACGAGCTTTCTTTCATTGTCATTTTTCACTTCGCTTCATGTCCTCACGCTACTTCTTGCTTGTTTCCAACAACGTTACATATTCCCCCCTCGGTAAGAACAACGATGATGACCCGTTCCCCTCAGCTACCTTCTCGTTTATTATACTGTACATAGCCCGGTACGTATGGCACTCCGTCGTCGTCCTCCTCCTCCTCCTCTAAGGTGTAACAGTTAAGAGCACAGGTCTATTGAGTTTTGTAGAAAAAAAAAAAAAAAAAATGAGAATGAGCTCAACGAAGCCTGGGAAGTTTCACGTGCGATCCAATAATGACGAGCTTCTGTAGAATAGCACAGTTCACTTCGATCGAAGAGGAAGGTGAGAGCTCCACACCGTGTCTTAACTTTACTGCCAGCCCACTTCGCCTCTTCCTGTACCACGTTCGAGTAATTAAATTAGTGACATGGATGGGCGTCTGGCCTCGTGAAGATGCTACGTCGTTACGTCGGAGCACCCACGTACCACTCCTTGATAGCCAAACTAACGGTCCTCTTCTACCTCACTGCTTATCGACTACTTGAAATCCCGTCTGGAAACATATTTTCCTCATAGTCGCATCGTGACCGCAACTATCGTCAATTTTCAATCATTACCGAATATCGATTGAATATTTTTTGTTTTAATTTTTTTGTATGTTATTTTATTGACAGTTGATTCGCTTCAATGTTTAAATCCTCAGAACTCTTCCATAATTTTTTTAACATTGAATGGTGAGCAATTGTGATAATATATCAACATTTTTCACATTTGTTATTGTTTTTTATTCATTTTATTATAATATTGACTCTTGAGACTGACTTATTTCGAGGAAACAACTTAATAAAGAATTATTTATAACAATTATATCAATCTGATTGACTAATTAATCAAAATGGAGCAAAGGCGAGGGACCAAGTGCTTATAGGAAAGAGTATAATACTTAGAAACGTTTCATGTCTACTTCTGTAATTTCACTGTTTTGAGGAGCCTGTGGATCGAAACATTTTGCAAAACGTTTTTCTGGAAACTTCAGTACCCAACCACTCAATCTACTCCAACCTCTCAAAGGAAGTTTAGGCCCTCCATGTCTTGATTCTTGGTCATTTCTACTGTATCTGATTCGCTGGTACATTCCCTTTGTTCTAGGACATTCTTCTCTTCTCTCTTGACGCAATGTCTACCTCGAGGGCTATCTGTAGACCCTGAAACTTGAACAACAAAGTCTTACTGCCATCTAGAGGCCAAATGTTTTCTTGTTCATAGACATGAGGGGAATTGGGTTGCGTCTTTACGAAGGAAGAAAAATGGTGGTCTTTTTTTCATGGGTACCTGAGCAAAACCGTCGGGACAGTAAAATTTTATGGGGTTAGATTAATAGAATTTGGGAAATAAATAAATTGATTCAAATCTACCTTTGCAAGTTCGTTGCCTCGGCAAAACATTGACAATCAGATTACAGGTATCGTGAGTCACTAGGAAATTCAAATGATTCCGGTGCGTTGCTTTATAAGGAAAGTTCAAGCAATCCGATCCAGTTCGTCGAAAGATCTTGATTATACCAAACTGGATGAATCTGGGTAGGGTACGTATGTTGTAGTAATGCATTACATAGAAGTGTTAACTTATCACCCCTGCCCGACCAGACGTGTGTTGCATGAATTGTCGTTAATCAAGCAAGGATTTCAGTATCGAGTTTCAAGCCCTCCACGACGAAGGGCTCAGTTACTGCAACCGTGAAGCATGTATTTGCAAAACTCGCGCGGCCGCTTGGTCACGTCATTCTCGAACGCTTTCACACGACGTTAGCTTCCATCTGGCATTGCTCTCGAGCCAGAAGACGGCCTTCGTAAATTCTCGCCTCGTATCCGGTGCGATGGTAATAAAAGTCAGGCGGCCGTTATATTATTACGCCCGTTAACGCGAAAGAGTGCGGATGCTCGTTTTATGTAGGGATATATAACTAGGAGAGAAGGCGAAGTTCATTCGGTGATAAACCTCGGAGAACTTTGGATGAAACAGAAAAATTATCTAGAACATGGTTATGGAACCCGCGGTCTGAGGGTTGTTTACATTTTTGTGAGAGAAATTTTATGAAACAAAATTGACCTTCGTCCCACAGTGCCGAAAAAAATAACAAATTAAACGGAATTGAATAACTCCCGAAATGTCAATCGATCAAATACTTCAATTATAGATTGTGTTCACATTTTCATCGTTTTGACATTTAATTGAAAGTGTCTATAACTGCTCTATTCGCACGTTTTCTGAAAAAAAAAAATCAGTCATCATTCGGTATATTTATATAGTGGAAACAAATCGAAATAGGATTGGAGTCAAGACATTATTCGTTCATAATAACTAGAAGCCAATCTCAATCTTTGGAGATAAATTCAGTGTTGAAAGGTCATCAGTTGACGTAATAAAAATGCTACGTCACTGTAGCTGCTAGATCGCAAAATGCTATAATAATCGAACTCTAATAACGTACGAAATCCACTTACTCCCGCCGAGACCACTTACGCTACTTCAAATAAATCTATTCAAATCAAGGGAGGAACATTGACATGGGGTTAATAGCGTTATGTGGTGTAAAATCTCAGCGAGGTGAGGATACGCCAAAGCTTACAGTACGATGAAGCGCCACATTGGATATTATCATTAAGATATCCAACAAGTTCTTTGCCGTACCAAGGGGTTGCTCCGAGCAACTTCGTCTTCTGTCAGACGCATGGCGTATTAAAGCAACTATAAAAAGAAAGATGAAAAAATATAATTTTCATAGCACTAGATGTACTTCGACTTTTCAATATAGAAATAGCCTTAAGGTATCTACTTCATTCGGCTGGAAGTCACTCCAGCGAGCATGACAGACAACAAACGCAAGCTTGTGCATTCGAATGAATCCGATTAAACGATGATTGCGCGGGCGCAATCGCCGCGGGGGCTTGCCTCTTCATTCGTTACTGTGTACTCATCCTCATACCATACTACGCTGTCTTGGTATACAACATTTTGACAGATATACGAATTTATTCATTACTAAGAATACAAAAAAAAGAAACTCTCAACTTGCCAGTCACAACCTTCACGTTATAATTTGCTGTGATTGTTGAGACACTGTTACAGCTTTTGTAATGGTCAATCAACGAAATTATTATTATACGACTGTGGCTATCCAAATAATCGAAACATTTGCAACGTATAATCATACATTTTCATTGCTAAACGCTCAGCAAATATTGACATTATTAGCAGGCTGTCTCTGGCCTCAGCTTCACTAAATTATTGAACGTTATATATTCCAACGATAGGAGTATCAACAGCAAATATGGGGAAAAAATCCTGTTTGAAGCCGATGTCGATATCTGCGCGATTATCTTATGCTTGAAGCATTTTTGAGTTTTTCAAATTCGAGTATGAAGGAATTTGGGCGAGAAGAGCTTTTCTTTTCTCGCCAAATGGAGCGTCATCTTGTCAAGGATCGAGAAATCAACTTGAACAAGGAAGAATCGTTTTCATTTTTTTCAATTAGATTTTCATAGCATTTTTTGGAAAAGTGTTAGGAAACCCATTAGAAAAATCATGCAAAATTCTCGAAAATTTTCAGCTATTTCACAACGTAAATATGAAAAAAAACATCGATTATTCTTGATTATTCGGACGAAAAAAATATTGAATACATACAATTTCCCTTCACTAGAAAATAGTTGAAAAAAAAAGAATTCTGAGTAAAAAAAAGTAAGAGCTTAGTCGTTTCAACCTAGGTCAAGAAGTTTTCTACCATTCGGAAGAACGCTTAAATCCTTAGCACTTGGCAATGGAACCAGCAACCACAAGATAGGAGGGCACTTTGCAAGAGGATTATTCCGGTTTACCTGATGCAGGTGAACGAACTACTTCTACTTCGTGACACGCTTTCGTATTGCGGTCACACATCGACAGTACTAGCGTATTTAGCGTTTAAATCCAAGGGTAAAATACAGGAATTAAACTGAATTTTCTGAAGATAAATGACTTCTCTTAAAATTCTAAACCGCATATATTACGACTTCGCAAGTAAAATAATAAAATAATCTAAATATTCATCAAATATTTTAACGAATATTTTTCATAAATAGAAATATGTCACTCGGTAGTAAATACTACAATATCGTTTGTTGAAAAAACCATCGCAAACTTCTTCAATGATCAACGTGTCAACAATACAAAAAATGTCTTGGCAAAAATCGTACTTACGGTCGAAAGGAATGAGGCCTTTCGAACTCATGGTCTTTTTCTTTATTCATCATCGCTTCACACGCGATAACTCAAGTACCAAACCATCGTGCCACATAGGATCAGAAATGATAAAGTCATACTCAATAATTATCTCTTTGTACGATCATTGATAGCAATATTCAAGTAAAATGATTATAACAATTTAAGGGGAATAATTATATCTGAATGATGTGTCCCATGCGATATTTAAAGACTCAATAATTCAAGGTATTTTCCTGAGTGAATCAATTTAATTAGGCTGTAGAAAAACGTGGAAGAAAATCATCTGGGCTATAATTAGGCTTCAAATCGATACGAGTGATACGTAATTAGCAATTTGTGCCACTTTTCGCGCAGATATCGATGCTGGACATAACTAGTTGTAAGACTATAGATGACGTTGAAACTCGTGTGCTTCACGACAGTAATTTCAGCTGGAGATCCACTTTTTCGAAAAAAATACAAAGTAATTTTCAGTAAATGACATTAACGAAAGAACCTCGAAGCCCGGAATAATGCAAACGTAAAATGAATGAGAAGAGAGAGTTGTGAGACAGGCAGGCATTCCATATCGTGTTGTTTATTGCTGCCATTACTTGATTTTAAGAAGAAAATCATAACATGAATTTTCAATCACTTAATACCAGCCTTTTATTTCTCATTGCTAAGGTTACCATGAACCATTTAAGTCGTTAATCAAAATTCTTCATATACCGTTTCCGTTTAATTGAGATACTAATTATTCCTTATCGTTGTTTCTGCATGCTTAACACTTTCATCGTCGTGGCCGAATGAAGGCAATAGTTGAGATTGAAAAGCACACGAATACATGAAATCTGGCTATTCGCGTTTATCTCGTTATCTTTGACTCCCTACCGCGTGCAGTGTCAACGAGTAGTATACTTGTATATATATCTATGAAGGAAATGAGAAGTCTTGAGGCTGCAGCATCAACGACAGAGAGAACTCGTGGACGATTCGAAGTGCGGACTGACAGAAAGACTACCGAGTAATAAATTGCAATCTCGTTAATGATGCTACCGAGCGTGACGAGGGCGAGAGAATGAGAGAGATGGCGAGAAAAAGGCATTTTAGATAAGGACCAAAGATGCCGGGGGAAGAATACGAGTAAATTTATCATCGGCACGGTCGCACCTTTTCTCGCGTCACCTAACGCACTCTCGTGCGTCCCTGACCTGCTCTTAGTCCAGAGGTCAACGAGTTGTGCAGATCGCGTAGCAGCATATGTAATTATAAGCGTGCTCATGTGTGCCTCTGCGTTAACTTGAGTTATACACACGCACATGCACTAACACACGAATAAATATATTTATATCGTAGTTAAGATTAAGGAGGGAGCCAGCAAAGGAGGAAGGAAATAAATTAGAACTGCTCGGCAGAGCATAAGAGAGGTTGCACCAAGTAGGACTGGTTATTATCGACGATGCTGTAGAACTGAGTTTAATAGACCAAAACGCACATAACAGGCATTCCAAACTCTTCCAATCTTCATTTAAATAATCAAACTATTCAAGCCTCTCCTCCATCGAAAAATCAAAACACGGTACGCGCATCAAAAGATCAAACGATTTTAGATGTCAGGCTATTTGAATAAAATATGTGCATGTAATTATGGTAAAGTGATTGAAGAACGTGTGAAATAAAAAATGTCAGGAGTTTGAAACAGATATTTCTTTATCGTTGCATCAATTTTTAAATAAAACCGCAGTGAACAAACTTTGTTATCAGGTGACACGATAAATTCCATATTTTTTAAAAAGATTATTTGCAGCATACAGTTAATAGGATGAATATAGCAACATATATTTATCCATTTCACAGTGACAATGTTCTGGAATAGATTTAATTTTTTTAAGCAAGTTGATGCCGATGATGGTGGAAAAAAATGATCATTTGACATCGTATGAATATTTTGCAGGTTTTCATGAACTGCTGAATGATTGAACAAGGATCGATAAATCTTTTTTTTTACTTGTTTGACGGATGATCAACTTGGACTGAAATTCTTTGTTAGTGAAGTTAACTGATACGATGACGAGCATGTTATTCCCGCTGCTATTGCAATTCCGATTCATTATCTCGCCTACATTCTTCACGGTACACACGAACACGAATGTACATAAGTATGTATACTTGCGTCTATAATTGGCAAAATAAAAAAGATCTGGATGGGCGAAGCGAGAAATAGGCTATAGTGTTACGGTATGATTGATTGCTTCACGTGATCCATAGAAGCAGCGTGTCCCATCTGTCACCAATAAATATCTAATTTCACGTTAGGATGATATATAAGATATTTCAATGGCGCACCGACGCTTTTTGTTACGGCTTACGCGAAATGGGATCATTTATTAAGGAAATTGCCCGTGCAAGGACGACGAAGCGAAGAAGCGAAACGTGGTTCTTGTACCTTTTTCTCTCTCTCTTACTTCCTTCATCTCACTTTCGTACGTACAGTGATACGCGCGCGCGCGCACGCATACACACACACACATACACGCGCGCGCACACTATCCTTGGTTAATTTCTCGGGAGTTTTCGTATTTTGCACTTTACGTCGTCTCTGTCTCATGAAATCCTTGAGAAGCCACCGTATTCAAAAGGAATGGTGACTACTGCCACGGTTTGAATTCCCCTCCTTTCCGGATTTTTCTCGGCATGTGGAATATATCGTCCCGGATTTAATCCCCCAAGGGGCACTAGTCGTACAGAATTCGTGCCACCGCGGGGAGAATATACATTGACAGGACTACCGGCAAAGCTTTTTTGGAGTTGTCGTTCAATGTATACATGTTTTAGGCCCGACGTAATGTCTGATGTGACATTCGAATTTTTTGGATGCTTGTTCAAATCAAAATTATGGTGTGTTGGCAAAAATATATGGGAAGATTAAAGGCGTTAGGAAAATATCAACACGAGCCACTGAAAGGTTAAAATTTTTAAAGGCAAATTACATGTATTTTGCTAATGCATTTGTGAAAAATATTTTTACTGAAACTCATAATCACTTTTCATGAATAATTTTAGTAATTATAAGTTTTGCAAAGGTGACCTCCTTTCGATTATTTGTTTCAATTAATCCTTCAAAGAAATCGCAGATAATTAAAAAGAGTTTCAATGTGATTACAGGCTCAATGCATAATGAGAAATTTTGATTTCTTTCGATTCACTTTAAATTAAATTAAATTAAATTCGACTTTCAATTCAAAGACATAGCCGACATGAAATGATAGCATTCCAGTCCAAATTTTCAAACATCGAATTAGACTCAGTTATCAAATCAAATTCAGTAATTTTCTGAAGAGAATGGGCCCTGTTCGCTGCGCAGCGACGAAACCAGCGGTAAGGGAGGGGAGAAGCAAATCCGCCGGGACTTCTCGGAACCCGCGGTGTAAACAAGGGATTACCGCGGCACCGCGGAAACGGGTCTACTGATAAGCCAATTATAACTGAGCGCTAAGAGAGCAGACGTTCATCGTAACCCGCAATTCGGCACCCTTGTATTATTAAAATCGGACAATTAGAATAGCTTTGCCGACACCACGTAGATTTTATTATTTCTCCTACATTTTGCACTATAATTCATTCCGATCGATTTTTATTTTAATGCTTATCAACAAACGATAAGAGATATTTCTTTTTTTCTTGAATTCAAGTCTGTTTACATGTATTTTAAATTTTCCATTATGCATCGAACTCATCGTGCAACGTTGAAACTACTTTAAACCTCCTGCTATTTCTTTCATAAAATAACTCATGCAAAAACATTAAAATAATATCAGCATTGTAAAACTTGTAATAACAAAAAATCATGCACAAAAAAATGGGTAAAAAATCGAGTTTGTTTTCCATACTGTGCACAATAAATGTAGCAAGTTTGAATCTTTTTCCATCAAAATTGTGTCGGATCAAATGTTATTTTTTCCTTGTTTTTATTTTTGCATTGGAAAAATACATGTCCATTGCTATAAAATATCAAGCCTTCAATGACGCATGTTTTAAAATTCCAAGCGGCTTTAAACTCTGCACATATATTTCTTAACACGCTTTGATTGTGTTTTTCGTCATGCCACGGAGACATTCGAACGTCGTCGAAATTATGGTCACGCTAATATACGTACATGAGTACATGTATACGTGTATAAAAAAGGATAGAGAGAGGAAGAGGCGGGAAAGAGGTTTTCAACATCCATGAGAGGAAAACGGGTATGAGCTACCTGTCGATACGTCGATGCGGGCTTTTCATATGAAAACAAAAACAGCAAAGCCTTCGCTTCCTACACCCCCAGGGTTTTGTCGAAACGCCAGAGAACTACGTACGATACCTCAACATAGAAAACGAACCATACCTCATTCAACGTTTATCGTTTTGACATGAGTACACCCTCGTGCAATACACTTTTTCCTACAATCTGCTTTTCTGCCAACGGTGTGTTTACATTGGGACAAGACGTTTTTTTTCTTCTCTTCTTTTTTCTTCTTGAATATTATATATTTCCGTTTTTTTTTTTTTTTTCTTTTTTTTTTTAACAAAGTCATGTGCAAAAGTATGAGTCGTAAATTGAGTTCACCTGAGCACGACTCGACTTTTATGCATTGAAATTTTTTTTAAATCATATTCTTTACCTAATCAACGATTGGATTAAATATGTTAGTGAATTTGAAAGCTGGCTTGTGAAATATGTTTAACATCGTGTTTAAAATGTCGCATGATCGATGAACTCGATACTGAACTAGTTTTATAAATTGTCAACATAAATTTGCACTGGCATGTATTGGATGGGCATGCCCAGGCGGTTATCGAAACAGTGATGGGTAGCTTGTGAATACTGAGTCAGCGGTTGCTCGCATCGATTCTCCAATCCGCTTATGCTTTTCGCACTTACTGCAGCATGCTGCTGGGCAACGTAACAGGACTCGAAGAAATACTTTTCTGAGGCTTTTCTCCCTTCGCACTCAGTTCCATCTCGTATTCTCGTTCCTCTACCGTGTCCTTCCCGAAACGAAGAATCGCACAGAAACGTTCACCTTGGGATGGAATCTTATTCTGGGCCCCTTATTTACAGCGGTCTGATGCCATAACCAATGGAAGTTACGATATATGTATATTTTGGAGCGTAGTATGAATGATAAATATATGGGTGTGTTAGGTGGGAAAGCAAATAATATTCGGTCTCGTATCGAACGAGGACGATCCCAAAGGAATGGAGAGAGGGAAGAGTCGATAGTAGAATTGGTCACGCGCAGCTATCCATTCTGTATTTTGCACAGGACTCAGGTAAATTCCATTGGCTGTTGAGGTTTTCGAGAAGTCAGATTTAGTGAGTGCATTATGTAGAATGCTTTTTATGGAGGATAAATTATCAGATTTTTGTCATTGAAATTATCGATACGTTTGCAAATTAATGAAAAAACAATTACTAATAATCAATCAAAGTCTCAACTCCGCTTCAACGTTTTTTCACGCGAATCAATGAAAAATGTCCATTTATATTTCACTGCTACTATCGCGGTAATTATATCGTATTTTGTAGTGAATAATTAGTTATGAAAATATCTCTATTTATAATTCAAACCTCGCACGATCAAAGTACAGACACAAAATACGGGGAAAATGACAATAATTCTGAGAATGTTATTACAACGTGTAATTAATAATACCGGAACGATTCGAGCGTGTAAGAGAATGCACGAGAGCGTGATGCTTATAATTCTCGACGATGGCGTTATTAACTTTATGGGTACGCGGTGCTAGGGGGCCTGCGAGCATGTGTAAAGCCGCCAAGTTCAATGAAATATACATGTACGTTGAAACCGGCCCACTAAAGTCGATCTTCAGAATTACGCAATGAAGCAGACTACATTACTGCGGGTATTCAACCCATCATAAATAAGGAAAGAAGCAATCGGGAAAAAATGTGCAAAATCAACAGTTTTCAAGGTTCAATAAGGACGAGAGTATAAGGAAAAATAATTAGTATGTTAAATAGTTATAAATTTCAGAGCATAAGATTCTGATAATATTGAATAGAAACTCTTGACGTTATTAAGCATTAAAAAAATAAAAGAAATACGTGATTATTCTGCGATTAATCGATTGCAAGAACTTCTGAACTTTTGATTCGCGCTTTCGTTCGAAATATTGCTCGGAAGGGACATTTTGAATGCCATCTCCGGAAGTTTTACTCGTTGTTCGTTACCACAAATACCTCATCGAAGTAGAGAGAACAAGTTTTCTAAAAAATGCGAACGATCTATGTGAGAAATTGACGGAAAAGTGCGCAAATAAAAGATGGATCAATACATTCCACATGAAGAAGAAAGAAATTTTTATAGTGACTACGTGGAATAGGCGGAAAAAGAAAAAGATTGACACAAAGTGGTATTCATTATATCGTAGCTTCTGAAGAATAAATGACCAAATTGGTCCAAGTGCAAGAAGAAAAAGTCACTTTTCGTCCATTAGTAACAATCTTACGTCTTTCTTTTGGATTTTGAACTGGCAATCTTTTCTTCTTTAGTCCATACCGCACCACCATTTCACTCGCTATTTTTTTTTTGACCTTTGAAAAGGACGTACGTTTTTTTGTCTCGAAAGAAAAGATTGTACAAAGTTGATCCAATTATGGTTCGATACGTGATGAAAATCAGGTTAGTACAGAGAACAATCGACGCTACGAAAATTTTCCAAAAATTAATGACCTCAAAAATAATCGAGCGACCAACCGATTTTAATTTCGTTACGCCACACCGTGTTTCATTAGCACTTGACTTCAGCTCGTTGAAAACCACTTTTATGCGCTTCCTGTGACATTTTTGTGCTTCGCTGCATTCAACGACAAGCAACAAACCCGAAATTGATCAAAATCTCATTCTTCAAGGTCCTCTTGTCCGTGCTGTATATCACCGTCGTACACGCTATCTTGATGGCCCAATTACCTTTTCCTCTCATCTCTTCAACATCATCTTGTCTTGCTCAGGCACGAGTACTACAGGTGATGCATATGGATATCGTATTCCGTCTTTGATTCTTGCCCATCTTCGTCGAGGAGCTGTACAAGTACGCTCGAAACACTAGAGCTGACGAACAATGTCAGGACAGCTTTTTCAATAGGCGTGAATGAAAATTGTAATCGACTTTTATTTGATTTGATAATGAGGATTGTATTGTTCATTTATCATTATTCAGAATGGAAAATGATGGAATCGATAGAAAATCTTATCAGCTTTCGCGGGATTTTTTCGATCGGACTTACATAGCTCGCGAATTTTCGAAAGCCACAATTTTTTTACACTATTCCGCCGATCAAATAAAAAATTTATCAGGTCATGCAGCGTAAAGGCAAAACTGGGTGGAAACTTTTTAATTCCGATACTACGAACAGCGTGGATAAATATCACGTTCGGAATTGGCAGCAGAGCTAACCCCAGCGAATAACCCAAATAACTAGAAACGTTGATGCATTTTACGGTTAAGGTATAAATACATTTTTTCCATTCAGTTACGAACGCCCTCGAGATGTTATCATGGAAATATTCTCCACAAAATAGAACAAAATATAAAATAAAAATAACATTTCAGATAAATATAATTCAAATATAAATATAAAATGGAAAATAGCACAAAATAGGCAAGCTCTTCTAATATTTGTTTTCTTTTAGGCAAAGTCTTGACCCTCTATCCACCAAGACAGAGGTTGTCATACAACTCAAGATGAAAAATCCGAGATTTTTCGTGATATACATGCATAATGCATAATGTATACGTTTGTTCATTCAGGTATGGTGTTGTGAAACAAGTGTGACTAAAACTGGTCTCTGGTGTCTCGTTGAGTTTAAAGCTTACCGTCCATGAATCGATATCACGCTTAAGAAAATTCCTTTTTCAAGGAGAATTCTGACGGCGAGAAGTGAACTTGGCAAAGCACGAATTTGTGACACATGAATGCCTCCGTGAACACGTGGAGAAACTACCGACTTTTTCGCGGATGACAGGACCAAGAGAAGACACCCACATTCATACGTAGTCACAATTGTATCGTCAAGTTTGTCGTTGCTCCCGACAGATATTCTCCAACGCTTCTCAACTTTTCGCACTGGGTTATATACCCCTATCGCCTTTCCCTTTCTTTATCCGGCATCCAACCAGCCTCATCTCTACTCGCTCGATTGCCTTCTAGTTTCATGATAGAACTTCACGTTCGATAAGCATTAACTTTTCACCTAACAGTTTTTTTTTGCACTTTTATTTTATTTTTCATGTCTGGTAGAAAAATTCTCATTAATGGGAGTGTGTCTAAGCATTTTAATCATACGATTTCCTTCATTTCTATTTTCATTCACTAAAACATTTGATTTCGGTTTCCCTATTTTATTCGTTTTACTGTTGAATCGATGCCAAAATCTAAAAAAAAGATATCTTACAAAAAAATATTGAGAAAGATAGTCAGACACGAAGACAAAATCAATATCGTTCGAAAAAACGATCATATATTTATATCCGAGAAGGTTGATTACTCTTACGAAATGTTTCCAATCCCGACACATTGAATGTTGACGAGTTTTAGTTATTTTGGGATTTGCTTGAGTAAACATTGCAAACAGGTGGAAGGAGGGCAAGAGTTGGAGAGAGGAAACGCATCGTTTTCTCGCCCGGACATATATCTATGTATGTGAAGTAACTATAGTTGTTGGAGAGATTACGCTCGAGAAAATGTGTCTCCGACAGTCCTGGGTCGTCGATGCATGGATGCTTCTATGCACACTCCTTGACAAAATTGGACCAGCGGTATTCCGAGATATACATACCATCATCTAGATCTTTCATTCACAGGCATATACGATCTTGGACAACCTTTGAAGAGCCTAAACCTTTAAACGAATACGACAACTATACGACTCCGAGGATTCGTACTTTTTGATTTTTCATCCCCATCGATCTCTGCGGGGATCGTCAGGTTCTTCACCTGACTATATATTGTACCCCACCGACGAGAGCTAATATTGACTCGATTGTGGACGCTAGACGTGTTGACGATCTCTGATTCAACACTCGAAATCGATCGATCAAAGTCTCTCTCTCTCTCTTTCTCTCCCTTTCTCTCTTTCTCACACTTTTCGCTCTTGCTCTCATATTTGTATACTCGATTTTGTCACGCCTCTATTCAAAGATTTAAACTCAAGTCAGCGTTCATTCGTCTCGATCGCCAGAAGTATATCGATCGTAAATTAACTGCTATATACAAGATGGATGAATATTAGAATTCAAGACGTTAGACCGATTGAGAAAAGTATTTCATAGTTATACTTTTTCTTCGCTATTTTATTCCATCGTAAAGAAAGGTTTCATATAAAGATAATTATCTTTTGGGAATTGATTGGTTATTTCAGATTCTCGTTTTTTACAAACTCAAACCAATTCGTCACTACGTATCACTAACCGGTCAAGGTTTTTCGCAGGAATGCTTTAACGCATACATATTATATATATATGTATATATGAATTCAAGTCACGTTTTGGTTCACACGCCAGATTCCTTCCACCACTTCCTTTCCTCGCTTTATCTTCCTCTTCCTAACGTCGATCATTCTCGACAGTACTTTCCATCCGATGTGTGCATATATAGTAAAATACACACGGATTCATAAAGCAAACATTATTTCAGGTCATAAGGAAGGACCACCATCCGAACTCTAGAACCATATTATAGTTTTGTATGCCCGTCTACTATTTTCAAGAAAGTAAACGAGGGGGAGTTGAAAAAAAAAAGTAGGAAAAACGAGATCAATCGATCATCATCAAGTTTGTGATGAAAGAACAGGAGAAAAGCGAGAAATAAGATCAATGAACATGTCGGACCACTCAGACTTTTTATACCGTATCCATTAGAATTTAAAAAATCGTTTCCACGAACATTTTTCGGTATTAAATCATTCCTATGTTAAGAAAATTGAAACCGTCGTTATGGTCCCTCGGAAAAAAAGAAATGCTACTTCTATATTTTACAATTGTATTAACATTGACAAATAAAACCAACTGAAATTTTGTTCAGGCCTTCAAGGGAAATCATCTTCGAAATTTAAGCTCAAGTTTTTTTTCTGTATGTTCATCAGATTAATGCTTGAACCAAACGCGACTCAAATTATGCACCCTTATGATTAATATCGATAGACAGCTCGTCCATCAATGTGGATAAGTTTCTGGGTAATAATTGAAGAGATTTAGAGAAAAAGTTCACATCAGGGGGTATTTCACTATTACGTGGGAATGTCAGATTCTTTTAAATACGTGTAAATACTTATATACATATTTAATAATATATATAATAAACTTAGAATAAAGGAAAAGAGGAGGAGGAGGAGGAGGAGGAGGAGGAAGCATCTTCTCTCAGGTCTTTTCTTCCATATAATATCCGATACCGTTCGCGAGCCGGGTCCACGACCCTCGACCGTACGTTATAACCACGGAAAATCATGTAATTATTACGCTCGAGTTAACTATCATCGACGAACCGCGGAACGGTCAGTTCTGTTTCCCCCTCGCTTTTGCTTCGTTATTCTTTCTCGCTGTATACTCGTGGCAGAGCCACGTACATGTAGTAAAATATATAGGTATAGGTAAGACGCGCGGTGGGTCCATGAAGTTGGATAGTAAAAGGAAGACTCCAAGAAGAGGAGAAAAAAAAGAGCGAAAAAAAAGAATCGAGAACGTATATGAAGCCGCACGGTTCGTTCCTACTGACTAGCAGAACTAATGGCACAGGGCTACGGTCACTGTATCAAAGACTTCACTAGCAGCTTGCCTGATTGGTCGTTAAGCCGCCGTAAGGTTCAGCTACTTGGAAAAACTTCTCTCACATCCATTTCTCAATTCTAAGTCCTGTTATTCATCAGTCAAACATTTTATAAATCTTTATTGCTTTTTCGATCTTGATCCGCGATACCTCCCGTTTCGGTGCCGATATAATATTTTATTTATTGGGGCTGAACATTAGGGGCTTGATTGGAGAGATCAATTATAGTCTCAAGCAATTGCCAACTTTCCAATATTCATATTTTTCAATATTATAATTATTTTTCTTTTAAGAAAATTTCAAAAGAAGCGAAAAATAGTGATAAAGCTTTTGTCGTAAGCTTGATTGTTCTGTTCGAAATTCCCAATGGGAACTCCATTGTGGCACGTATAATCATGTGTGACTCATTTATACAGTTCATTAAAAAGATCATTATTTAAAGCGAAGGGATTAAACCGGATCAATTCCAGACCGTCACTCGAAGCCCAAGTGATTGCAATTCGATTGGCTCCACATCAGCAAAGATCGAATTTTACGATTTGACGAAGCAGAGAATTGGAATATCGGAATTTGCATGGTTGAAAAAAAATGTCATTTTTTAAAAAATGCCTGACATTTATTTCCTCTTCGGAAGTATAAGCTTTGGTCAAACTTATTTCGGAAATGAAAAACTATAGTGGTCAATAAAGAAACATTTTTCTATCAATTTATTGGTGGAAAATCAATACCATAACAAAGATCTTGAATTGTAATTTTGAAAGAAAATGTTAAAGAAGAATGAAGAGTCCTGTTCACAGAATATGTCAGCACTCGAGGCAGTAGTCGTATTGACCATTGATTAAAAGCTCCTTAATTGATTCTAAACGATTTACAAGACTGTATCTGTCAGTCGCTGTTTTTTTAGTTCAGTGTTCGACCGATATTGTCGTATCCTCGTACTGATTCACACGCAAAGGGCTTACAAGCCACGTGGGGGTATTCGTTAATAGTATATATAACCGCGTTGGACTATACCGGACGCATATCTCCGTATATACAGGCCCACGGCAGGAAATTGGAAGCTTTGGTTGGTCGGATGTTATGTAGACTATATAGATACAATATTGGTCGTTACATATATAGATATTTATATGTTTGTATAGGGAGAAAGAGAGAGCGATGGAGGGGGGGTGGGGGTGGGGGGATAAGCAAAGAGCCAGGGCCAGCAACAGCAGGAGCATGTACAGGAGCAAGAGAGGTCAGTGTCGCGGCACGACTCTAACCTTCGTGATATCCCTCGACTCTAATTGGCCCCAGGGCTGACGTATTGAGGAAATTAAGGTTCTCCGATAGCCAACAGTTACGGTATAGATACGAAGCTCTACGATCGACTACACCCTCTCAGTTACGTGCCACGTACTTCAGAGAACCATAATATCAATATTTCTCACTCCTCAAACAAATTAGCTAGGTGAGGACAAATAGCGACGAAAGATTAGTGAAGTATTAATTGATAATGACCTAGAGAATCAATACCAACATAATTCGCGGTGATGGATTCAATTAACCAAGATTACTTCGACAGCTGGATTCGTTGAGAACAATTGATTACGAAATAATTGAGTTTTCCCTGACACATTCGCTGGATCCAGATAATTATTGAAGGAACTTGACCGATTAGCTTACCATCGGATTGATGCGGTGCAAACGCTGATTTAAGTAAAACTATACCGTCCACTCTGTTTGAGAATAAATTTCCACGAGTTTTCTTTTCTTAGATCTAATTTTATTTGCAAAATATTATGGTGGATACATTTTTTGTGTGAGTTATTTTTGTTTTTTATATTTATTTTTTGTTCGTCTTGGATCGAGTGAAACTTGGACAATATTCAGTCATCCTGCATTTTATCCCTGTTTATCTAGATCGACCTTTTTCTGGCTGCCGCTATCTCTAAACTCTCTTGTGATGCCAATTTCCGATTTTTCGCTAGCATTGATATTCGGTAGGTCAACTTTATCTTTTACACATCTTTTCACGTAAGATTTCTGACATACTTCTGCAGGGGTCAGTCGTAGAAAAATTCTTTTGAAAGGACGGGGAAAGAGATAGAATAGAAAATTGAACTGGGGAGGGGTTTGGAAAACGGTATGAGCAGAAATGCCATGAAACCGGAAGAAGAGCTTGATCCACAAAGACCCACAGCGTTGATTTCCAATCATCACAATTGTGAACGCAGTTGTAATGCGGAAACTGATGTTTCTGCTTATTTAAGATACTCCGGGAAATTCTAGTTCATCGGATCTTTTATAAATCGTAGACTAGAATACCCCTGTATAAGCGGTTTACTTATCAAGCAATCTTCGTACTGAATAAGAGTCCAATTTTCAGTCTTACAGAAAACCAAATAATTTGATGAGATTTTATTATTAATTTGATTGAATATGAATGCAAGGAATGATGAACAATAACTATCGAAGATGATGAATTGTGTCTCTGTAAACGTTCCAGGAAATATTGAGCTGCGGATTTGATATTTTTAGAAACTAAAGCCGGTCGTTGTTCACGGTATAAAGCTATGTATTGAACAAAAAGTGTAGCAATCGAGCCTTCAATCCTTTTGTGGTTGGATGTTGAAAAGTAAGCACAGGTGTACAGCCTTAGTACGCAATATACGTCACTTGGCTGACTGGGTCTGTTCCGTGATATCACAATTCGTCTCTGCGCTGAGATAACACATCGAGACGGAGCCACTGTGTATTTCGCGAATCTCTCTCAGCCAAAGACTTTGGAACTAATGTACAAAGCTGCTATAGTAGATTCTTTCGAAACTCAATAGTTTCGAACGTGATTTTTCATCCCTTTTTTTAAGGCTGGATTCGTTCGATTTATTAATTCCGATAAGCTGCAAACCGACTTTTTTAGTGAACATTATAATAATTGGATTAAGTAAAATCAACCAAGCGACCGAGTTTCAAATTTCACTCAATTTGAGTCAAAATTGTTCTGAATCCACGAAATTGGATAAGACTAATCCACACTCTTCGAGAAAATCCTGAATTAATTCAACATTGCTAGATGAAAAAATAAAAAATCGTGATGAAGGAGTAACTTTAAACATTTTTCAAATGTTTTAGATCGTGTTTAATTCTTGACTATTTGCAAATCGTATGGTTCAACCTGTCAAAAGCCAGAATTTGAAAATCTTGATAATGGGGTTTCTAAACATGACATTACCATGAGTTTCTTAGGACGTGCGGTCAGAAAAGCCACGCAACTGTTAGGAGTTACGAAAGACCCTACTATGTGCAAGAACTACAAGCTCAGTACAGTGCACGTGCAATCTTGTTGTATACCTTTGCGGGGATTCATCCAGAGAGTTTCAGCGAAAGTGAGAGAAGGACAGAGACAGAGTCAGAGCGAGAATGAGAGGAAGAGAGAGAGAGAGAGGCCCAGAGATTGCAATCGAGTTTTGTCGTTGAGGAGAAAGATGGAAATACAACGAGAAAAACTCTCTCTGCCCTTCGCCACTGCTGTTTTCAGAAATACAGACTGAGATTCCGTCACCGTAGAAACTCTTGCATCCATTTTTCATCCGTAGTTACATATATAAGGGATCTTACGGTAGAAATCTTTTTCTCTGTAACTCAATAATCATACGAGCGAGCATACGAGACTTTTGCAAATAAATAAACCATATAAATGAAGTTCGAAATATACACTTAATTGAAGTTTGAAAAATCAACACATCATTGACGTAAACTATTTCGGAGTATTTTGCCTTTGTGGTTTGAAAAAGACATCAATTGCTATTTTATACAGTGACCCCTTGACATCGAGATGAATTTCTTTGAATCTTCTCTGAAATGAGCTCTGAAGGAATCCTCAGTTTCGAGGCAGAGTACCAGGATAGATGTTTTTGCGTTAAACCGATTCAGAGGCAAAGGTCAATATTTGATTACTACTTGCATTGCTGTATTAATTATGAGAGGCTTATGTAATAAATGGATTAGAAGTTAGTCGACATGAAGAACGTGCAATTTTCGTTTTAGCAGGTACAACACGAAAAAACTTTGTAGAAGAAAAAAATGAAGAACAAACAACTGTATTTCCGAGGAATCTGTGAAATTTTTTGTCCGCAAGTTTTCTTACCGAAATGTTTGTACTTCCGCAACAATTTTAAAGTATAAGGTAGTCTATATGACATGGAAAGTCTAGCTCATGTGTTTTCACGTAGCATGAAGGATTCGCGCACACTCCGATGTTACCTTCCCTCGCGTTTCTTCTTTTCTACTCGTTTCATTCTCACTTTCTTTTTTGCTTTTCCTTAGAATGTTTCTTCGCAGCGTATGCACTCCCTCTCTAACTCTCTTTCTTTTGCTCTCGCACGGTGCCTACCGTCATCTCAAACAATCGAGTATAAAAGCGAGGTGGGTACCCTACCACTGTTCACCGTAGTGTATACGTAATTGTGTACTCATTCTTCTCGGGTTTTCCATTCCGCGTCGTGGAGGCACCAGAGGAAAGCAAAACCGACTCCGAGCTCTCCCGGAGACGAGTCGAGGTTTCAAAATGGAAAAAGACCATGTATATAGACTTATATTACACATATACATATCTAGCGATATATATATACATATTTATAAAACATGGATGGATGGCGAGGAACTGGAAGAAGTCGTTTTGAGCAAAGCGCGCGGCGACTGGGCTGTATTGGACTTTGCGTATACGGAAATGCCGTGCATACGCGAAGCCTCCACGGTAAATATCATATACGTGGATACGTATATGTGTATGTTTAGTACACAAGGGTGGCCGTCTACTTATCCGCGTCCCGGCACATATCTATGTGAATATGTCGTCTATGTTATCTGCATGTGTGTTATAGGTCATAAATTGAACATAATTTCTTTTCGCGAATAGCTTACGCCAACATTTCGCTAAGACATCTCGTATTCGTTATAACATATATTTTCATTATTACTTGAAATTATGCAAAAAAGATAAAAATACATGTCTGAAACGAGTTTTCGGAGTTTGGTGAAAAAAAGGAAGTTATTTTGTATGCATGCATGTGATTTTAGATTTACCCGGAGTTTAAAGCACGGAGAAATCGTTGAGTGGGCGACAGTTTTTCTAAGTCTCTGATAAAGATATCGGTGTCAGATTTGATAAAAATTGCTTTACAAACGGCTTTGTATAGATGTAAACAAAAATAATATATTTATATATGACGAAATAAATGTGACCATACGAAGTATGGGAATTCCGTATCGTAATATCGGCGTACGCATTCCAGCTTCACTTTCCAATCCCGATAATAACGAGACAGGTATTTCGAGAAACGAAAAGCAAGCAGGGCCCCATGTTAGGATGAACAAGTACGAAATTCTTGACATAGCTACGACACGAGTAGGACATGTGCATGTTTGCCAAAAGAGAAGATTCACAGAGAATAAGAGCGAAAGAGATCGAGAGAGGGATAGAGGGAGAGAGAGAGAAGCTCACAGAAATTCGTGACTTTAAACGCGCGAAGGAATTTCGTTAGGAACGATCTACCCACCTTCCTGTTGTCTGTCCTCCTCTGGGATGAAGTGGGATGAGGCTTTTGCACAGTCGGAAATGACCTAAATTCCAAAGCAAGCGGAAATTAACTGAATCGGGATGCTTACTCGGGTGATATCGTGGCACAGAGAAGCGAGGCTCATATCACAAGAAAGATAGAAACTAAATTGTTACGGTGCGAGAAGGATTTATCAGGACGAGATAATACGAAACGCATTACCAACAAACTCTTCAGTTTTACACATCAAATATAAAGTAACAAGCTGTAGTCGATATTTTTCCGTTTCAGAATACATTACTCCAACATCCGCAATTAAAATAACGAAAAATTCTTATACAGAATAAGCTTACTTCTTCGCAATTATTTTTCTACGCAATCGTTTATCTCGATAGCATATATTTTCATACTTGAAAACTGTTCTTCTAAGTCACTAACAAAAACCAGCCTGTTTTCATTGCAATTAAACATTACGGATAGTTCAAGGTTACACATTTTCTTCCCCGGGTTACATGAAAAATCATAAAACTGCTTAAAAAAATTTTCGAGCTTCCATGAGACGATGATCGAAGAGATATTCAAGTTGACTCAATAGAGACAGTGCCCCAACTAAACAACGCGCAACCACAGAGTCACTACAAACTAAGAAGCATGAACAGTTGGGAAAGTGCCCAGAGGTTCCCAAAGTATATTCCCAAAAGTCTATATACACCCTGTACCCCCAAAGCCGAATTCAGAAATTCTAAGTGTATATAGTACCGTTGCGCGATGGCTCGGGTGGTAGGTCTACGCTAGGTGAATATTATTCACGAGCCAGCCGGACGGATGTTACGCGCGAATTCATAAAGCAAGCCCTTTGTGCGAATACTCACTTTGGCTACGGGTTCTCCGTGCTCTCTTTATGGAAATTTCACAGACCGTTTCGACTGTGCACAAGCATCCTCACCCGGTGTTATAGCGATAAGTATATGACCGGGTAAAGAAAGAGAAAGAGATATGTACACGGAAACGCGCCAAAGAGCAGGAATTTCACCCGAGAATTTTTATGCGCGTATCATCTTAAAAGAATTATTATATTATCTTGTGGCGTCACAATAAAAGAGCTCACAGAGAATGAGCGGAATGAGAATGAAATGCAAGTTTTATTTCGTGATCTTTTTTTAGGCCAATAATTTTTTATGTCCACCTTCACGAACGTGTTCAATACTAGAATCACCGTAAAAAAGGTTTTTCCGAATTAAACTTCTGGACTACTGATTTTATTCGCATGGTTATTGATTGATATACGACCTTTCATTTACTCGTTATAATAATGCAAGCCGTGTCCTGGATTTAAAGATTCTTGACATTAGCTACTCCAACATTGTTTGTCGACGTAAAGAGATTCACGATTATCTAGACAAAGGTTCCAGAGCTAAGATTATTTCGAGTTTTGTGATGAGCCAGAAGCAACGGAACGAAAATAGTTTGCGGTTGATGAAGAATAGCCAGGATCTTTGCATCGGAGAATTCTCGGAAGGCTCATAGACTTTGGACTCGGCAAAACCGATTACACCTCAAATGGAAATTCCCGTAAAGTCGTCTGGGCAAAGAACGAGGGTGAATCTTTTCTCGCGAGTCCCCAGAGCAATTATCAGTCACGCAGTATATCTCTTGTCACTAGAGCGAATCTGTAGGAGCATCGTTATTTTCTTTGCCTTCCCTCTCTTCACCGATCTTACCGAACAACTACTACTCCACGGCGAGTACTCCGTGGAAATTCATGGAATTATTTATCCTCGCGCAATTCCCCTTGTCAATGTATCTACTATATCGTCGTAACAGAAAATTTCTGTACATGGCTCCACAAAGAAGCAGAGAAAAGGGAAGACTTGGTCGATCGGCCTATGTATAGATATATTATTCGTTCTAAATAGGGAAAGGGTAAGAAACAAGTTCTCTCGAAGTGGCTGTGTTGAAATCGCAAGAATCTCTGCAACGTGTGTCACTGGGTCACTGGAATTCCACGACGTCACCCCAAGAATTTGCATGTTCGAGGATCTAACGACGCCACAGACGTCGTTACTCCGTACTGAGCAAACCTCTTTCATCGTCATTTCCCTATACACTCTTGCTCTACCTTTGAAAAGTACCTAACGCTGCATACCACATACGTATACGTATAATATATATTTTACATAGAAATGTACACACGTGGTTCTGCGTACATGAATCGTAGTGGCCAGAGAGAGGTTCATTGCAGTAAGCGTTCCTCGCTTAGATGCAATTTATCACAGTAGCAGAAGCAACAGTGGTGTAGAGCTTGAAACTATATACATAATTGTGTACTTGATGTGTATATACGGGAGGTCCTACAAGTAAAACTCTGTGCTTTGAAAATAAGTGAGATTCCGACTAACCGTAAAAGTTCGAAAGAACTTAATATTTACATTTCATCAATACGAGACGATTTCTACGAGCCCACCCTATCGCAGTTCTATTCCCAATCTGTGACAACGCATCATGGCATCGAAATTGAACGAGGGCCAAGGGGGACTAAAATCCTCGGCCGATACGGGCGACTCCCGTTGGTTTGCGCCATTAGAAACTCAGAAAACCTGCTTGTTGTGTAGCTTGTTTATATCTTTAACTATAAACTAAATTCATTCAACGACAACAGAAAGGATGCGCATTCTTCTGTTCATTTGACCTCCATGTGCTTTTTGGACACAGTGAGAAAGGTAATAGTGATGCGACTTTTAGCGTACGTCATGAAAGAGGAAAAAGAGTTGGATAGGGAAGAAAAATGTTGAGTCTATAGAAATTTTATGTATCGGGTACATTGATCCTTTTTCTAACGAACGTACGACACGTATATATAGGCTTACGGCATTCACAGAACGTGGATGTTTGTATTTACTTCACATATAGTCAGTTCTATACATCGAACCTTCAAAGCTGAAACGCTCGGGAAATTTTTTATTCCTTCGATAAACATCAAGGTATCCAAGTACATAGTATCCCGTACATTATACCATACCACGTATGGGTAACCGGGTCATCGGTATATCGAGACATAGACGACACTAGAATCGTCCTATTCGGCCATAGAACGTGATTCGTATCTACGAGATTACAACTTATATTTTCCTCTCGTTTCTATGATCCAGCCTTGATTGTGTCAGTGCGTTTCATCGATTTGAAGCCATGCTGTACAGAATTTTCAATAGAATGGACTACCTATCGAAATGCCACGATTATTATCAACCAGTCGGATCCGGGCTCGAGTCCAAATAATTTTACCCCCACATTTCTTTTGACGTGCAACGAATTTCAAAATATCGAAATTCTATCGATAACATTTTAGGTCATTAATCCTTTCAAAATATTGAATTAAAAGTATCAGCTCGATATTGTCTAAACGTATTCTCTAAATATACAACTAGAGGCCACTCATTTTATCACATAGGCTACCGAAGAAATGATAATGAGAAGATTGTACATACTTTCATATATGAGACATATGAGAAACTAATACATAAAAAGTGGTCGTCAGGACGTTGCATGTTGATGGCAGTAGTACAGACCATATTTGCGTACCGTAGTATGGTGGATGGCTGAACGTAGCTGTTGTAGACAAGAGCAGGGGGTTGGCATCGTGGTACACGACCAAGCACGAAGAAACAACCATCCAGGCCCGGTCCTCGCTCTGATAAATAGGGTATACAATGTACACCATGGGCTTCGTGTGTACAGCCGGATGGGACAGTACCAGGGACATCACGGGCGACGATGTTTGGTCCGTCGTGTGGCCGTAGACAAGAGCTTGGCAGGTAGAGTGCGCACGCTTCGTCGAATAGCTGTACTCAACTGGGATTGTCATGTACACACATGCATAGATACATGTATATAAATGCATACATCTGTATCTGCGGAATGTGCACATAGACTCCGTATTTTGTCCTTCTCTTTAGTTATTCCATAGTTATATCACACGCAATCTTCACCAAAAAAAAAAAACATTCATTTCTCTCCTCTTTTCTTCTTAACTTTACACTTGGCATCACACTGCCTTTTCATTTAACGCCCATAGAAATAATAACTTCAATCATTTTAGATATGAAGTTATTTTTTCGTATTCATGCTTTCGTATAGTCAAGAAAATGAAAGACAAAAAAATTGTTGTTGCCTCTTTTTCACGCATGTATTTCTTCACAAAAGGACCTTCTGTCGGGGCTTAAAACGATAAAATATCCACCATGCGTAATCCAACCGCGCTGCTATCCACTCTTCGCCTTTTTTCTCTCCCTTCTCTTCTCTCCTCGTGGATGTTTCTCGATCTACGTAAGTTATCCTCCTGTACAATTCACAAGGTATAAGTCCCGGCTGTGCGCAATTGCACAAAGTTACGCATCGAATGACGATGCCCAGTGCGATCTTTGTACATGAGACTAGCCAGATGAGTACACAGGGCTATTCCATTGTTCGGCGTCGATTTTATTCTCGTCTCGAGCTCTCCCGGTCTATCGGTGTTTTTATAAAGGCACCACCGACTGAAGCTCCCTATCTTGGATGATTTTTATCACCCCGAATTACTTCGACCAACAACCTTGTGAGAAACCTGGCTTCGTTATATGCTTCTTCTTAGAAGCATTAGCAATAAAACGCACAAGGAACACTAGTCAGGGCTCGGATAGCTCCAGATAGAAACATTAGCTCGATTAGCAGCTTAGCGTATCCAACGGCCAAAATCTTACCCTCTGATGTTTATACGTGAATACCGGTGTATTATCTTTCACTACCAATCACGATTTTTCCAATTTTCTTAGGCCTATCACTTTTCTTCCTTCACATTCACTAATATTACTATTTTGTGATGTACAATTTTCTCTATTTTTTCTTTATCATTTTATGCGGATTCCTTTCACTCCAATCCGGAATTCATTCGCGAATCTTATTCGATCTTGAACAACCGCGAACATGGAAAATCAAATTACTCTGATTCCCGTACAACTGCAACAGAATAGTAGCACAAATAGTACGATCGCGAGATTTTTCAACTCAATTTTCAAGCAAAATGTGAGCAAATTTTTATATTTTTGCATCCGTATCTGGTATTCACTACGATGTATATTATTATTCATAGTTTCTCAGCCGTTAGAAGATTTTTTGACACCTTGCAAATTCCAACAAATCCACTTCGGGCACGTTTTTTTTTTTCGATAAAATCACCTATGGACCATTCATGAGGGTGAAATTCCTAGGATTCTCCAAAACTAGAAGATATTATACGTTTCTACTCGTTGTCAGAAGGAATTGAATTTCCAAAGTTACGCCGTACTTATTCCAGGTCGTTCGTCTTTGTTGGAGACGTGGAGAGAAAGAGTCGCTCACCCTCACCGGGCGATCGTAAAGCGGCAATCACGAATCCTTCGCTCCATTGAACTGGGCGATCTCTTGGTGAACCGTATATACATCTATAATTATATCTATATATGTATGTGCAACACCCACACACACACACACACACACACACACATATCAATAAATACATGTGTGGATATAACGATTTAGAATCCTATACTACAGTACGATACTATAGCAGCAACTATTACTTTGAAGCAGGATTCTCCAAGGACGCATTCGGGTAGTCCTGACGTTTGAACATGCTCTTCGGTACTTGCCATTCTGACGATTTATGCAGAGAGCCCATGACTAGCCAAGATTGGAACGAATGACAACGAAATAGGTGCTGATATTATACGACTTTAGAATAACGCGTTAATTTTCTCAATTATACTCCTTTATGTTGAATCTATATGAGAGAAGAACATTTTGAATACTCGTGTATTGCAAAGCCACGGATTAATGAATAATATTACGGTGACAACTGCATGTTACCACAACCTCAGCTGCTGGGATACTCAATCCCCACACCATTCCATCATTCTATCGATCTATATGTTTGATTTTCTTACCACCACTTTCTACTCGCTCTCATTAGATTTTTAAAATTTAGTTAATGAATTTTGAGTTAATGTTCGAGCGACGTACACAACTTCTGAATTCCGTACTTTAAATCGCAGCCCACGGAGCTCCAACGGCTATAAATTCCATGGTTCTTTATTCCCATTCCTCCGAACCTATACTTCCCAAAACACACTCTCTTATTGACTCTTTGTTAGAGAGCATACATACCTGATCCACGTTCAATTCATTAGAAAAGCTCCCACTCACGTGCACTTCGATTTATTCGTTTTTTCTCCAGTTTTTCAACCTCTCTTGGCTGCACGAGATATCCAACGTTTGTACGAGTTACAATAGATAGCAAAGTATTGCAAGCAGCCAGGGCAGGGGATAAGTACTCTCGTTTGTTTTTTTTACCACCGTCGTTGTGGTAGAGCCAGTGAAAAACGTTAAAAGTCGTTAAATACACACTAACGCCTTTATTTTTACAAGTATACAACGATACAGAATTACGCTCGAGCTAATGAGAAAGTATAATTATTATGTTATATCATCAAGTATGACGGTCGTCTCGATTTTTATTGTCTCGTTACATCATATATTGAATAAATATTAACCCTCGCGGTATTAATTGAATTTATAAATCTATGAAATATGGAAAGAGCGAGAATTGATTATATTTTTAAAGAATCCCTGCAATCTGTTGATAAAAATACGGATATATTCTCCTAATGAATTAATCGGTCCCTTTATATTATTGAATAACAATGTCGTAGTCAAAAATCTTGCATGGGTTCATTCATTTGCATGTGAAATCCAAAACGTTTCGTGAATACTAACCGAATATATATTACGTAAGCTACATGTTAAGCCTCAGTATATGCTATTATAATACATTCTCGAGAGCAATTTACGATGCTCGTTCGTTTAGGAGGGTGAGCCGAAGATTCAATCAAGGCCAGGTCGGTACGGCTTGCCAAGGACTATGGGGCTGGCATCAGATGCCCTTTTGTGGCACGTACTTGAAACATGACAGCTTTATTGCGATTTCGAGACCATTACCCTTACCCTCATAGTAATAGCTCTTGTACTACTTCGTCACGACACCGGAAACGCGGAAATCGCGCGGGCGGCTGGCAAGGGTGCGAATACAGAAATACGACATCAAGGGGTGGCTACCAGAGTCTAAAGACACGGTGTCAGCGGCCTTTCACTAACTTCGTCGTTAAATTATCCTAATAGATTAGGAGAAGGTACCTTCAAATTTATTTGAGAAAAATAAACGTCTTCATAATCGATGAAGAAAAAATATTACAGTTATGACAATTCAAAGATTTATAAAAATTCAAAGATTTCGTTGATGAATGGTCGCTGAAAAGTCCAGGGGTAGGATGCAAAAAGACAACTGCAGTCTTATCGGTAGCCGCGTAAAAGCAGAAGCGCCAGAAACTAAACAGTAAGGGGTCGCTGAGGTTGTGTTAGCTCACTCGTTGCACAGTTCGGTTGCGACACCGTACCAGGGCAATATTATTACGGCAATGCCCGGTCGCTCATGGGATAAACTCGTTGAGTTTAAATTAATGGCGGTACGGGGACGTCCGGCGGCGGTCGAGACAATACAAAGCCTCCCCATGGGAGGTGCGGAGAAAAGAGTAGACGTTGCGTGGGCATGAACGCTGGGGTCGAAGTATGAAGAAAAGACGAAGACACATAAAGCCACCAAGAGAAAGAAGGAGAAGGAGAATAGACAGAGAAGGAGGAGGAGAGAGAGAGTGAGGAGAAAACAACGGGCCGGGAGGGCGAAAGTCAACAAGAGACAACAGAAACAGGGAACGAAGAGGGTTGGAAAAGCCATTGTTCGAGGAGCTCGCTTTGCTTCTCCCTACAAGTCTGTCGTGACTTCTTAAAAAGTTATAAAAGGCGGTAGCCAGGATTCTACGCCATATAGTCATGTGTCAAGTCCCTTCCCCCCTCTCCCCCTCACTGTTCCTCTATTTTTCTTTTCCCTCTCTCTCTCTCTCTCTCTCCTGCTTTCCTTCTTGGTTTGGTTTACTCTTGAAGCGTGCTGATCCGCCTCAGTAAGCTCGGCAGGACGTTCCCGTCGTGATACCGAGCCAGGATTGATATCGGGGGTGCTTTTCTTGCGTCCACAGAGACGTCGCTGTTCAAGGAACGCGCACGCCGTACCTTGACCGGAGACACGCATTGCCTTTTCACCAGAGATCACGCTCGACGCGTATTTCCTGTTACTCGATACCTCAAATAAATCTCTTAAACTCGAGAATTCACGAGAGCTATGGCCACAGAATATAGAGGTAAACGATCCTGGACAATTTTTCATAAGAAAATCTTATTTACCACGAGGGTGACAGAAGCAGTGGAAAAGTTAACTTTTCCTTATCCACATTTTTTTCCATCATTCCTCATCATTTTTTTTCCTCCTTTGTAATAAATGGAACTTTTTGAATTTCGATGCGAAAATAGAAGATTCGAGAAGCGTATTGAAACGTTTCATAAAGAAACTTGATATTGCAGAGTCCACGCATTATAGGAGACAAGAATTTTCATTTGAAAACGCGTATGTTAATACACTGAATCCGCTTGTTTACGAACCGGATTATTAATTGATTTTCGCTACGTAAATTTAACGCAACATTGTAGTAACCTCTAGCAAAGAAAATGAAAACAAATGGTCCCCATAGGAGTATCCAATGTACCGTAATTGTATGCACCTGCTTTGATAAATATGTCCGAAAAACTTTGTTTATCTGGGCTTCAAAAATCCGAAGGTATGCACTGCTACAACTCTTGGTTTGTTTGCAAAAGTAATTTTGTTATCATAACGTGGGAACCGTTCCAAGTTAGCAACACACAGAAGGAACATGACACCGATAAAATGTGTGTTTAACCAAGCACACACACACACACGTAACTTTATCACGTACGTTTATACCCACAAGTTTGAGTGAAACGTTCGTACGTATATGTGTTTGTGTGTATGTATGTAAAACATCAAGCCTGTGTAAACTACAGTTACGTATGTACGTAGTAATCTATGCCTCATAGCAGAAAGCTCATGCATATGATATACGCAGACGTCAATATTACGTACACTGTTTATACAACGTGAGGTGAGCTGCGTAGCAGCAGGATAACCCTCTTCCCGACCCTGTGATAATCGAAGCAATCGGAATTTGCCGAGGCGTTTCCCACGACCGTTTCTCTGTAGCCCTACCATAATCCACCCTTTCCTCTGAATCTTATTCTCTCGCTCTCCCTATTTCTCTCATGATTCGGCCCCTCCCTCACGTAACCTTCACCACGTGCCCAGTTTTCAGTAGCATTTCGGGCAAGTTTGAAACCTTCCTATCCACGAGCCTGATTATCCTATCAGCAAACGTAATGCAATTGCCGCGTTTTCCTATTTCTGACGACGTATGCCATCCCACTAAATATCAATTGACTTGATATAACTGTGGTCGAACAAATTTAATAATACATTGTCAATGGACAACTTTGATCCCAGCCCTGACATCACAAGGAGAAATTAATCTGGGATCCGAGTGTCTAAATTATACATTCTTTCATTTGTTTTCATAGGAAAAGTTATAAAAATATTTCTGTGTATAAGAAGAGAGAGATAGAATGGAAATTGATTGTTGGCACATGAACAAATATAGAAAAATCAGTGATCTATGTATTTGCACCTAATTAACGTTTGCCGTGTAACTTGCTCGACCTTTTTTATTCTACGCTCACAGTTGGCTATAAAGGTTTCATGAGGCTCCGCTCTTATTGCTCCTACTGCTTCAGCTCCTCCGTTTCCGCACCATCAATCTTACAAACGCATATGTATCAATACTTCTTTATACTGTGTTATATTGCAGTAATAGAACACGTTGTAAAGTACAAGTTATTGCACATCTGATACATTCGTATTCCTCACGAAAGTGGTGAAAGTAGCAAAAAGTCGGAGCTTTGTTTTTCGAAGCGACGATGGGCATTTCAGCGTAAAGTTAAAGTCGTTTTTGATGTTCATTGCGGCAATGAGGTGAGGGAGACTAAGAACAGAAGGAAAAAAGTGAAGCGTTGAGGAAACTGTAACTCCAGTGCCATGTTTCAACCCGTGTTTTCCGACAGCAGGGAGTTTCATGAAATCAGTGCTTTGATGTGCAACCAGCTTGTGTACGTATACACCGATCCAAAACGTACGAAGGTTATATAGAAAAGACTTTTATGAGCAAGCGTGTTACATTTATACTGCAATCATTACTCATGCCTCTTTCCCCGTCTTTCGGCTTCCAGTGCTCACTACACTCCTATCTTTTTTTATTATTTTTTATTGTTCTTCATTTTTCTTCCTTCTTGCTTCTCTATTCACTACGTTTATTCTTTTAGTTTCTCTTTCTCTTACATTTTTGTTCTCTTCCAGTTCTCTGCTGCTCACTCCTTTCATACTTGCATCCTCCTACTTTCTTTTATTTTTTATTCTTCTTCATTTTTCTTCTCTCTTATTCCTCTATTCCCAACCTTCGCTTCGCCGTCAGATTACAGTCGAGTACGCAATAAACATGCGCTTTCTGTATTACATCTGTTTGCTTGCTCGATCTTCTCAGCTCGTTCTGTATAGGATATTTTATATGTATGTCGCACTATCAAGGCTCTTGTAACATAAGCCTTACTCGCGCTAACTCGTACCATGCCTTCGCTGCTCCTGCGGCCGAGGAGATCTCTTCGAAAAGGGAGCCGAAACAGCCCGAGTTCCCATTTACTCGTATTGTCAAAGTTGAATCTAGTACAATAAATACACTAGCAAAATAGTGCATATACAATCAGGCGAGCATTCATTACTTTCTTGGCTTTCTCTCTCTCCCTCTCTCGCCGGTAGTCTCATAATAATATGTCTGAATTTAAATTATGAATGAGAAATTTTCGACCAAGATATTCAGAGATTCCAAAATTGGTGCAATGCGGATCAATAAAATTTGTTTGTATGGTAAAAAAAAATCTACGCGAATTACAAAATCCCGAAGGACTGAAGTGGAACAAAAAGAAGGTTTGCACAGCGGAAGATGGAAGACAAATAAAAATGAAAAAAAAAGGATTACATCCCAAGTCCCAAGACTTCGCAGATCCTTCTATCGACTCTTACCTCGGTCTTCATCCTTTTACGATCTGCATAACGAGACCGAACTTTAAACGAGCGTCGTGGGTTCCTTCCTCAATGGTACCATTGAAGTGGACCACGTAGACCCATCTAACACCGTCAACCTGCTCCGTCTCCACAAATTTATACCTCCACTGAATCGGTACGTACTGGAGCACTTACCTTAAGCTCATATTCAGCTCTACGGCTACGCCCGACACTTATATATATACAAACTTATTCCTTGTTAGTGAGAAATTCTGCTTTAATAAACTATATTGGTGTTGAAATACGGTGCACGCCGTAAAGTCAAGTAGTAGAGAGGTTCCTTTGAAAGTCGTTGGCTAAAGTTATTTGGAGAGTAGAGAGACGACAGGCGATTGTGGATGACGGCAAAGAGAGTAAAAAGGGAACTGGAGTTTAAAGTAAAGATGCTTCCATTCTAGGCTACTGTTGCAGCACTTGCTCTCGTCATTTATACATTCAAATAACGGTTGCTATGATTATTTCTGCTCTTCGAGTCCCACAAATACATCTTTGTAATTATTTGTGGTATGAATTTCCGTTGCATTCGGCAAAACTATCAAAGTACACGGTAAATGGCAATTTTATTTTAATTTAAAGGGAACTGCCTAAACACTGAAATATTAATAATAAAAATAATAATAATAAAAATTGTGGTTACATTTCAAGAGATCTAGTGGTACCACTAAGTACCTCAATGAAAAATTAAGACGATTTAGTTGGAGTAAGTCGAGGCACAGATGTGCATTCTTGTACAACAGTATCGATTGAATTCACCCGAACAGACAGACGCACTGTCGAGTCAATTACTACTCCCTGTAATCCTGTAAGCCACCTTCGATGGGATATTGAATTACAAGAACAGGCACGAGCCCACAGGCATTCAACTACTCAGGATAATTCAATTTCGTTAGACCGAAGTGCATGAAGTTTCTCTCCGTTGGTATATCGATTTATATCAAGGATGCCAATCTTCCATGGTTAATTATCATCTCATATTGTAGCAAGAAAAAAAGATCACGGACAGTCTCATCCTTTAGGGTTTATTGCACGATCTGTCATGGAGAAAGACGACAGTGAAGAGATAGTATACGAGAAGGTAGAACATGCGAACATGGCAGAGGTACAGAGAGACACAGTGAAGAAGATTCTCAGCCTCGAGAGACGGAGCGAAGGCTAGAGAGTACGACGACGTAAGGATAATGGAAGATAGAAAGGGAATAGGTTGTACCCGGCTCATTGTTTATTATGTACGTATAGTGTGTTCCTCAAGGGGGTTTTATAAGATGGTCTGTTTGCAAGGTGGAAAAGAGCGATGCTTGTGGTGGCTAGGTGGACACGAAGAACACACATACCAACTGCATTAACAGCCACCTCTCCAACACTGTATACGATACACACTCTTTTGCAGCACAAGTAAGTAGAAGAGCGGGTTAGCTGTGCGCACACCGTCTGTACGCAAAGGAATGTCGCTGCAAACGGCAGGAACAGCACCGCAGCACCATCGGTATTATGCTTCAGAGTTTAATGTTATATATATCACATAGAAAAACTCAAGTGTGTCGCAGTCTGGTTGAACGAAGATCGAGAAGATCGGCTAGCTGCTGAGATCGTCCTTATCGACTTTTTCAGCTGCAGGCTTTCTACTGAGCAGATAGGCTAAAAAAAAAGGCATTAGGAGAAGAAGAATGAAAGATTATCAATTCAAGTTTCAGGGCCAAATTAATGTCGTAAGATCGAAAGAATGAGCAAAGAAGGAATGTTTCTCTCGTTGCTCTTCTGATTCGTATGACTACAAGTATTCTACGAGATATCCTTCCAAAAGTGCAACTCGCACATTGAAGAGCTCTTTTCTTTCTCTTCTAAGGTGACTACTTGTCTTCCTGGGTAAAAGATTAACTTTAGCATGAAAGTCAGACACACGGCACAAAGTAGGTCCTAGATTGGATCGGTTAAATACACTCGTGGGGGCTAGGGTTACGTGTAACGATTCAATCTTTCGAGCTAGAAGATTAAAGCAATTACGCAAGGGTACGGGTTCTGGATCTAAATCTTTAGGATTTAACATATTTTAAGACTGTGGAATCAGCGAAGAGTTTATTTTGCCCTTCCATGCAGGAGTTCCAAGAAATCTACAGTGTGAAATTGCCAAATTGGCTCAGAAGTCAGGAGGAGCCTAGAAATTTCGATAATCTGTTGTGCTCAGAAATTGTTTCTACATCTTTACGCACAACATGATTTTTTGCAAAAGTTGTTGAAAGAGGGGAAAGTGCTAGAATACTAATTTTATTCTTTCACTGTACCTTATTCACCAGATTACATGGAGATAATATGCTCGGTGAGCGCAAGAAGACAATATTGTATAGACATGCAAATACAAATAAAGTGTAAGCGGATCCAGTATGATAAATGCGCGTGATTCAACGAACGGTGGACAATGTTCAGGGATGAGAATGGTAGCCCAAAGGTCCTAGTAAGCTGCACACACTAATGCTATTTGGACTGGAGAATCGAGTCTGGGTCCCCAGGACTGCATGTCCGCTTTGCGCTCGCTTACACTTGCTTACCGTTGGACAAAGGCCGGTTAGTGCCGAGTCGATGATTCCGGGATGAAGAAACAGAAGAATGGAGTCAGATGTATGGATGAAGCAGGAACAAGATCACCAGGGAATTCGCACACACAGACGGTGCATGAGACAACTCCGATCCCTTTCGTTCGTCCGGCTGGCTGACCAGCACCCGCATCGACCAACCTACCACATATATACTTTCAACTTCGTACTCAACTGACGAGATCTGGGCTCGTGGGAGCAGACCAACCTTGGATAATAGTAAGAACTCTTGAAGGCCGTCGACAGGCAGTCAACGAAGAGGAAATCGTCGGAAACGCGCTGGACTCTTGCCTCTTCCTCGTCCTTCCTCCTCCCCCCCCCCCGTCCCTGCCTGTTTCACAATCAGCTTCTTAACATTTTCTTGCGGAATAATGCGCACAAACAGAGCGACAATATTGCAGCAACTAGAGGACGAGATGACGTAGTGTGTTTCGAAGAAATACCAGGGACCCTGTGTGCAGGTCAGTCAAGGAGCTTTGTCGTAGTCTTAACGGACGCTTACACATAACGACATGCTGTTAAAAGCGTCGAACAACGGCGAAGAAAACTACGCTTCTATTGCACCGTGTGTACCTCCGATGCGGAAGGGATTTACTGTCGTACTCGACAAACTACCATAACTGCAGTTAGAATATACGCGAAAAGGAAAGGGCGCTGCTCGTTAACATAACTTTGCTACTGCGGGTTCTCTGCGCTGAAAACTACTTACCCTTTTCTTGTATTTTTTTTTCTTTTCTTTTCGTTTTCCTCAACATTGCCAATATCAACAATACTCGGCAAGGTTTTTATGTCTTTCGAAACAACGGGTTTGGGTACTTCGATAATTTTTGAATTTCTTTCGAACTACCGATCACACGAAAAGGTTCGTGTAGATGTGAGAACGTTATCAACTTCATGATACGATATATTAATGGGTTCTCTTTGAAGTTTCATTTTGTGATACAAAATATCGAATTATTGAATTTGAAATTTCGATGCACCCGTATTTCTATAGCTACTGAGCCCTGAGCACTAAAAAATCAGCACGTTTATTCAAGCGAATGGCAAAAGCTCTTTCAAATCGAAACTCCCTGCGAAAAATATCAGAATCTATATCGTTAATCAGAAAAAAATTTCTGTGGTCACGCTCTGGCAGAACGAGATTGGAAAAGCGCCAATCTTAGAGCCGAAGCGAAGAGAATTTTGTCGAGCTTTCGGTGTATTTGAACCAAAAGAAATCGCGTGGTGGTAGTTGGCGGACTCTAGCGATTGCTCCGCCTCTACTCGCCGGGTAGAGTTGCCGAATTCACGTTTTTATTTATCCTCTTGGAAGCCACCGACCCTCGTTGGTAGTCGCTCGACGGAAAAATCCTTTGGGCGGCCCCGCGCGTGCATTCCAGAAATGCCTCTGGAAAACCAGAATCTCTGCGCCAACTAACCTCTATCTATTCGTTTGCTCTCATTTCCAGCATCGTTTATCCATTTAATAAATGCATTCCAACCTCGCCCCCGTCTCAGTACTTCTACTTTTACGAATGCATATGAAGAATGTGATCAGCACTTTTTCGTGATGATTCTACTTTAGTGAATTCCGTCGATTCATTCCAATTCACCTGCTATGCATTTCAAATTTTGCACACCGAACTATTTTCAAGTTTGTACCTTCAACCAATATATGATTCGAGGTCAATATGTTCAAAATTGTTTACTTGAAGAGTTGTGTTAATTTTTACAAAAAAAAATAAACATATATTAGCCCCGGGAGAATTCAATGCCTTGACGGTTTAATGCTGTTGATAAAATAAGTTTCGCTTCTTATTACTTTTGTTTATTATTACCAGCCCGAGTACTTTAATCTTCATTTCCAATTTTCTCGAGTAGACGTGGCATACATAAATTATTTTAACGTTAGAATACGTTACATCCTAGTTTGTTGATGTTCCACATTCATGTGGGGCCAAAGGTATATGCCGAACGAGTCAATTTATCATCCTAGCCGGAGTCTTGTAAAAAAATATCCTGAGTGCTCTCCCGTTTCTAGTTTTAGACAAGCATTGCACTCAGTCTCTCCTGGAAGTGGAAGCAGTAATTCACAGGGCAACTAACTGAACCACCTCACAATCTCCCTCTATAGATTATACCTAATTTTTCTTTGTCTCTGGCCTCGCCGCTTTTGCTCGGTGGTTCTCTATACCCTCTTCATTCTCTTTCTCGCTACCAGCGATTTTTGTTCTTCCGATCTATGGCGCACGGAGCCCAAGGCGAGGTTCGACGTTTCGATTCCAACCGGGTTTTCACGATCGATTAGCGTCGAACACTAGCTCACGAAGAAAGTGAGATGGAGCTAACATTGAGCCTTGGAGGGCGAAGAATTGTAGCAACCGATAGCGAATCATTGCGGCAACACCTAATAGTAGAACTGCTTTTTCCCTTCGACATTTAGAGACTCTCGGTTGAGCACGTATTCTTGGATGAGAGATAATACGTTATGACTTCTAAGATTTTCTATGGCGGGCCTTTCAACGAGAGTAGAAATATAAAGATCCCAGACCTTGAATAAATTATGTGTACCAGACGGTAAATCACAATTTATTTCTATTTGACCAAGAGCATTATATTGTTACTGATTCGATGTTTTTCCATAGCTACTTATGCGCAGGCGATCTTGTTACACAATTTATGCCAAAAAACGTAAAAGCATATGATGTTTTGAGTGTTAATGCAAACGGAGTGGTTTTAATGCTCCCGGGTGTTGGAGAACGATGTCAAGTTTGAAGACATCGATATAAATTGCAATGTGATAGTGCGAAACGAGCTTTGTGTAGTGCAGTGATTACCTGCAATCTTTTATTCACCTTCACGTTATTCACCTCTTCAAGAAAATATTGGAACGCCTTTTCCATATCTGTAGTAAGAGATTACTGGGCGATCAACAGGTCCGACTTAACTGAAGATTTAAAACTTATCATCAGACAGCTGTAAAACTTAATGCCCTCAAACGGCTTAGTTAGAACGGAGAGTCGTCACGTACAAGCAAGTCGAGAAGAAGAGTCGTTGACCAATCGCCCGCATCCATTATCATACCACTCGGACACTGTAGCTTCGGTCTTTAGCATTGCCTCGGGGGTGAAAGTGAATCACGTTACGAGCGATCCTTCTCAGAGGCCGGGCAGAAAAAATGATTGTCGGTTGTGGTTGCCCCTCGCGTAAGTGATACGTCGTAGCTGTTCTCGTTAATGGAAATAGTCTCGGTGGATGATGTGTTATGCATGCATTTTGGAGGTCGGAAAGGATGTAACAATACATTAGGGCCATAAAGAAAATAACAGAGGCTGCGATGGGAAAATGAAATTGTCGCACAAAGTAGGAAATCTCCCGCAAAAAGATGACGAAAAACGAGAAACAGGGGATAGAAAGTGAATCTCACGCTGCTGCTCCATCTTCAGCCATCACCAAGAACAGCTTTTCACTCAACTTCTCCTTCCACCACATTCTTATTTACTTTTCATCCCCTGTTTCATTTTTCTACAATCTACCGAAGTAGATGGGTTTACCGGGCCTGCCACTCCAACACTTGACTCTTCACTCGAGTTTCTTTGCTGTTTCTAACCTCGCTGCACAGTTCAGACTCTAGGATCGCTCCATTTCTCGACCCAAACCAGCAAAAAACACCTTTCATTCCTGCACTACTTCTGCATTCACTTTCCAAGTAAAACGATATCTTTCTTTCTCACAACTCGTCTCTCACTTACATTTTAGCTCTGAATTACATTTTTCCACTCTTGAGACCAGGCTCCGGGCTACTTTAACTTCGGAGCCTTGTATTCTAACGTTTTAAATGTTGATGCTATCACGGAAATTGATCATATTTACTTTTTGATGAAATGAGATTTAATCAAGTTTGTTCGATACTTCAAAGAACCCTGCTACTTTTTAAAAATATAATAAAGATTTTTGGCCATTCGATTTACATACTGAATCGTTTTTTATATTCGTTTGAAAAAGATTTTTATTTTACTGAGTACCAATGAAGTTTGGCTATACCGCACGGTTCAAGAAGAGAGGACGAATCGCTTGAGGTTCATGGGAAATCACGACTAAGGCTAACCAACACTGTTCGAAAACTTTCTCCCAGAACTTTGTAAAGAACTTTTGTGAGTTGAAAACTATTTTTACAGTTTCATATGTTAGAAATAGGTAGACATTTTAGTGTGGAAGAATGATGAAAGCATTTCCACTCAGTTCCATACGTACTACAGCTCTTAACTTATTGATCAACTTTATCATATTGCAAAATCGCCGGAGTATTGGGAAAACACGAAAGCCGAGACAATTCAAATAAGATAAGATTGTCTCAACGAATAAAATATCTTTTTGTTTTTTTTTTCATTCGTCAAAATTGAATTTTTCGGCCCAGCTATAAAATACGAAAATCCTCTACATTCGTAATTCTCAATAAAGACATACCCCGTATAGGATTATGCCTAATTATAGGGGCATGGTTGTGGTAACTGGTGCTTGTTTTAACGTAACGAGGCCTTCACCAGAATTACGCTTGGTAATTAAGACGAGGTTTAACACGCGCGACGGTGAGTCGACTGTGCGAGAGATAATACAATTGGGTTCGCTTGCGGTCGTGGGAGAGGGTGTTTTCCCTATCTTAACGCATGATTCTCAGCACATGCTCGATAATCTCGTGGGTGAGAGTATACGAGTTATGTATGAAAAAAAGGAAATATGTGAAAAAGTGGCGAAAGACAAAGGACTCCGAATATTGAGAACAAATTAAGAAGCATCCAAATTAGCAGATACTCGTATTTGTATACGCAGACAGCAAAATACGAAGTTAACACATCTAGAGGTCATAGATGGGAGATTATAGTTCACCAATCACCAAAGAACAATTTCGTTGGACGATAGGTTAAAGATAAATAACATAGTTGTATATAGCCCAGGATATAACACGAAGTACAGTGAAAATACGGTCGACTAGCCTGTTCGTGCTATCGAGGTAATCCACTTTAAGTCTGAAATATACAACATAAATTTTGTTGTATTTCACAGCGGCACCAGCATGAAATTAAATGCATCGATAAATTAGCATACTAACGAGAGCGAGAGGAAGAGTGAACACGGATGGTCGAGAGGAGAATGAGAATGTATAACACCAGCGACCGAGTCATTTCTCCCTGCGTCTGTGGCTCTGGGGCGCTCATCTCTATCGCGCAATTGGTATAGTTTTCTATACACTGGGTGAGCCTCAATGGCTTTGACATAGACAGTTGTAGCAGTAGTGTGCATAATCCGATAGCACGTAAGTGTCGTAATGCCACGTGAGGCCAACTTTCATGTCGCCTCTTTATAGAGTAATCCAGATTATCAGAGTTTGATGGTGTACAATTTTATGAGCAGCCACTCGTACGACGCAGGTTCTCTTTTGAACTGAAGTGAACAGTCATTAGCATTGGAAGCATCACGTAAAAGTGCCAAAGGGCAAGAGGAAAGGTAATGTTATGATAGTAATTACTTGGTCAAAATAGATTCAAGTCATTAATCATCATCGCAGATTTATTGATTCACTAGCGCTCATAGTTGAATAATATTGATTTTTTTCTTTTTGTGCCTAACTCGGGACGAAGAAGATAAATGCAGATTAACGCTCTACCTGTTCTAATGTCACCCAGTATACTGCAACATCTATATGACATACACATTTTCAAGATACACACAGCTTCGCGCCCTCTTTCGTCTCACTCTCCATCGCCCGGCACTTGACTACAGTAAGAGCGTGGCAAGGCTTTTCCTGCGCGATGGTAATCGAGCAAAATATTGTGGCAACGGCCGCGGGCACTCGTACCCTCTTCGCAGGGAGGTCCTCGACTTCTCTTTTCCCTACGTACCCTTCTCAACCTTTCCCCGTATCTCGGAAGCGCGCTTTGGTACTTTCTCTCTCTTCTCCTACCGCTACATCTCCGGGTACCATTCTCTTCCGTCTTCCTCTTACTCCCCTACCAATCTTGTTCGCGAATCCTACGCCATTGCACACTTTCCACGTTCCCGGGAGTGCGCGGTTTCTCCTACCTGAGCGATTACTGGCTTCGTTCCTTGCCTCTTTTACTCTTCTTTCTCTCTCCGTTTCTGCTACTCGCTTTCCCCATTCTACCAATCTGAGTACCTATATAGCCATACCCTCGAGCTAGCTGGTCTTTATTTTTCCCCGTTTTCTCGCTTTCCACCGGACCTTTATTTCTTCGCATATTCTTCTTCTCCTCCTCTCTTGTCCCCTTTACCGCCACCTCTTTTCTATCTTCCTTCCATTCTCATTTTTCTTCTTTGCACACAAGTAACCATAGAATTGTTACGACTACTCGCATGGTTTCGTATCTCACAAGATCCAGCAGACTTATATCGTTTTTTTCTTTTTTGTCCTTACGCTTTCATCACATTGCCATGTAATGTAACTTTCAAGTTACATTTTAGATTTCCTCGGTCTCTCTGCTCTTGTAATCTTCTCTTGGGAATAACATGAGTAATATGCATCAAGGCGAAGGTGCAGAACATAAAATCTTAGATGGTGTCACCGTAGGGTATCATCGGAAACATCAGCAGAATTATCTGTTTCTACGAGTCTTCTGCACTGACTGGAAGTTCGTGCGAACTTTGTAATGCATGTAATCAACCAAAGCGGAAACTCAAAAGATGGGGTTGGTGATGACTCAACTGCATTTTCTAACGTAATCGATTGCCCAAGATCATTATCCCTTACCTTGCAACATTAATTCTTGGCTGGAAGAATATCGCTAAAAAAATTACGTTCTACGTTTCTCACATCATCAACTTATTTTTAAGTCGTCCGGATTCTCCCTACAGTACAATTCTCATTGAATTGCACGAAATCAACGACCACTCGTTCAGGTGGTTAACTTAATCGGGCCAGACTATCGCGAATGGAATTTACCACACGGACTAATTCGTAGGTTAAATCGAATTGTCTTCTCGCTCGAACAACCGCAACAGACGGAACGCACATGTGACGCATCTCCCACGACTAGGCGCATTTGGACTATGGAATAGCGAATGCCTCAACTCCATAACATACGTTTCGTGAACCTGATTTGAATAGGATGCATAACTGTCAGTGGCGGTATCTACAAACCCTGGAATAACCTACATATCCACGTCTCGACCTGGATCTAAGTTGTGCCTCCAACTATTAGCATATCTTTCTGCAAATAGATTCTCAAACTGTTCAGCTTTTGAAGCAACGATTTCAGTAACTAATTATGAATCTGTATCGAAGAAAAGGTAGCGATTAGAATTTTGTTTTTTCCCCAAACATCAAGATTTTTAGCATAACCTTAAACAGGGTTTGCTCTTCGTCTAGAGTTCCAAAAGTGTCGATTGAACATCAATACGACGTATTCATAACTTACCTATTATGACCTAAGAATAGGGTATTGGTTTGGATAGAAACTATAATTTAACAGATTGCGCACTCACACGTTGTGCCCCTCGAAAAAGCAGGAGAAGTTTCCACGGAACTTACCTGTAACAAAAATAACAAAGGGAGTTTGTAAATAAGATGTTGCACAACATTTATTCAACATTATTCAAGATTTCGATTTTCGTCAACAGAATGGAGTAAAATTAATGTATGCATTATTCAATAGTTACATATTATACGGAGTAAATGATAAGTCGTTTAAAATCCTGATATCGAGAAACAAGAACTGGGCTGAACTTGGAATACATATGGAAGAATATTAGAGTTGAAGGCGTTGAATTTATAGCGACAAATCAGGAAAGCATTCTTGTTAACAAAACAAGAACGCTGAAGACGAGAAGAACATTAGTGACTAGCATCGATGGCGAGGCAACGGGTTCTACGACGTAATTTAACTCCTTGGAAGCGCAAGAGGCGAACATTGGATCTCACGGGCACCAGCCGATGCCTAGAATCCTCGCAAACTTTCCAAACTAGGCCGAGGACGTAAATACGAGTTATTGTTCGTATTCTCCATTCTGTACTATTTCCCTCAGAGTCTCTGGTGCCTCATGCTCCTCCCGAAATCTCTCTTCAAGCTCTGCAAGTCTTCTGGGAAATGCTACTCGTCCTACTTGGCACATATATCAAGACGATGGATCGATTCTGATCTTACGATGCGTGCATTAAGTATTTTCGTAGCGCTCACTCTCGTAACTGTCAAATCGGATTAAATATTATATAATACAACGATTTTCAAATTGATCAAACTTTTGGGGCTGCATAGAGCATTTTTATCATTTACTTTGTCCATGGAAAAATTTCATTGTACGGTATATCAAGATGGACCTTATAGCAACTCGTTAACATCTATCAATGTCATGGGTTGACTAAGAAGAAAAAATGTATTGTAAAAATACAGTTTGACATATTCCTGTGGCTTCTACGCCCATGGGGACATTCATAACAATGTACCGTTGTTTCAGGAAGCGTTTGAATTTGTTAGTAATTCATATTTTTCAATTAGAAAACCGACAGAACCGCAAAGAGTATATGCACTGTCAAAAAAAGGATAGGAAAATTTATATTCACTCATAATAAATGATGAAGTTGTGACTACGGTGACTATACAACTGGAAGTGACTAGGAAGTCTATGCAGTCACAAGTTTATCAGTCAAACAGAGGTAAGCACGAAAGAGAGGAAGTTGCGAAGGCAGAGGGTTTGACGTTAAATGAACTGGTGCTAAGAGAGGAAAAGCGCGTAGCAAAATAAATAAAGCGCAAACGGTGCAGGGAGCGAAAAGACGGATACATAGAAAGATAAAAAGAAAGACTGAGTCGGAAATCACAGTACCGGACGATGTCTGTGTTTGCCAATGTCAAATCAAGACGATTCGAAATCACCGTAACGCCAGGAAAGATGAGGCACCAGGTTGAAGTAAGAGTTGAAAAAGAAGAAGAGAAGTGTAAATGAGAATACGACGAAAGAGGGAACATTTTTTTACTGCTTTATAGCTTGTTAAATACTTCAACATCTTGCACCGTTGCTTTCCGCATGTTAACTGATAAAAGTAAATAAAATTCAATTACTCAGATTCCGCCATCAGGTGTTCTTCCTTATTAATTATTGTGTAACTTTAATTATTAAGAAGAAACTGTATAATTCGAACACACTCGATCCATCCATACATCACGCCATTTTTAATTCTATTCATGAATGTATTTTTTTTAGAACTCGGATTAATATTATTCATTCATTTCATCAAGGAGTAGCACGATGAAAGCTGACTACAAGTTTCAACAATATATACATGTAGTATTGGCAAGATGGATCGAGCTGGAGGTAAAGAAGAGAATGGGGAAAACCCTTTCTGGATAAGAGATGAACATTTTTCACCACCTGATGGCGTATGTCAAGACGCGGTGTGCTCGTACTGGTAGCTGCGGTGGTGTATTATATATAGATAGTGAAAGTAAGGTTAGTACGTGCGGTGATGGGAGCGGAGCGAATCGAATTGACGAGAGGACGATGGTGAGGAGGTTGGAGGGTGCTCGAGTGGTGGATTATTGATTAAGGGCTCGAGAAGAGGTTGCTCCGTCATGCCACGGCAATTCCGAAAATCCTGAGGGCTCTCGCAAACGGATTTAACATCCCCCCATCTCCGGTCCATGTCGACTACCGGCGTCGGTTCGCCTCACCCCCACCTAGACCTGCACGGAGCTTTGCCTCGCTTTCGCCCGATAGTATTACGTGAGTGTAGAATGGAATCAATTAGGGAAGCCGTCGTGACTGCGAAATTCAAGTGAGATCATTCCCCCTTCTACAACTAGAATTCCTCTAACATTCTGCATCTCCACGAAAGTTTCGACATTTTGAGGCATTTTCGAACGTCGTTTCGTACTTTACCATGACCATCTCCACTAATTCGTGTAGATCGTTCAAATCCCGAGCATCCCCGTGTCAATGCTTCAGAACCATGTACGGCTGCGTGTCATGTAGACTCGCATTATTTAAAGAGAAGATAAACAACCTTTTCTCATTAATTTTTTGTAATTTATCCCCTCCAAAGAACGATATCAGCGAAACGCTGTTTTGAAGTCTTCACAAAAAATCAATGCAAACGTTGCATTCGAAAAATTTCGAATGTATGGCTTGAACTTCAGTGTCAATTTAAGAAGTTTTGTTACACGGTACTTGAATGTTTAAGTTCACAAAAGCCTCTGAAATCTCGGAATGTCGATGACGATAAGGCATATGAGAAACGGTATATATTTCTTATTCCTACTGGTACAGTGGCGATCTGGGCATAACGCGGCGTAGAACTTTCCCACCGGAGCGAACTCACGACTTATTCTTGCTTCCTCTTCTTCTACTTACTCTTCCATGCGCACATCGTACACCGTAACCAGTGCGCCACACTGCCTCCTCCCTTCGATTTCTAATCTCTCGAGCACGGCGTATAATGTCGCCCGTAATTAATACAAGTTGTAATCCTGGCGCATTCCGGTTTTGCCGAGCGACCGAGCAACCGAGCAAGCGGGACAAGATATTAGTTGGCAGGAGTTGCAGTGGAGAACGGTGGGCCATAGCCCTGGCAACAGCCAAAGCCGCGGTAGAGGACTATAGTGGAGCTTTACAGCCATCGCTGCAGAGATAGTATCGTTGTTTGTGCAGACCGCGGCTCATTCTTTTTCTCTCTTTCTTTTTCCATCGCTTCGTCTCTCTCTTGCCCTCTCCCTCTGAGTCTCGTCTATTTTTTAATTCGCTTTCGCTCTTCATTTCTAATTCGTTAACAATACCTTGTTTCATGGTGAGTTGGAATACATCTGACCTTACGTGCCCTTTGACCGTATTCTCAGCAGCTATTTTTCATGTCTCGCGCCAATACTCCGAGTTGTTATCATTGGTCAAAATTCGGAATAACCATTCACTCCGTTATCATCATTTTTCCCTCGAAAATGAACCACAAGTATTGACGCTGGGCTATAAACTCTCGTCCGTTGTTGCCGCCTCGTCCTTGCTACATTCGAGATCCCGCAATACAGACAAACATGCGGTCCCAACCTGCACTTAACTTCACTTCCGTGGCTCCAGAAGCCAGTAGTGCTGATCAGTAAACGCTGTGCGTGGTGCATCTTACCTGCGGTAGAAACGCAAAAGCCTTACGATTTTTTCGTACACAACTGACCGTATTTGTTGTCGGTGCGGGCGAAGAACTGACTATGCGCCCGTGGCCAACCCATGGATAAAATAAAGCTTGCGCGTGACTCCCAGTGACGCGAGATATACAGCAGTGAAAATACTCCTCCTGGTTTATGAGTTCTCGACCAGCCGTAAAAGTACTTTCGCCGCACAACGACGCGCCGCCTTTACCACCTCGATACTCCCTACTGTTCCTATCTAGCATTCCCCTCGGGCCACAACGGACTAGCTCACCGAGACAGAGATAGAAGTTCAGGAAAACGCATTCTCTGCCATAGAATGGATCATCACCGTCACAACGAAACAATGTCAACGTTTTCCGTAGTCCAAATCGTGTTTGGCAGTACATCACTTTTTACTATACACTTTTACGTTACTGAACCATATTGTTTCCCTTCTAGTGTAGCGGACCTTATGATTTTTACAGTCTTGGCATATGCAACGTAAAAGTCTTAGAGAAAAAAAGGTTGTCATGAAATTCAAACGGAAACAAATGAATAACTGGACTCATTAATTTGAGAACTTATAAAAACGAAGTATCATACCGTTTATTTATCGATTCAGGCTTCGATGATTCTATGTTTCGATGCATATTGAAAAAAAAATGTTGCATTACTTTTCGCGCTCAGTAAATATTTTGACGTTCACTTCATTTTATTAAGATACTATTAAAATATATTATATTTAGAGAATCTTATATAGTGTTTGTTAATCTGGATCATGATCGCTCGGTGGAGAGTCATATCGGAAACGGTCTTCATTCAGGTATTTTTTCTCCAGCTTATTCAAGACATCTTCTCTCGAAGCCTGCTTCTTGGCTGGTCGACTGAACGATAAATTCTCCGACTACTTCCTACTCTGGTACCAAATTCGATAGCTCGCGATAACCCTGTCTCCGCGTGGTTAAGAGAAGCGCTCCCGGCAAAAACGCCTTACCTATCTTCACTGAGATCCTGTACGTGGTTTTTGCTAGAGTGTTCTTTCCCCCGAGGTCCCATGACTCGTGCATATTTTTCTCTTATTCTGCTCTCCCTTTCTTTCTTACTCTCTTTCAGCCTGAAGTATGAGAACTAGATTTATTAAGGGATGACTTGTTCACACGAAGACATCTGCATCATGCATGGTAACCGCTCGACTTGCTGCTCAAGCAAATATTGCTTTGTTTTCAATTGTCCGGAATCAAAGCGATATTACGCGTTTAAAAAGAATACATGATTCAATTTTCTTCCAACGATAGAATTCTCACATTCATCATCGTCCATAATTGTGAAATTTTTCGATTCGTCACTTTTTATTAAGCATCTAGCATGATACGCAGCAGGTAAATGTTAGAACCTATCAGTCTAACTGGCCAGAACATTGATGTCCGTAGACATGTTAGATCTCAAATAAAATAAAATTGAATTGGTACTTTTGTTTTAACTGTATTTGGTTTAAAGGCGAAGCGATATATGTTTGTCATGGATTGACAAGTGGTTAAAGGGTTCGCTCATTAGATCTGTTCTCAGTTGATATTTTTTGTTTGCAATTCTCCATAAAGTACGAAACCAAGAATTGACTGAAGGTTGGATTCTTAAAAGGTGGAAAACGTCTCGCACATATATTGGCAGCCTTAATACGTCAAAGCATCGCCTCACGTAACAAACTCTCGTCCCTTTTTCTCACTTAGAATTTCATACTAACTTTTTACCGGTGCCCATCGCACGCGGTTTCAAGAGTATATGTATCTAAGGCTTGATCAGCGTCGTAGCTGCTGTGACGCTCGCATATCGAATATGTTATAGATATATATCGCGGGGCGACAAACTTGATACAGACTTTATACCACATGAGAGACGACGACGCCGAGAATGGAGAAATGGAGAGACAGGAGGAAAGAGCGATAAAAGGACGAAGTATACAAAAAACGTCTGTGGCAAAATAGCATCGCTGTTATGGTCGTAGCACGAACTGTCAACGTTTCCGCGTGTTTCTTACTCCTAGCTCGTCCCACTATTCCTCTGTCCTTACACTCGCCCGTTTGTGACAAGAAGACTCTATCGTCGTCATCGTGTTGCAGCCACGACGTGTGCACCGTTACCACAGTCGAATCCTGTCGTGCTCGCGAATCCTCTTCCCTCTTATAACATTATTCTCTTTTCACGATAAATCCGCTGTGTTCCATTCACATTGCTCCAGCTTCCTGATCTGCCATTAATTTTTTTTTCCCTATCCTCTTTGTGCAGACTTTACATCTCTTGTTTTCATCCTCGTCACCCAAAAAACTTTAGTCGACAAGTCGACTTATAGAGATCCCTGTACAATTAGTTTGGCCTTTTCCGGTTAAGAATCTTACTTCATTAGCAATGGTAAATTAACGTGACGGGCATGTCTGTGCCAAAAGAAATTCCCACAACGAATTAACCGTTCAGAGGCTATATATCATGGATCGAAAATTATACTCTGTTTCAGAAAGTTTTTTTCCATTCAATTTCGTTTTGAAGTTTTACCAATTTCGTTGAAAGGTACTACACATTTTACCAATTGAATTATTGGCTCATTGAGTTCTACAAAACGTTTGTTCAAACATTGAAGTTAACTTGCTAAAAAAATCCAATCGATTATTTTTACGTCCTTCTACGTTCAACTGCTTGTATAATGCTAGACGTTTTTCCCACTTTCTTGGCTCGGATGTTGAGTGTGTGTGTTTTCTCTACCGCCAATTGCGTGGCATCAATCAAAATATATAAACTGCCTTCGGCCTTTTATTCCATTCTTCATTATTTCGTACGACAAACAATTTTACAGCGTTATTGGAGGAATAAACTGAAATGTGTGTCCCATTGATAGGTTGTACGTTGGGGGCTATAGAAGTGTATCATACAAAGCTTTGCACGAAAGACTCCCAAGGCCCTTTACAGCCGAGTTCGCTTCGCGAGTTGTCCTATTCATGAGTAGACTGGCGGCACCGCAGCACGATCGAGAAACGAGTTGCGCACGCACGCACTTGGAGCTCGCATCATCGTTGGCGCCGTTGTGTAACCTTCGTATCGCCTTAGGTGCATGGATTTCTCTTTGCTTTGTTCACACCCACGCGCAACTCGCTATTCTTCCCTTGATCGTGTTTAAGTCCTCGGCTCTTTCGAACTAACGAGTATCGTTGAGATCCTCGTATATTCAGTCGCCATAATATTAGTAAACCGGCTACGACAATAATCGTCCCATTCAAACTACATCATACATTATATTTCAGTGTATATACGTAATGGCCATGTAAACACAAAATAATATAAATCATGGCTTTGTATTTAGACACGCAGTTGCAGGTTTACTGTAATTTATTTCAAATAATAATCATAATAATAATAATAATACAGATAAACCGACATCGATGGTTGTGCTGTGTGTGTCGTGGCTCCGGTGATCACCAAAGTTAAGCAGCCTCGGGCGTCGTAGATACTTGGTTGGGTGATCACTTAGCCATGCATCAGGTTACGCATCAATCGCTGAGCGCAAGGCGCTTTTCCCAACTTTTTGATGCTGCTAAATAACTAGAACTTGATCCCTTCCCTTGACTCTCGAGCAAATGCGATACAGTAGTGCATTGGGATAGAGTGGCCGTGGGCAACACGATGAGGGCATAATCACAACAGTAATAATAATAACAACGTCAACGACAATAATATCAATATCCTACAGATTCTTAATTTTTTGTGTACGTAGTAAACACACCACAATTAATTTGATCCACGTATATATGTTTACCGCCGCATTTAATAAATATCTTTAAAGTGTATGGTCGAGAAAAAATAATTGAAGCGTACATAAAAGGTACAACGGGAGAGTTTTTTATGAAGAGGATACTGTCAGATTTTTTTCAATTTGTTTCAATTTTTTTTTTTTTTTTTTTTTTTTTAATATGCAGTCTTATTATTTCTTGGTGGAGACTAGCAACGCTGTCGTTCTCCAATGCTTTGGATTAGTTGGGGAAATAAGCTTGGGGCGACCAAGACGATCCGAGACACGCGAAGCTGGTTCCCTGCACGACGTTCTGCTACGAACATGTGCATGAGACCTCCGAGCTCACTAAGGGAAGCGAGTTATGAAGGCGTAGCTCAGTCTCGTTCCAATATTGAAGGAGAACATAATGCCCTAGCGACAAGATAACCGCATTACCCCAACCTTCCATAGATCTTTGTATGGCTTGATCGCGTCGCCTCGGCTCACGCAGCCACGAAGCGAATACTAATTTCGTGGACAAAGAATAATATACAAGAGGAATACTCTCTCCTTGTCGAAAAAGAGATGCAGTTAAGTGGTTCGTAGTAATTTTTTTTTTTTTTTTGTCTCTTTGTATGAAGAATTTTTTGCTAGTCTAGCTCGATAGAGACTCTAGGTCGCCCAATAGAATTTCCAAGACGAAATTAAATGAGGACTGCAAGAGAAAAAGAGTCGCACAAAAATGGGCGACGAAGGAAGAAAATTCATTTCTCCATTTTTGTCAAACTGCTTGTTTGTGTATGTGTGAGGGGAAAATTGCATGGCGCCGAATATATTTCGGTGCATCACTCCCATCGTTCTATTATCGTGAGGAAGTTTTTCACGGAACTATCGAAATCATGTGATCTCCAAGTCTCTACCCGCTTTTCAACTTTTCTCTAGATCTATTTGTTCGATCTTCCTTTTTCCCCAATCACGTCAATAGAAGAAAAGTCGTTGAAAAAACGATGCTACTGACTACCAGTAAACAGATTCGCAGCGACGTTCAAGGAGTTCCTTTTACACGAACAACATTTTTGGAATGTTTCGGGTTCGGGGAGTTTGAGGTTGGAATGTTGAAATAGTTTTGATACTTTGCTAATTTAATCGTAATATCGTTTATTCGATCGAACGACTTGAAAAAAAAACCCTGTCGTTTCGAAAATTACAGAATACAGTAAAACTAATTAAAGAATTCAGTTTTTCACAACCGAGGGTCAATTCCTTCTCGTACATAAGGTTTGAGAACGAATTTTGATGTTCTCTCGCGGAAATCTATTTCAACCGTGTCATTTTTATAACTTTGCAAATATTCCATACCCGAATAAATTTATAAACACTGATCGGTGATGGAGAATTTAAGGAAGGGATATAATTTCAGCTAGAAGTAAAGAAACGTAAAATTCCACCCAAGTATTTTCATTGGGAACATCGATAAGAAATGAAAGGGTGGATGGGAGAAATCCGTGTAATTCTCAACATTCTTCGACCGAGTGAAAGAGAGTGAGAAACTTAGAGTTAGCTGCCTTCAAGGCGTCGACGGGGATGATTGGAGGGTTATTCGTTGGCGAGGGTGGTCTGTATGTGTACCTACTCACGTTGGCTCGAAATTAAATCGTTCTGTTGACGGCTATGTACCTAAACAGACTGCTTTTTTGCTTGAGGCTTCTTACACGCTCCGCCATTTCTTCTTCCAGCTCATCTTCGTCCTTCTCACTTCTTTCTTATTCTAAGGGAAGTCGACGCTTAGCTCATTCCTTCTTTAAGCCGAGAATTATTGCCGCAATATCATTATGCGATAAACACACTCTAGGCAAATTTAGTCGTTACGGGAAGCTTGCTCGCTCGTACTTACTATGGGAATATAGTGGCGACCTCTCGCCTCTTTTCCACCTTCACCCGCGTCGGGTTACCATGTAGTGGTTGTTTGGTGCATAAGTATGCTCAGAGTTTCACGCGATCCTGCCTGTACGATATAGTACAGATATACACATCAAGCTCATATAAACTACGGCACACAGGCATCCCATGGAGTCGAGAACTATAGTCCTTCGACTACCACACAAGATGAATCATAGCAAATTTATCAGCACGATATCTGAAGAATCGAAAATCTCGAGAATTTCCGTCGGTTGTAGATAACTAATAACAAACATTTATTACGTGAGTTCTCGCGGAAGGTTATAGTGTTATTTCATGCAAAGATGCGGGTACGGGTTATTAGAAGCGAATATTAAAATCTCTAGTGATCACTGTCTTGAACGTGCATTAAAATTGAAAGCTAAACCGCGAACCAAGTCAAAGATTTTTTAAGAACCACGGACACCATAAGCAGAGACGTTTTTTTTTCAAAAGAGAGGAAGAAAATTGGTTCCAATAGATGCCCTACGGTTTTTTTTTTAATTTGTAAAAGTTAAAATTCTCCGAATTCAGATCTAGCTTTGTCTTTGATTATCGCGAATCTCTATTCCCGCTGGTCCGTCATATTCGAAACATTCGCACGTTATTTGTAATGGTGGTACTCAGAACGTTGAAATACCGTTTAGGAGTGACGTTGGCAAGGAATTCCAATTACTAACACCTCTGTGTGTCTCGTTGGTTTTGAGAGCTCGAGGTATACGGGTATTAGAGTCGTATACGAGGTGGGCCAGAACCGCAGAAACATTGCAGTTTCGCTGTGGCTAGAGGGTACACTGTTCAGAACGAGACAATATACGAGAACTCTCATGCTCCATGGAACAACTCAGAAAGAAGGAAGAGAAAGAGATGTAGGCAGATTGAGAGAGGAAGACAGAGGAACATCAATCTCGACAATACTCCGAGAGACAACTAACGAGGTCGATTGTGTGTCTTGAAGGAATGAAAGACGAGGAGAGACGGAATTGAAAAAAAAAAAAAAAAAAACAAATCATCGGTATCTATCGATGCCTTTGGGCTTATGGATAAATACGCTTCTGCATAGAAAAAAAAAGCTCTGCCACCATATACCTATTTAAAAGTCGCGTAGTACTTTGTTGCTGTTAGGGCCGCACATTCAGAAGAGAGAAAAAGCGATAGATAAGTAGAAAGAGCAAAAAAGATAGAGAACGACAGAGAGCGAGAAAGAGAGTAAGCGTCGATTCACCAAGTCGGATAGGGATCGAGCTGTCGAGAGTAGTCGAGATAGACCGAAGGGGCCACAAGACGTTATTATACTTTCCTGGAAGCATCTTCTCTTCGATAGGAGTTCACCTGTACAAACCACAAGCACTTCGGGCCGTCCTGCCACGGCCCTACCATACAACCGTGAATAATAAATAATAACTTGGCTATATGGCTGTTGCGGCTCTCCTTCTTCTGTTCTATGCATATCGTATACCGGTGCAACGATCCCATCTCAGCCGGAAGATGAGAAAAGTAATGGCGGTGGCCTAAGCGCGAATTCGCGGCAAAGTCTCTTGTACGTATTCACTTTTTTGTATTTCACTCTTTTCAAATCTGTTTTTTTTTTTATCTCTTATTCTCCTTTCTCTCCTGTAGCACGTTTCCTCTTTCACTAGCCCGCCGCCATACGATCCTGTGTGCCGATAATGAGAGATAAATGCGAAGCTACGTTGCCACAGAGGCTCCTGCGATTCTTTCTATTGAAAGGACCGTAGATGCTTATGTACATAAATGCATATACATAATATATGTATATTCATAGACATAGATTACAATATAAGTTGCATTGGAGAATCAAACGAGGGCGAGCAGCCCCCGATTATTCAAGCATTTTCCAAGTAGCATAATGAAAAGTAGTTATGGCCACGGTTTACGAACTTCTAGTACGAATCCATATTCGTTATTCATCTATCGAAGTACATGGATTACGTATATTACGAAAACTATAGCGCCAGAGTGCATTAATTTCCTTGGGTATCGATCCCATCCATCGACGAGCTTTAAATGCCAAATCGGAAGGTCCTTCTCCTTTTGTCTGTGGAGAGAGACGAAGCATTGTTTCGAACCAGCAAGACACGATTTCATTAAGCATTCAAGTAATGTACAAACATTGTATCACATTGAATTGTGCCCAACTCACTCCACAGTTCAGACGATTCCACCGAGGGGGTTTCTCTACCGCGCCTCCCCCTTTCCCTTATTCCTATCCCTTCGTGTCGTAGCTTTCCCACTTGCTTTTACCCTACATAGTAAAGTGCAATAACGACGACGAAACAGGACATACGCTACCACTATTCTGTCTCTGGACATTCGAAGGTAGAAATCTACTGAACCTTGCTGCTTGCTGCTACAATGAGAATTCCTTTCCCTACGGATTTCCTGATAGCACTGTGGTTTGGCATATATTACTGTAACATTCGAGCAAGGCATAGAAATAGAGAAAAAGGAACAACGCGATGTGAAACATAGTTTTCAATGTAATTTAGAATCAGCCTTCAGACTTCCTATGCGGTTATAAAATATCCGACAGATTTTGGAGGCAATCACATGAAATTGACACTTTGGCATGTCAAACAAATTACATTTATTTACAGAATATTGGTGAAATTTTCTTAAATCATCATTTTTGTAACTTCATCGTTTGCTTTTGGTAAATGTGTTATTGATGATGGCCGAAAAATGTGGGTTGTAATTTCATACCTATATCGAATGACAGTCATTTTGATACCAACAGAATAACAGAGCATTGACCCAAACGACGACCATCGTTGATAAATGTTTAGTCTTGTGGCTTGTCGGCAGTGTCAACTAAAAACCAACTTGATTACTCGTTTGAATTTTCTTCTCGCAACTTTGAATATAAAACATGTAAGTTTTTTTAAAAGTTACGAACGCTGAATCACTGCTCAAAGTATTTTGTCTATAGGGTTATCAAGCTTTCCGTTTTACTTGCTCTGCTGCTGAAGCTGCACGATACGCTGAAGTATCATTGCAGAGAAAAAAAAACTGTAACGTATTATGATGTTACGTAAAAGAACGTCGATACACAACGTTGGAATTGCCGAATAGCCAACAGGGCATGTGCACTTTGGTGCAAGTCCTCTGCCTTGTATCATCATTGATGGATCTCATCTTATTTGTCCTTTTTTTCTTACCGACTCCATCCGCGCAACTTGCGATGGTGATCCTGTACTCTTCGCTAAGATTTTATGCTCAGAAGAAATCGACCGCTCGTTGGTACGTTCGTTTTCTTGTGCACTTTTCCTTCGTGCTTTCTCTCCTTATTTACTCGTTAACCCGGTTTCATATACGAGATCAGTTCGCCTCAGCGAACCCGAGACAGCATTATGGTGTGACTGCTTTTTTATGCCCAAAGGGGATGAAAGGAATAGCGCGTAGGGGAAAGGATCGCCTTTTTGCGGCTAGGATCACAGTACAGAGATATCTTCTCTCCGACACGCGCTGCCTACAGCGCTTTCTCCCTCATTCTCTTTTCGTTCGTTACTCTGCTCCTGTCTCTCATTCCGACTCTCTTTCATTTTCATTTCCATCTTTCCTTTTTACTTCACCACTTGATACCAAACTGACATACGACCGCTATTCGATGCTTTCCATTCGAAATATACGAGCAGTATATTACTTCAGTCGTCTGGTGCAGCGTCTTTATTACAGCGTGAGGGATAAGGATCGTCGTGCGGAAGTAAATTTGCTCGCCCAAGCCACAGCGAATCAGGGATCTTGACTACTATATGAACTTTGTAGCTTACAATTCTGAACTCGGAGTGAATACTCTATTTATTGCTGCTTTACGTAGCGCGTGGCTTACCCTGCAAATTGATGAATTTTACCTATTAAATTCTATTCGAATTTTACAACTGGAGCTTGACAATTTTCGAACAAGAGTGTTTTATGAAATAACGCATACTAACTAGAATATCAACACTCATGGGAAACTGAAGACATCTGGATAAGCAGACACGTGACTTCGACATCATTCATTCACAATTACCCACATTCTCGCTTTTATTATTCAATCTTATATGCCCTTATGACATGTATGCTTTCGATGCTGTAAGTTTTCTTGTGTGTTCGATTTAAATGGACTGACATTTGCAACTCGTCACATTCCATAGTTCGTCTTTTTCGGCTTTTCCAATTCTTAGCTCTTATGGCTTCACTTTCATAATGTTTCAAATACAATTAGGACAAAGGAAAATCAATTTCAGCATCCACTCTGCAGTTTTCGTTTCAGCTTCATCAACGTCCTGTTGAAATAATAATCTTAGCATTAGCTAAATCAACTGCAATTGTGGTTGAAACTCGGTGAGTCTGTAATTCATTGAAATGTTAGAGTGAAATCTGCTCGCACTCAAAGAACAGCGAAATCCGATTATTAAGCCCTGCATGGATCTTCAATCGGCTATCAGTTATGGGCACTCTCGTATTCGTCTGAAGAGATGATTCCTTCCGTTGTAGAAATTAGGTCGCAAAGGCAGAAGTACTCGATTAATAATTTGGATAGTCATTTGTTTTTAAGAATTAAAAAATCGACTGGTTTCGTTTTTAGATCAGCCTTTTGGCAAACGCAATGAAAAGTCAATTTTCCATCTTCATATTGAGACAATTTACTACTTCAAAAATGATAAAAGATCAAACGTTTGTCATCCTTTTGGCGGCTCTTTGAAGTCAAGAGCGCGTAGAGAGAGCTTGTTGAACTCATATTCGAACGTCCCTTCAGCTGACGCTTGGTTGATTTATTTCGGTGAGATAGCAGAGATTTTAATGGCTGAATTGTATGAACTTTTGGGCAGAATTGTTTCACGTGGAAAGATCAGGCAGGATAAAAAGGATTTTGATGTCATCTGGTTTCGACTTCGTAGGCTTGAATGTTACTTTCGCAAAGAATGGCGAATGCAATTTCATGAAACAAGAGATACCAGGTAGGTTACACTGTGGGATGTAAAAAACGATTATTCCACAATGTCTTCCATTAGAAAAGTTTTCGAGCCAAGGAAGTTGGATGGAATAAGAAGTAAAGTATAACAAAAAGTACAGAAATAATTGCGTATCTTATTTCCGTTGAGGTAAGGCGAAACTTAATGGCGTTGTTAACATAATTTGAAGGTCAGTGCCAAAGCGTTGGAAAATCACTCATGCGAATATGCCCATCCGGTGAGAAGAGACTGCCAGAAAGTTGTAAGTGCAAGAAACTCTTTCGAAAAAACAATTGCCCTTTATCTGTCATTGAAAATCAAACATTTCCATACAATACGAATTGAGGTGATTCATTCTAGGAAATGTTATTTTGCTCTATGATTCAATTACCGAAGGAGAGTCGGAATTGAAAAAAAAAGAACTGAAAACTCATTGATTTCTTTGGCAATACCTGTCAAACTAATTATTTCAATTCTTACTACAAAAATTCATTGTGATCAAGGTGATTTAAAGAATTTATATCTTGTAAAAGATCATAATGGATTTTTTTGAACACATTCGTACAGTACTGCAGTAATAATGGAGAAATTATTTTTATGAGTGAATAAAGGTATTCATCTTTGCGAAGAACCTATATATACTTCAACGTATGAATGCGAGCAAACAGCATTGGCAATCGATCTCGTAACAAAAAGTCGAGCAACTCCGTTCGTGCTACATCGTTTCGGGACACTTTATGCCTCTTCTTGGATTGATGCTTGTACGATTCTTTGTGATCGATTCTTAAGAATCAGAGAAAGGCCGAGAGGGAGTGAGAACGAATGAAAGAGTGAGCATTGGTGCTCGAGAAGGACATTAATTAGTCTCGTGAGCTGGTAATTTCTTGTGAGACTTGTTCGTTGATGATAAACCGCGGGTTATTTATGCTGTACTATAACATGTAACAGAAAAACGCTATAAGTTTAATACATCGAGCTCGCACTTGCTTTTGTACTTTGCCTTTTGCCGATTTCACTGTTTCATCTTTTTATTCTTTATTTCTCTTAACTAACGGATCTTTACCCGAATTACGACACGTTTACGTACAAATACGGTGCGAGGCCATAGCGGCTTTAAAAATTGAGGGCGATACGGCTTTCGTTGAGAATGAAAAAAATATAACTGTACTGTGCTATTCGATGCATCGAAACTGAATGCCACTATTAAAATATTCACCGTCACGGTTCTGCAAATGTTTTTTTTTTTTTTCTAAACACGTTATTGATGTCTTATGCGAATGTTATATTCGTCGAGGGAATATTGAGAATTTTTGTAACTGTAGAGCGAAGCAAATTGTGTAGACAGTTCCCATATACTGCTGCTTTTACTGTTTTCCCGTGATAGATAAAACTGAACACTAGAAGATTCCTCTTTATCATTGCTACGCGTTCCCTTTTCAACAAAAAAAAACAAAACGTTCATAAAAACGCACAAGCGCTACAGTGACAGGCGCTTTACTTTCTTTTGAAAATCCAATTTAATGTTAAAATCTAACACACGTTATTATATTATACACATTATTTGAGTCAAACTTTCTGTATCCAAATTTTGTAGCAGAATGCAATACTGAACTGATTCATTGTTTCACGACACTCATTAATATTTTGCTTAAAGATAAGATATCTCCAAACAACTTTGGTCAAATTTATATTCATTAGCATTTATCACTGGCCTCATTCAAAATGTGAACTGAGGAAAGAATGACAGCTAAAATCATGAAAGTCTTTGGCTCAAAGTGATTGTATTCCGAACCATGTTATTTTATTTAAAATTCCTTTTTTTTTCTATTATCAAATCGATATAAATCAGCTATCAATTACGAACTCAGGCATAAGTCGCTAAAGTCAGTTTTTCAGAGAATCCGCTTACACGAGTTGTGGGCAGCACCCTGAGGGAGGCAGGGGGAGAATTAAACGATGAAAAGTCATTATGAAAATGTTAGTTTAACATTCGAATGCAGTTGATCTTTTATCGAAAGTCTTATTTGCAAGAATAATTATCAAATTATTATACTCAATGGATGCAGCAATGTGAAATGTTGGAAATAATATAATTACAGCATCAAACAACTATCAGGTAATCGACAAGCCCTTAGAGCGTAGTTGAGTGTATAAGCTAATAGTGAGGTCTAAACAAGGCTACTGCAGGTGAATACTCGATGGTACTATTGGATAAATTCGTTGGATCGCTTGGTATACGGTTTGCACGCACTATGTGGTCCAGAATGTTGCGCTTGTTCATATACATGCAAGTATGACGCACGTTCTCCCGCTAATCCTATTTAATCCCATTACCAAACGATACGAAGCAATTAATTTTCAATAGCGTACGAACGCTCCGACGTGACTTTCGAATTCCGGGATCTACAATGAATATCGCGCTGCGTGTGGAATCCGTTTCACATTATAGATAGACAGTCTGTAAAAAACACATCAGAGAATTCTCCAAGTACCGTAAAGTAGAGCAAAGTTTATGGGAAGGCTTGCAGAAGTGAGATTTGATTCACAAAATTGTTTAATAAAATTTGACCCCACCAAAAGTCGAGTCGAATTTATTGAGATTATAGAATTTTTACAAGTATGCAGAAAACATTGTTATCTTTTGAAAAGGAGTTGGCAATCGAACGACTGCGCTTTTTGTAATATCTTGTTGAAGTTTTCTATTTGTAACGCCAAATGAGGAATTTTTGTGCCTTGTGCTTATAAAATTCAACAACAATACACTTCTGCAATAGTTTTAGTGTAAGTTTTCGATTTTGGAAGCTGGTAGGACGTGAAGCAGGAAAGATTTAAAATAAACTTGGTTTTTTTTCTGCCACACGTTCGATCAGACAAATGAATTTCAACTCGTGAAAGTACATGTTGAATTTTGAAATTATTCTGGCTTCTGCATAAATATGACAAATTTTTCCATGAAAAGCAGAAAGTGGATATTGAAAAATAGATCGAATATAGTCGAGGATAAACGTTCGCCAATGTGCGTTCGTCTGCGTTTATTTGACGGGTGCGAAAACTGATGCGGTCGATGCTCGAACTGGTTTTAACGAAGCCCGCAGGGAGATCGCTCTGAGACTCGTGGTGATTACTCTTGCAATGGGTCAGGTGTCGCTCTGATTTCATGAAAAGAGGAAAAAAACACTCACCATATTCTCCTCTACGAAACCAGAGAATTCCCCACGGTTTCAATTACGGTTATCGAACGCGGCCTTGGCACCACCAACTATTCCGATATACATTTTTCCCTCATGCATCAGCTCAACGGAATTCTGACCACGTACTTCAACAAATTTTTAAATAGAATCTTGGAAGTTGCGCCCCGGTAAAAAACGAAAAAGACGTGAAAAAAACTATTGAGGCACAAGAAAAAACCGAATTCACTTCATGTGAAACCTTATAATGACGCTGGAAAGAAATATTTTAAGAAAGTACTACGAGTAGAGTGTAAAGGGCAATAAAGAGCATATATGCTGTAAAAAAAGCTGAGACAAGTAAATTTACTCGCGCCAATAACCGCTCCCGTGGAAGACTACTTGTCCGGCCCGATCCGAAAAATATATAAAGGAATTTCCACTTCAAATCGCAGTTGTTGTTTCGACTAGTCTTTTAGCGAACTCGATCGTCTTTGACGGACAGATGGTGAATAAATGTATTTGTCTCCAGTTGCTACCGCGACTCTTGACAAAAAAAAAATGCACCTATTACGTATCGGTTAATAGTCAACGGAGATAGAACTAAAACGAGAATCATAATGAAAAGAAAAAAAAATAGTATTACGAGCTGTATACACATAGAACATATGTATACGCAAAAAACTGCCGATATAAACCTGTAAATTTATTGAATCGACAAACCTGTACCCCGAGGGCTTGTTCCAGTTTTGGACGACCCGAAATAACATTTTCGAGGTTTCCAAGAAATACTCTGGTCTGATTTTCCTTCATTGTTCAGATTCCTGGATATCGGATTTGGATTTTACACTAAAATCTGTTAACTATATTGTTCGAATTCTAGCTCATGTTACATGCAGAGCTAAACTAGAACAAACGGACCAGTAATAAACGGAAATTCACATTTCACACGTGAAATCGCATTTAATTTTCAAGTCGAAGTTGTATTTTTTGTAGATTCGCAATTCGCTAGTCCAAAAGTATCTTTTTGAAAATCTGTGAAAAGTTTTGGCCCGGCTTGTTTAAAAAACTATTAAGGTAAGGAAAAATAAATAGCGCCATCAGTCCGAGATTTCGTTTGAATAACATTCGAAAATTCGGTGTCTCGGAGGCAGTTGACTTGGCCCACAGGCTCCAAGTTTCATCCACTTTTTTTATAATTTCTTTGCCTCCTTTTTCTGGCTTGTCCGTAGGAAATTTCGAAAACACCCGAAACGAGGACCATCCTAATATATATAGTACATGTATTTTTGTAAATATGGTTAACTTAACATTTTGCATCCATAATTTTTTGAAATCGCGAATTACAAATCTATTATTAAAATATAGAAATGAAAACTTGATTGTTTCTTCGGTTTTTTTTTTGTTTTCGCCACTCTGATGTTCGGAATGTTCAATGTTCCGAAAAAGTACGAAATTCGACTAGTTGTATAAATGTGATATTAATGCAATTAACGAAAAATGACGGTTCACGTCTCTTTTAATTTGATGAATGTCCCAGGAATCGTGTGAAACCAGGAAAAGCGAAATTCGTTGTCAAAAACATATAGTTTAATGAATAAAATACTGCAATAAAAGGTGAGGCTAAACGTGAATGAAAGGGTCAAATCGCGTGTAACATTTTTTCGCTACTATATGGAACACGTAACGTGTAGAATGAAGGGTTTCAGGATTGGGACATAAAATGCTTCTGACAGGAGCTTGATTAGTTTGCAAAAGCAGGAACAGGTCAAAAGGTACCCAACGAGAGAAAGAGAAAAGAGAGAGAGAGAGAGAGAGAGAGACAGAGAGACAGAAAGCTAAACCGGAAAAGAGACGGAAGAGATGAAAAGCATGGGAAAGTGTGAGATCAAGAGAACGAGAGAATTAGAGATCACGAGTATTATCTAGCTTTCCTCGCGAACAGAGAGCAAAAGCGTACATGTTTCTGTCTCGGTTGATGAAGCTGTCGAGCTCGCATTGTATATGTGTGTACATTTGGGAGGGTTGATAGTCGTTGGTGAAATTTTCAGAAACACATGTAAACGAGTATGAGGACAACAGGGAGGAGGTGAAGGTCTAGGCTCGTGCATAGAACAGACAGAACTGCTTGTCCACGGTTATGCATGTATCTGCGGTAGTTCAAGCTATTCTCCATTGTATAATAGCTATAAACGCGATATTGGTAGGTACAAGAATGGTACGATGCACATATGCTACGAATTCTACATAACCAGCTGCTTGTACACGACTGATACAGAACACGTTGACAATTCCACAACTTATACGGCCAGTGTGTAGGTGGATTGGTAGTTTCGACGACATGTAAATACATCGTGAATATTCACACACGGATGTATTATTCGATAAATGACTCTTTGGTCATTTCGGTATCCACCGCCGGTCGAAACATACCGTCTGTCATGCTAGCGATTCAAACGAATATTCCTTGCCAGGCTATTCCCGACAGAAATCGAAAATGTGATTTCCTCCAACAATTATACTTGTGATAATGATCTTTTTGGAATAACAAATTTGTTCAGTCGCTTGCATTGTAAGAGAAAGGGAAATGGTACAAAGCTTTTAAGAAATTATCTATCGAGAAGTTAATCAGCAGCTCTTCCCGGTTTTCCTACGTGGGTAATCGATTATAGCGGTTGGGAAGTTGGAATTTAACGATTAGACTTCTCCAACGACCTATTTACAATTTATTCGATTAAGGAAAACGTATACAAATTTCTTATATATTTACATTCCAGCAGAGGAAGTTGAGATCTATTATTTAGGGTATTTTACTTCCATTAGCTGAAACAATTTGGAGGACTAATTAAGAGAATGGGGAAGAATACAATGAAGAGTGAAGGAAGTTAGTGATATTCCAAGCAGAGCAAATAGAGAATTTGCACGAAGCCATTCTCGAAATTCCGGAAGGAGTTAGTGTCTATTGGCGCCATGAAGCAGCGCGACAAAGAAAATGGTTGGTGACACGACAAGAGCAGAGTGACGTGCAGGGGTGAAAAGACAAAGGGGTAAAATACGCGAAGATAAAGATAAAGGAAGAAGAGGTGAAACATTCGCCTCGCAATGTTCATTTCTTCGGGGATGCTGTTTCAAGCTGCTCGAGAGAAACTATCCGATCTTTAAGCCACTTTGGACGTATTTCTTATATGTTTCTTCGTCGTTTTTCACCCCTTGTACTACCAGATACGAACATAGCCCTTCAACTCATCTACCCTTTGGGCCGCGCGCATCCTCGGATAATTTCGCCCCACCAAACATTACATCGTTTAGTGAAATTAGTCTTCTGCTTTTCTTCCTTTTTCCCTTCTCTCATTCCACATCTTCTGCGTTGTTGCATGTACTCCGTTTACCAATGATATCGTATTATGCCCCAGTATTCCTTGTTTTTGTCGCTGGAATTGTGTTGGAAATACGAATAATGGGAATCGATTGGTATACACAAGGGAAAACTAGTCATTCAACCCTTGTACCCGTTTTATTCACAGACACGCTATACTTTGAACATTTGTTTTACCCGTTACTGTTTACTTCGTATACATTTCTATGTACATATATTTTCGTACTCCAACGTTCTCTAATGTGTCTTCTGCTTTTCTTCCCTGGCTGATTTTAATAGCATCCTCTAGTGCTCATATCTGTGTTCGACAATGTCGCAGTTTGTTCTAGAGCAAGTCTCCTCTTCTCTCTCTTTCTCTCTCCCGTATATCAACAATAGAAGTAGAGTTTGAAAATTCTCTTGGCTTCGTTTCCCTCATTCCAACGGTTTATTCGTGACGCCTGTGTTTATGCGAGAAAATAGTATTGAAGAGGGGTTAAAGTACTTTTCTAGTCAAACTAATACACGCTGTTCATTTTATCCTCGCATTCTCCTTCCTTGATTATTGTCTGTTCCGAATCATTTATTCATTTCGCTCGTGTTCTCTTCATAATTAGAAATTTCACCAATTCTGATTGAAATTTCCATGCCCTCGCCATGTCATTTCGGAATAAATCAAGTTCGAAAGTACAGAATTTAACGCGATGCTTATAGGAAAATCCAATGAAGTACCCGAAAATTTTTACGTTTTTATATGTCGCTGATAAACGGGTCGATATCAATTCTTAAAAAAATAGTGAGAGGTTGTCCAATACTTTTTAAATAATTTCTCTGCTTCCGTCACACGATTCTTTTTTCATGGTGTGAATGATCATTGTTCCTCGCATTCTTGATCTGTGACAGGGCCACGGGGCTTTAGTGGATGAATAAACGTGAAAAATTTGGTTCCCATTTTCACTTTTTTTTTTCATCAAACTTTTGAAAAACACTTTTATCTCTTATTTTTTCAGTTTTTAGTACGTCACAAAAATTTCACTCGAATTCCACACACACACACACACACACACACACACACACACACACATACACCGTCTTTACATACAGTATTTATATTGGTAAAAAATTAGGAACTAATTTTTGTGTCAGGTAACGTTTGAGGGAATTGTTACAGGGATAATTGCGTCAATGAGCCATCCTTCAATGGGTCATAAACTACCCATTTTCCAAACAGTGACACAAATCATTAATTTTCCAAGCTGTACGTAATTATATTTTGCTGGATACATTGAATGTGCCAATTTCAGCAACACACACCTGAATAACAAAAACAACGATTCTAATAATAATGATAATAATAATAATAATATTGCTTATTCTTGCGTTACTTTTATATGTGATCCTCTATTTATTTTTTATATATTTTATCTTGGAGCCCAAACCCACGGTGAATTACATAAATTCGATTTTCCTTCTAGTTCTATCGACGGTCTTTCTGTTTAGTCTCCTTGGTGCAGGTCGTGAAATCTTTGCACAGTCTGAAAGAGTATTGTGGGATAGAAAAACGTGTTGCACGAAGAGCCGCTGAAAGTGAAGTAAAGCAAGTGCCGAGGGCACGCACGTGAAGCGCATGACCTGAGCCTCCGTGTGTACCTTGGGCACGTGCACACGCTAGGCGTGTGCATCTTCGTGTCTGCCGATGGCGAAGGAACCGACCACACTTCGTAGCTTAGATACAACACTCTCAAATCTGTAGGGTATCTAATATTATACGTACATGCAAGTATGTTACGAACGCGGTTATTTTAGTTTACTTACGTAGAGATGAGTAGAGGATGGTTCAAAAGGCACGTACGAAAGGTTTTTTTCGTGATAAAAGTAAACAGGAAAATTTCAAAGAATATTAAAAGACAAAAGCGCACTACATCGGCTGTCTTAGATTAATTACGACGTGATTTGCAATTCATTGGGAAGAAACAACATCGACAAGGATATGTGAACCATTAGAATTTCGTAATTCACCGATCCTATGTGCACGATTTCTGCAACTTCCTGTACATACCGATACAGGATGATAGCGATATATTCTAGCTGTGGAATACAAGGATATGTGAGTGAGAACAGGATCCTCTCGAGGCTCACCACCAAGCAGAGCATAATAATCCGTGACTGCGATCAAAGCTCTCTCCAGAACGAGACAAGAAATGAAATCGAGTGCACGGAACAAGAGATCGAGGCGTTGGCGGCGTCCGCAAGGAAAACACAAATGAAAAAGAACAAGGATGAATGCGCAAACCCGCAGTATCGGATGTAAGAAATGGAAGGTGATTGAGCGCGGTTCATCCCGGAGAAAGCTGGCGGCGATATTTACCGACCTTCGAGCAGGCTAAAGAACAATTGATTCGATTTTGTGGAAGGAAACTTTTGCATCGCGTTTAATAATAACTTGAAATATCATTATTCGCGCTTCCGCAGCCAATTTGAAAGTATTAACGAATTAAATAATCGGCGATACGAAAAAATGCAACATTTTTTATTGGTTCCGAATTAATTTCATTTCAACGGTGGTTGAATGGAGAAATATCGATGATGGAAGTTATTTTAACAATTGAACAATCCATAGAATTCCGATTATTGGTACTAAACTTGTATTCGTTCAGCTGAAAAGTATCATCGTACAATTTTGGATCAGAAACGCTGACCGCAACGACCAGAAAACCTGACACTGTAATTTTGTAGATACAGAGAATGTCAACAGCTTGCCAGATCAATGAGACCTTTTGAATCACCAGCTTTCATAAGAGGGTCCGTCGATAAATGAAAGGACCATGAGATTATTTGGTGTGCAAACTATGGCAAGCTCAGCGGCAATGTGTACTCAAGAGGAGAGAGAGTCTAAAAGATCTCCACGTTCGTTAACCTAATAAAGTATTCATCATTCCCCATCGCGTCCCAATGTTATCGAACACAGGCATAATGAGGGATTTCAAAATAACTGATGTAACTACAAAAAAGAAAGAAATTTCAAGTGGAAGAGGGAACGTGGAAACAGGAAAAAGTATCCGCGTAGAAAATCTTTTAGAGAGATGAGTATCTGGCAAGAATAATCTTTTCACCGATCTTTCAACGTTTTACCAGACATGGTCACTCATTAAATGAGTCAGTATCATCAAATTATGATTTTTACGCAGCCATGGACTTCGTTGATACAAAAATTGAGATAAATACTCAAAGAAAAAAACATTGTGACAGATGGTTTTTGGTCCTTTTAGATCTATCTCTTACGCGGTACCCTTGAATCACAGAAATATTGCATGATTAAAAATGTAATATTAAAAAAAATATTACAAATCTTAATCATGACTGTCGGGAGAAAGAAGAATATTAAAAAAATTGTAGTGAACTCCATACTGTAAATATGTCGGTTGAGCGTTGGTGGATGCACGAATTTTGCAAAAGTATCGGTAACGGTTCGATGAACGATCCGTTGCTTGATGCAGACGGGCATGAGGCAACAAGCAATAAAGCAACCTGGAAATAACTGCTATATGCGTTACTCCATTACACATCCGTTGCTTGGACATTGAAGGACGTATGGCGAATGCTTGAGAAAGGATTTTAGACCTTTATGAATTTGAAATGAAGACGCGAACGATATATACAAGTATAATACGCGTGTATGGGCTGGTTGGAGGCAGATTCGCCGCCAACGTACAGGTTCCTGGTCGGCTGACGGAAGTGACCCGTTGAACGTCCACGAGGAATCTCCTCGGGCGTAGTCCTGATGTATTTCTCTCGTTCCTTTCTCCTATTTTCAATTTTTTCCTTTCATAATCCATCTTTGTTTCAAAGTAAGCGTTCAGAATATTACATTCTCTCGTTGCCTTATCCTGTAATGGCTTTGTTAAGGGCCCAACCTTAGAGCGTAGGGTAAAAAACTGTTGTTTCGCCTACTTCTTTCTAAATTGGGTTCTTTCATCGTTTTACAGGGGTCTGATTTACAGTCCGCGCACCGTATATGTTCATGAATGCCGAAGATGAAAACGTGTTTGCACACCCTCATCAAAGTCTCACGCAACGGTGAATTGGATTATGAGTACTTTCGCAAAAAATTACATACATTTATGCACACGATTCTACGCCACATCGAATTTTTCTGGATTTCTTATGGCATAAATAGTGAGTGTCTTATTTTTTTATTGAATATTTGTTCAGAACTTGAAAAATCATTGCATGTTTTCTTCGAATGCCGTTTTTCAGCCACTTTTCGTTAATTAAATATGAATACTACAAAATATGGAATTCTGGGTGTAAATAAAAAAATTCGCTCAAAACATCCCATATTTATGCACGTTACTTTATGTTCCAAGAGTTTGTATTTACGCACGCGTTTAATATTAATATGCGCTCATTCACTGAACTCGCAATTTCTACAGGCTTATTCTTTTCCACTGCTCTTCACTTTTTGAGCAAGAAAAATGTTACGTGCACATTATATGTTTGAAATATTTACAGGCAACACTTTTTGTATGGTTTGGTCGTGAACTACGGTTATAAAATGTATGTAGATGGAATAAATTAGTGATACACGAAATAAGTTGATAACCGAGATTATGGCGAAAAAGCTTCGTAGCAAAAAAACACGAGAGACACGTTCACAGAATTATATACAATATTGTATGTTTTGCTAAATACCATAAATCTGGGAAACAAACTTATGAAATAATCCAAACGTAATAATAACACGGAATATTTTTTTTTTTCAATTGAAATTAGATTCAACTTACAATGACGCAAGTAGGAAATTATTTTTACAAACTTTATCATGAATCGTGAACCAATTTCAAAGCTGAGATTCTTGCAACATTGATCCTAGCCATTATTTTTATTTACTATTTCTTGCATAGGCGCTTAATATATTTTTTTATATCAATCGATTCTGGTATAAAATTTTTTTTTTCCTCATAGAATTCCTTCTGCGAAAGATCTGTCATTTTTTGATTGATCGGAGAAAAAAAAAAATCTGCATTTCGCGTGTTTTTTCTCTTTATTTTTTCGAACGATAGTCACTGCGATACTTTTTCTCGCCACAAGTGTATCATTTACCGTTTGGCAAACGAGGTCCATACGCTCGTAAACGGACATGGGTGGTTTGGTAGCATAGCTGGAGGGAGTATAAAATGTGAAAACCGGTAATTGTGCAGGCAAATCGGAATTGCGGTATACGCGGGCTCTGAGCAAAATCTGTCAAACTCTCTAAAAATATTCAGTTCTTTTTTTCACTTGAATCCATAACGGTATAAGTTTCGCACATCAATTTCCGATAAATAGGTTGGATAAAAAATTTGTGGGTCTAGAAAAAACTATTTTTTGCTTCGCTCACAAAAAATTGAAAAAAATAACTAACTCAAGCTCGAAAATTGTGAAATTAATCTTGACCCGGGAAAAAAAGAACCAAACGAGCAATGAGCAGCCAGATTACAAGGTCTTATGGTTACAAAAATAAGGCGTGGGAAATAAAAACTAAAAAATCTGGATCTAGTCCTGTTTGCAAACGTTTATTGCAGGGACACGTTCCCGTTCGATAATCGAAATAACGGGTCACGTTATGTATCTCATCGTGACACTATAGTTATAAAATAAATGAATACGTACAGAACAAACGTGAGAATGTGAGTGTGGATTATCTGTGTTATTCACGTATCCAAGGATCCTCGCGTGTATATGTATAACGCAAAGGAGTCTGCTTTTGGTCTTTAATCTCTTTTTTCTCCTTGCGAGAATGTGCTTGTCGTCAGCGTCTCTCTTATCTATTATTAACTCGTCGTCTAGTGGACTTACGGAATACCAAACTATTTCACAAGGCCGACCGATATCAAAGACCACACGTACGTATATACAAACTTACGTACGAATAACATACGTAAATATATGCATGTATATAGTTAAGTCGCAAAGTTACCGTTTTACATGGCGCGAAAAAATAAAGTAGCGGGGAACGAAAAGGTAATACGGGCCACATGAAGAAAAGGTGGTTGTGAGGAAAGAAGGAGAAGAGTAAGACCGACTTGGATGCAGAGGATAACCGGTTGATATGTCGAACTTGATTTTATCGGTTCAAACGCGCTGGTATATCCTCGTCGTGCCAGCTTAACGATAAGAACCGTAGTCTGATCACACGGCACATAGATACACATTCACATGAAGAATAAGTGAATGTGTACATGCGAATATAAATATGCACAGCAAAATACACAAACACAAAACTGGGAAGAATAAAATGGAGGTGGATAAGAGTGACGAGGATGTGGTCCGTGATTTCACATTCGATTGGGTTTTCTCTGTGTATAAAGTTCTACTTCACCCGCGCCATACGACGTTCCAGTGCATGGCGCCAAACCGATAAGCAGGGCAAAGGAATAGCGAGATAATGCGAAAAAGAAAAAAAAAAATAGATTTCAAAGGCTCGGCGTTCAGACTGAAACTTCAACGATTCTATCCACATAGATACACCACTGAAGTAGAAATTCACTAGAATTACTAGAGCTTAACTAATAAAAATGTATTAGTAAAAAACTAGAACAGAAGTTGGACTTGTCTGGTTTAACTTTTCACTGATAACATGAAGTAATCCAATAAAATGAAAAAACAAAATTAAAAAATATAAAAAATATAGAAAAAAAAAAAAAAAATGACATAGCGAGTAATGAGAGACGAAAAAAACTGAACTGAAAGTGAATAAAAAATGCCGAAAGTTTAACGGTGGCAATTGGCAGTAGATTCCAGGGACAATGTCAAGGTTTATACGAAGCAGAGCGGTGCAACTTGAGTTATTGAAGGGTGGAAATTTGATCATTTGTACCTTTTTTTTTACAGTCGATCGGTATTTACGCGAAACTTTTTGAAAAACGAGGGTGATTCGCCAGTGAAGCGTTGGAGCACCGATCGCGGGTAAACACTTTTCCGGAATTGGATTCGCAAGTCTCGTACCCTTATTCGATCTGACACTACATTCTTATATATATATATATATATATATATACATATAAAAACTCACATGATTTGTCCATGGTATAGGAGAGCCTAATTCGATTTTCTCCTGCGATTCCACCCCAAGCAATCTCCCTCTTTTCCTTTCCATCACTATATTACCGATGCTTTTTTCCCTTCGATCGCTTCTCTCCTTATTTCGTTTCCGCCTCTTACTGAAACGGAATCTGTTGGGTTTACGGCCACAAGAATCGTATGGTGAATCACTTTTTTTCATGCTCTTATAAATACATGTGGTGTCCCAAAGTTCATGGACATGATTTACAGGTTAAATCGCAAACCCGAAATGTCTTTCCATCTGAGCATGACGTTCGCGTCACGGTGTATTTACACAGGATTTCTTGAATAAATCTCTCTTGCTCTATCATCGGGCGTATATTATCTGCTTACGATCCCTTCCGCCGTAGGATGTATTTCTCTTTTTTGCAAACGTAGTCAAAACGAGATTTGTCGAAATTGAAAATATTGCGGCCCGGATACAACGATATAGGCCAGGGCACAGAAATAATTTTTCTTCGGTTTCATACTTTTTTTTTGCAACGAATGAGATGCATTTCACGGCCACTTGATTTCCTCTTAAGTGGATCTCCCTAAGGTACTTGCAGTCTATCGATCCCTCAAGATTTCAGCTTAATTAAATTTCAATTTCTGAATACCTCAGAAAATTAATAGAATAAAGTACAATCGTGACCATTTCAAAGATTTTTGACACGAACAAATAAACTTCGGGTATACTTGCGAATCCTTGAAGTTAAATAAATGAAATCAGAGCTATTGTTGACAATCGATCACATATAAATTTGAAACCTAAGATCGTAGTTAACCATGATTCTCATAGTAAGTCTGTTAATGTGCCTGATGGGAGATACTAGAATTGATTACTTTTTCAACAAGATTCAAGAGAATTTCAGTGGTCCTCTAGCTTAATTAATCGACGAGAGAAATATTTGGGAAACTTTAGATAAAGTCTTGCGGTTGGTATCGCTCTACATCATATAATCGATAATCACTTGTGTACAAAAAGTAACGCAAATCGATTATTGTTGAGGTTTAATATCGTCGATTTCTCTTTATTGATATAACTGCGTATAATCATGATTCCAAGTACATGAGAGAGGATGTAATAGAGACTAGAGAGCGGTTGTTTGTAAGAGCATCGGCGATGAGTTCGATGAATAAATCGCGCTGGATTCTTAATTTTATCGATCACAGCTGCTTCCGTAAGTTGGAGTGCAAACGATGCTGCGTTATCATTTTTCGTTGGTAGGTTTTGACCATCCCTCTTGTATGCCCGTGAGTATACGATGAGCAAATGCTGTGCAGAGTATAAACCGAGCGAAACAGAGGCGGATCCTCGTTGAGCATGCCACACGAAGAGCAAAACGCCCGTTTTCATTTGCGTCCAGTTTCTCTCGCGTACCGTAGTAGTAAACGTTAATTGAATGCGCTGATTCACTCTCTAATCTACCGTAACCGTATTCGAGTTGTAATTACAAAATACAGCGGGAACGATATTGCAACGTTGGCATTTTACTGAGGATAAAACGAGAAATCGGGATCCCAGAACCCAACCGATAGCACAGAAATGCTCGGGGTAATGGCTGTGTATAAGTTACAAGGACGGGGGTTGTTCCTCTTCTTCCATGTATATTTCTCTCCTCTCTTCCAATGTACTCATTCGCTATGTATCCGATCATACGTATGGATATACATGATTTCGAGAATACCACAAAACACAGGCGAAAGTGCGATCGTAAGTGTGTGGTCTCAGCCCATTTACGAGCTACGGAAAGCTGCAGTTGAAAATTCATTTCAAGGTTTTCGATGATCATTAATACGGACCGGTTTTTCATCTGTGGTCCGTTGTCACCAGTTCTAGCTCCGATGAAAATCAAATTTCCGGAACGCTACAATGACATCCAGGTTTGAACGAAAATTGGATCATCGAAGCATACAATTAGTAAGAGAATATAATTCTTGAGTAAACAATGAAAACCAAGACTCGGGATAGAAGAAACCTGTATAACTGTTGCAAACTTATTGAAAACCGGAGAAAACTCGCGGTCTATTCCATCAATTGAATAATTGAGGAACACTATTACATCGTACGCTTCAAATTTCCATTTTTTAATTACAGTATATAATCCATTGAATAACAAATTGCTTGAATAGCTGTAGGAGTATCTGATGCCATATTTTTATACATAATATCCATCAACTATACGATCAGCTATAGCTCGTTTCCTCCAAAGTATTATCAAAAGTGATTGAAAGTAACTGTCCGTTTCACTCAATAGAGGTGCTTAACGAGGCACGTTAACCGTTAATTTTAAATGCCAAATGATAAACGCATAAGCGGAAGTCTTATTAATAGTAATGAAAAATTGGGCCACAAAGTTTGAAAACAAGTTTTGATAAAACAAAATCCTCAAGCTCTTCAACCCGTTATTTCGCTGAAATCAGTCCAATAACAGTTCCGAAGTTTAGTATTTAAAAAAGTAAAGAAAAACAGTCTAATTCGGTAAGTAATTCACGCAGTGTCAAAAAACGTCGAGACTTAGTTTTAACGATTTACTTAATCTCAGACCTCATTCTGTCTTAGTGCTCGTTGAGACGCGATGACGATAGCCACTTGATTCAATGATAAGTGTACAGAAATCCAGCAGAAATAGCGTTTTTATTCATCACCGCGGTAAATTAGCGTGAAAGCGCTTTGAGACGTGAGCATCCTTGGTCATAAGGAAGCTGGATTATTTCCCGGTCGTCATTGAATTAATCATTTCCGCGAGGCGATAAAGTCGTTGCACTCGCGAGAGCTTACGCTGAAGAATCTCGGCACACGCGGTTTGAACCACACGTCCTACTGGTCGTATAGTCAACACATGGTCGACGTAAACGTGCCATTGCAGAGAAAGAAGTGAGAGTGTATCTATACGGCAGGTGCGGCTTCTTGTTGCTCTCTGGCATAACTTAAGTGGGGCATAAAAGATAGCCAATGTCGTAAACTTATAAGTTCAGGCCTGAATTGAGAGACCTTTGGTCTGATATCGTTTGCCAATCAGATATTTTTTGAAGAGTTGATAATTGTCGAGGTGAGCCGAATTACTTTAGTAATTCTCGATACACTGCTAGTTTATAAACTAATAACTCGTTCGTATAGAGTCTGATCAAAGTATAACCATTAGACGTTGCGACTTAGAATTTAATCCTGTGCTTGAATTCTCGCGGCATTGAATATCCGTAGTAAGACACATTGTGGGTAAAAGACCATGGATAACGACGATGGGACCCATGCATGTCGCAGTTACATTTCTGTGAATAAATTCGAGCGCCGATCCTATAAATAAACATTCACATGATCATCCAGGTGAGCTGAGACCAGATAGAGCGCACTTTGCTCACGCCGCGCCTTCCATTAGCTCTAGCAATTGAAAACTCTCGAGGGCAATGAAGTCATTAACTCGATCGCGAGTTTGTCGCCATCGGGTCGCGTTTCTTCCTTACCGGAAATTATATATTTTCTTTTTATCAAAACAAACCGCTGCTTTTTCCTCTCCGTCTTTTCAAAAACCGTCCTCGCAGCATATCTAGTCCTTCTCAATGTCCTTATACTCCCTGTGAATATTCTCGTCACTCGAGAGGTCTGATAACGTTGTTGTTTTCGAGTTTCTCGTCTATCATCGTAACGCGGCGAATTCCTTGCGTCTATTCATCAACGAATACATTCTCACGGTTTTGCAAGATTGCAAGCGGTAAAACGTTGCACCAAGGGAAAAGATGCTGCAGTATAACTGCCGCTAAAGCGAGAACAAACGAGCAGATGCTGAAGCTAGATACATATTCAACGACTCTCTCCCTCTCTCTTCCTCTCTTTCTTTCTCTCTGTCTCTATTGCTTCGCTCGGGATGAAATCACAGGAATGTCCAAGCACAGTCATTTGAGTGAGGTGGAAACAAGTGAGAGTTTTGCCATTTGTTTCTCACGTATTATCTCGCAGTAGCTTAGGCTTGGGAGATGGGAGCCTAAGCCCGTGGTTTTCCCGAATATAATTCCCACAGGTACTTCACTCTGCGTCCGGTAATAAAAAAAAAAAAAAAAAAAAAAAAATTAAAAAACAAAAACGATGACGCCAGTACATTGCGGTCTCGAGTCTTCCTTACAGTGGTCGTCGTCATTTATACGATAACTATATAGGACACATTATAGCCACGCACACACATATTCTCTGTTTTTGAAAGCCAATAAACATCTATAATAACAACAAATTATCATGGATACCGTAAACTTTCATAGTCTAATAAAAATTAGAGAATCTTTATTCTCCGGAAAATCCGTTACAATCAGCGCTATCAATTGACGTTTGCGAAAGAATATTCAGCCGGCGATAAATGGTGCAAAAGTTAATTTCAATTCCGTTGTAAATTTCATAGGACAAAGGAAAAAAATTGAAAAGATCCAAGCCCATAAAAAACTATACTAATGTCCATTATCGATGCAAAAAATATTTCCGTTCAATGAAAATCATTCTTGGATGGATTCCCAATAACAAAAAATTCGAGAAAAATAAAATCGACGAAACAGGGCCAATGTATGAGCGTCTTTCGATGGGATTCGTGATAAATGAACCGAAACGATTAATCCGCATCATTTTCAACATCTGCTGGAAGAGCTTCGCGTGATTATAAGTAATATCGATAAACCTGTTGACGAGACCTTCTGGTATTAGTTTCTATCCTGCACGTAAGATCTGTGGGATTGAATCTGCGGCAAGTTGAAGGGACTTATGGCAATTTCTACACACACATATATATATAAAGCATATATGGATGTAAATATATATAGATATAAATATATATGAAAGATAGAAGCACTCTTCCATGCGTGCGAGTAATTCGCAGTACCGTTTCACGTGGTATCCCCCGCTGATGTTGATGCTGCTGCTACTGCTGCTTGTGTGCCTATTTACCTCTCGTGCAACGTTTTTTTTTCCTTTCTTTTCATACTTGTTGTTCTTTTTTTTCTCGATTAGCGCCCGCACACACGTGAATACTGACTCGCGGCAGTTGAGAAGCCGCGGATATACAACTCGAAAAACGGCGATTAACGATCGCGCTCACGTATAGCACCGGTAAGGTGCTTTACGTCGATATATACACCACTTATATATACTGTCCTGCAGGCCTGACTCTTGGTCTTCGTTGTATCGTACATTTGCACACACCCACACATTCATGTATTTATCCGCACACGTATATCCCTACATATATATATACACATATCGTAGCGATAATTAGCCGGCGTGGTTACGTGCGATTCCTCGTAAGTTCCGGGCGGCGATCGCGTTCGTAGCAAAAGCTTCTATCCTCCGACGACTGCGGTCGGCAAAGCGCGCGGAGGGCTAATGAAGGATCTAGGTGCCTTAGCTACCAGGCACTAAGTATCCACCCGATGACTAATCTCCGCTTGTGCTTCTCTTCGGGTTGACCGATCGTTACGCGCTCGTAAAGACAAGCGAGTTGCACGCTGATGGTGTTGCTGTAGTGAAGCTCCCTTCTCATACAACTTACATGCACTACCATATAACCCCCTGAACGTATATATTCATACACTTATATACATACCTCTGTGTTTTCATACGCGCGCCTATATATGTATGTCTATCTATATAAATAGTAAGTATTATGGTGCTAAATACTGTACACCATGCACTTGGCCGCGACGTGCACACCACGCTGTCCATTTGAATCTTTTGGATAACGAAGCCTCGGTGTTACTCGTGAACGGATGCTGAACGTCCTCGCGCCTCTGGGAAACGCTTAACCCCATAGCCATTCTGATAACAAATCGTGTCCGCATACTTTTGCCAGCATCACATGGTTTTACCACCACGCGACCGTCCGCATTTTTTTTTTTTTTCACTACATTATTATTATTATTATTATTATTATCCATGACCGGTATTAATTATCATATACTGCATTATTATTTATTATTTTGAATTTTATTGTTTTCGATAATAAATACTCAGATATTTCGAAGTTTCAACTAAAACACAATGCTCGCAACCTAACGGGGTGAAATTATCCTTGATGAATTCCCAGTAATTAATATGATTTTTCTAATCTTGCAGTCATGAATGTTTATGTAAAATGAAAAAAAAAAAAAATAAAAAAAAAAAAAACGAAAAACATCGAAAACTGCTGTAGATATTAATGAAAAACTTATCGTTTTCTATTTCGACACCAACGTCGTAACTTTTTTCAAATGCAGCGTCTCTTTTATCTGTCGAAGACACCAGCGGCGAAGGGAAGGAAGCGGGTACCATAGAAACGGGTCATACCAAGTATTTTGTACCGCTTTAGCTACGTTCCGGAAAATCTTATGAAACATTTATTTCACTCTTCTCGTCGCTCACCTCGGGTTATCTATGAGACATAATACCCTGTAATTTATGTATATATATATATATCTATATATATATATAAATGCAGGTATTACGTACATAATTGCAGCGCTTTTCACTCTTAAATATTTATCTCAAGATTTAGTGACAGCCAGGCGGATATCTGCTTCATGATAGCGATAAAAAGCTCTCGGGCCAAGTCTTTTATACAGTAACTCTGCAAGCTTTGCCATCGCCGAGGCTGTTATATCTCAAGGTAAATGTGGAACGTCCTTCTTAATTTTGCTACTTCCATTAAAAGCTCTCTCGCTTTAATTTTGGCGGGTGGAGGGTTGTTAAGAAAACGAAAAACTAGTGGAAATAGTGAGGAACGTGGAATGGTAGTAAACGGGATAATTGTATTCCACCGTGGTCCGCTTCGTGCACTAAGTTCGCCAAGGATACGTACCTTTCCTTTCTGTACTCTTTAACAAATCAAGATTTAAGTCAGACGAGAAAAATACGCTTTCATCCCCCTTTTCTACGTGTACATGTATATATACACATTTAATGCGACGACGTCTTTGACCCATGCTTCTACAGGAGTCGTTAAATCTCATCAGTGTGATTCACGACAGAGGCAGAAGAGCCAGGACAATAGTTTAACATAAAGCACAAAGACGAGAATCATGAAAGAGTTAATGAGATCTTTGACGATGTCCCTCGATGGTTCGTTCCTTCTGCGCCCTTTACTCCTTTGCTAATCACAGTCAAGTAGCTTTTTCTTCTCAAGCTCGTATTCATTTGACGCAGTTAAGCTAATATTGTGTCAATGGCTTCCTATATTTTTCGTTTTAAAAAAATAATAATAAAACGTTTATAAATATAAATGTTTTATGTTCCATTGTCTATTAAGCTTAATTCTAAATGAAAACTTATCGCTTATATAAGCGAATTTATTTGCTAACTGTCCATGATCATGAACTAAGGAATGGGGGAGAATTAATTATCCGCAAAATACTGACAGTGTGTGTAGATTACGTTCGTGCATTATATATTGGGAATAGAAACTTTAGTATACATCGTGTTGAGTAGAAGTATGTTTACGAGGCATTTTCGAGATATATTGTATTTTTTTTTTTTTTTTCTGACGTATTCGTACTTTGCGTATATTTTACGCTGACGTGACGTATTCGTTATATATCTGGGTAAACATACTATGGTTTCGTAAATTATTCAAGCGGTGTTCGCGGGGATTGTTTGTAACTATTTTTAACCAATTTGTTGTAGTTCATTCTCTACTGCATCTCGTCGTTTTATTTGTTATTTTTATTATTTGATTATTACCTATGGAGATCCCAATCAGGAGCTTATTTACTTCTTCTCACGGGTGGTTCGACACACGAAGCTCGTCCGACAGTTTCCTTATGAAGATTCCCTTTACCGTGAGCCTATAAAATGAGTGAACGAGGGAATGTCGATGAGCTATGAGTAGAATCGAGTAAGAGAGAGAGAGAGAGAGAGAGAGAGAGAGCGAGAGAGAGAGAGAGAAAGAGGGAGAAGAAAAATTCTCTTGCCGGAACACTGTAGCAGCTATCAATAATATCGTTATTACCGGACGCGTCAACTGTGCGTTACGATGATCGCTTAGCAGCATCAGTGCATGCGGACGTCAAGGTCCTAAAGCTTGATTGCTCGCGAACTCGCCACCTATACAATCTGCAACGTCTCAAACCACAACGTTCACATACATGCACAAAAATATATCCGCTATATACATATTCATCTCATCTATCGTGGTCCGTAACGATTAAAAGTACCACAACAAGTTTTAACGAGGAGTTATTATAATTATAATGAAAATGCCACGAAAAATCGTCTGTCTAATTGTTGGCTATTTGGTTTATTTAAAATCGATGATAAGATTTAATGCGTACCCAAGATTATGATGGGTCCAATTATTTATCAATGTATGGACGACCAACCGGTTTTGGTTTTTAGGTCGTAGGAGCTAATAAATGAAGGAAAAATTGAAATTTTTCTAATAAAATTGCGAGAGGAGGTATTTCCGGAAGCTCCTGTTGGGATCATGATTTTACGGCGTTCAGGAACAAATGGAGAAATATTATTTGTGTTTAATGGCTCAGAGACGGGAGGTCGATCTCGAAAATCGTTATGATACAGACGAAACTGTTTTGCCAGCAGGCTACCGGATAATTCGTTGTGTTTTATTGTATTGTGTTATATGGTATTCGGTACGAATACGCAACTTAACAGTGTATGGGAAAATAATTATCACATGGAATGACGAGTGAACGGGCAACACGCTGGGCTGCCACCCGCGAAGCGAGTGTATATACACACGAGTTATGCAACAGCGTAATATCGTCGTATAATAGCGATCCTCGCGGTGAAACTGAACTGGGGTTTACTGCACCACACACGGGTCCGGAAAGTTTTCTCCATACAAAATAGTATTAAACCGGTTAGCTTCACGCTGAGAGACCGATTTACATGCGGTACACATCGTGTATGATATAAATCCCTGCAGGATTTTCTTTTCCGGTTTGGCATGATAGCACACAAGGGCGGGTTCGACCAATCTGCTACCAATACTCCTTGCACGTTGAATAAGCATGCGATATAACGCATGCTTTCCGAGACTCGTTGATACAGCTAGTCATGTAACCTCCATTCATTATTCACACCGGATATTATCAGGGCAAAAATTCAGCCAAGAATTCCATGTCGTCTTTATCTTTTTGTTCAGCACTATTTTCTATGGCTCAAAGAATTTTTAGAATCCGATCTGAGAATTCTGTAATCGGTTTTCATTCATTCAGATGCACGCTTTATCTCACAAATATTATTCTCTTCAGCATTTAATTTTCCAGTTTTGAATACCATTTAACAATCGAGCCAGATTTATGGAATATATATCGCTGCCAAATTCTTTCGATCCCAGTGGGAATGTGATCGTGCCGCGTTTTCAACATGCTCTTCCATTGGAATATCTATTTTTATAGCTATATACATAATGCTCTATCGTACTATTCGAGTCACCCAAGAGATGCAACCATTTCGTAGCACCGTACCGTTCCATCCTTCAGCTTGGAAAACTTTAAGGGGAGATATTTAAATCGTGATTCCTTTTTTTTTTCACGCGGGGTAAAGCACTCGACGTTTGCGCCATCGAATATTTCTCATCCTAGAATGAAATGGAATCCGATGGAAAGAAAAGAAAACTTTCTTGCAAGTGCTTGTTTATCGTGAAATGAGAAGTTCCCCCCGTTAGAAATCCACTCGCCTTACACCCTAACCCCCATTCTCAAAGTATAACGAGTACTCACTCTTGGAATTTTACTCTCACATTCGCAGTTTATTGGAAGCTTAAATTGAGTGAGTGAATGTAAGATAGTAAGATGGTAAGGTAGCAGATAGTAAGAGATGTAGAAAATGAGAAAAAGGGAGAATCGGTGAGAAAGAGAGAAAGACGGAGCGAGATACGTCAGGGATGAGAATAAGCTTTAAAATTGCATTCCGCGAGCTTCCTCTTTCGTGGATAACGGAATCGTGGATAACACACGCTTATTCCCTTCGCTTTTCATTGTTAATTCACTCTAAATATACTACCAAAATATTCTATAATAATCAGTAAATCTCACAATAAGATGCAATTTCACGGATCCAACTTTTATTTAAGCGAAACACTATGGAAGCATACTAAGCAGGGAAAAAAATGTTGCAGTTTGAACGTTGAAAATAGAAACAGAGATAATAGAAAACTTCGTAACGATAAAATCCAAAATCTTGGCTGAAATACATAGAGAAAAAAAGAAGTAAGTTTGTATGGAGCCTCGGAAAGATGTCAAAAATGAGTGGATTTTAATGCAAAGCAAATTTGACGATCTTACTAAATTGAACGACATGAAATAAATTGGAAATAATGACAGTGAAACTGAGGGTAATGAGCTATAATGTACGGAATATGTAAAAGTAAACCACACAGAGGTTTGGGAAATTAGATGCGAACCAGAATGAATTCATCAGAGAGAAATTAATAAATTATCAAGTGGAAGATATACATTCAAATGAATGCATGAACAAATGTCCTATTGGACGAATAACGTACCGAACACAAAACAAGAGCTTCATCGATGCGTGATCGTTGTATATCGCACATAGGGAAAACCATCGATGCTCGTGTATTCATCGAACCTTACCATTTACCGAGTGTATAGAGAGGCGCGGGTGGAGAACATAGGATCGGTTGTACAAATCTGCAATGGCCCATATAGGCAACATACACCCTCGGCTATCGTTCGGCGCACGAAATACATTAACAATGCTAATAAACCTTTCTCTCGTGTACCTTCGCTCATACTCTCTTGTCAGCGCAAAATAGGTGCGGGCAAGGGAGGTTATATCGACGCGACTACTGGTGCGCCTCGCTTATTTCAAATGTGAAGATATATGAGTCATTCCCGTCCGAATAAAATATCTTGCGTCAATGATTTCCTATGTCAATTTGTTAGGAAAAAATTGAAGATTATTTCAGCGCTTGAGGGTACGACTTTTCGCGAGTTTATTCTTTTTGTCGCCATTTTCTCTGCAGTTTCGTGATGATTGTTTCCCAGGATATTGATCATAAAAATGGACAAAAATCCTTCACTTCACATACCTCAATGGAGTTGATGTCACAAAATTTCACAGAAATGAACAATTCTGAACTTATAACTCCTCAGAGTTTTATCGTGAATACCTCATACATGCCGTACAACTACATTGCGTACCAATGACCGCTTGGTTCTCTTATTCATAATGCTGGCTATGCAAACAGCTTTCCGTCCCGTTTGCGACAAGCCTAGGCTAGTTCGTGTCCAACTCAATACCTCTACAATCCATCGACTTTATACATTGAAACCAACGAAACACCCGCTCTAATGCTATCCCCAACTATATCATGCATAGTGCACTAGTTTGGTAAACCGATAAAGTATAGTTATCATGCTTCTCTCGACGCCTGGTCAACGGTGCATATTTCGATTCAATGCTCATTAAATATACACACGATGATAAATAGAGCACAATACTCCGTCGCACAGTGCGTTAATATATATAGTAAATATATTATAATAATATATTACTGCTCTCAACACCTAAAGGCTATCAGCTGGTCATTCTTTGAATGACAATTTCCTATGGCTAAGCCAATTCTTTAGAGTAATAATCGAGAAGAGACTTATCGCAGAATACATCGATAAGTGGGGAGAGCAAAGGGACCAATTAACGAGAGATCGATGGTGAGAATTAAGACGTGATTGTTTCATAACAAATGATAAACCATGTTTTTACCCTTTGTAAATATTGGATTGGAATACTTGTCGAAGCAGCCTCACGTTACCCTCATGTTAGAATAAAGCGGGCAATTGTCATTTCCTGTTGACAGAACTACCATTTGGTGCCTTTATCTTCGAGACGTTACAGAATCGTCGACATTTTTTTCCCCTTCTGTTTCCAAAAGACGGCCATGGCACTAGTCTACAGAATAGAAGTCCGTAGCTTTGTCGAAAAAAGCTCTGGCGCCTTTTTTGGTCAGAAAATCAATGTATTTGCATATAATAATCATCGGAAAATATACAAAATCTTATCCTCGATGGGAAACTAAGTATTGGACATATTCCGCAGGTCATTGCAAAAGAATCTCTTTCTGGATAGTTATTTGTGGTCGAAAGGTACAATCCATAGCTATGAAAACATCAAAAAATGAAAAACGTGCGGCTATTAAGAATTCTGACGTGTCACCGAACAGACTCACTACATAAACATATAGAGGAAGCTTGCTGGCTCGTTATTTTCTCGCGTAACGATCGTTTCCAGTGCAATAATACTGGCTTGATTCGACTATTACTTTCACTAATGACGACGTTAAGACGAGACGAGACGAGCGGTACGTGAGATTTCCCGTAGACAGCTGGTGAAAAGCGCGAGAAGCTATTACAAAATATTCTTTTGTACCCATGATGGGTAATTAATCCTTCACCAATAAATTCAACAGGGTCGATGCCACTGTAGAAAATGACAAACTTCTATGTTGATAGAAAGAAAATAATAAATCAACAATATTCTTTAAAAAATAATTGTTATCGTGCTAGAAAAATGTTAAAGACGCAACATCCGAGCATCATTACTCACAATCTAATGGCTGTCAGACTTTCAAATGTTTTCGGCGTAACTAATGTAATTTATACATCATAAGCTAGCATGATCAATATTATCGAAAACGAATCAGTGGCTATTACTTGTTATCAGTCTAATCAAAAGATCAGACATCCATCGATCCCCGAAATGACGAACAATGTAGTAGAGCATAGAACTCCGTTATCGACCTTTTCAAAAAATCTAATGGATGATGGATAAGTTAATGAAATCGATAATGGATTATTTAAAAAAATGCATTATTCTGAACCTTGATGGATATGACTATCGGGCCATCAGCCAGAGAGAATGGACAGATGATGTTAATCTCTCCATTAGGACTCTCTTGCTCGCATGTGCCGTTGCACTCAATCTAAAATTCAATTCGGCCTAGTTTAGGGACTAATATGCATTTGGTACAACAGCGGTGATCAGTGAGATGCAAATATTCAAGGCAATGTACTAAAGCACTTACTAAAAAATCAATCAAGAGAATGGCAGTAGTGACGGATGAAGATAACTATTTGAAGTTCGATAGGTGCATCAAAGATTCTTAGGAGCTAAGAATTCGAAGCTTGTCATCATTCAAAATGGTAAGGTGGTCCCTGAACAACGATCTCCTTCTGTATTTCTCATCAAGAAATAATGATGGACACGGTTAAAATGGCTTCAAAGCCTTACAGCCATTTGTAATTTCAACCATTAGACTTTCCCTCTTCCTTGTCTATCATTGCTTTGTCGCTTAACGTTCGAAACGTTGTGAAGTTGTGATTGTATACACACGTAGCTGCACTTCTCACGAAACCATGGATCAAATTCTCCGACGACGGTACACGAACATATATATGCTTACATTGATCGAATCTAGACACGTAGAGCTTCAGTAACCGCGACGACAATCGACTCGTAGTATGCAATAGTGTTCACTCGTCCAGGTGGAGAAAAGCAATTTGAACCCTCTCTTGTTCTCGTCAAGTAGTGACAAAAAACGCGAAGGAGTGGAGAATGAGAAGAGAAAAGAAAACGATTGAAGTGTGCTTAGAGGAGCGAAGCAACGGTAATAGCAATCATAAAGCGGTACAGCGCCGTGTGCAGGTGCTATCAACAGAAACAGCGAGCGGAAAAAAGGAAGAAAATGATGGAAGAAAAGTGTGTAAGCGCGTGGGACAACGAATCGTTTTGAGGCAAGAGCGGTGTCTACAGTTCACACCCCCTCCGACCTTGGGTGGTTGATACAACTTTATCGATGCTTTCTATTTCTGATGTGGGTTGAAAAATTGAATCTGTAATAGCGGCATGGAATTTTCTTGTCATTGGTGACGCGTCAACGACATCTTTTATGCTGGGTTTTTCTAGAAAGAGAGAAAATAAGAGCTGGAAGATAAAGCTCTCTTGCGGCATGAAAGTCACTGTTTACGACCGCAGAGAATGTGTGAAGTCGAAAAATATACGTCAAATAAAATGACGTAATGGCCCTTTCCCATGTACTTCAGTGATGCCCTCCCTTGATGTCGATCCTTTTTATTCTATTACCATTGACATATAATGTGCTTCGATGCTCAAAACATTTTCAACGGCACTCTAAACCGAATGTGCTCATTCTCTGTTTCTGATATCGAGTGTCCCAGGACTGACACTATCAAAAATATCACTTTCGATGTTGTGAAACATTATAAACTTAATAATACCAGCTGTGTTTGGGCTGAAGCCAAAGGGATGATTCACATGTAACTCAACGACATTGATCTTTAGCTCTTTATTGAACCCGTTTATCCTTCGCTGAGCTCTTACGTCCGCATTCTTGGGTAAAAGATTTGATAACGCGTTACTGGAGGGAAACAAACAATTCTCAGGGGTCCCTTTACGTCGACGCCCACGATCTCGCTCGGTATCTTCGTATGCGAGAGCCCTACGTATACGAGAGTATACATACCAACACGTAGTTATATGCAGTACAAGTTGCGTCAGCACCAAGGGGGTCCTAAGTTTCGCACGCGTCACGTACGAATGGCCCAACACTTGAATGTTTGCTTAGTACATAGTAGACCTATTCGATGTACTATGTCCGCCACGGAAATAGGTATAAGACTCAACCCGATCTTGTACACTGCAATTTCTTTCCTTCTCTTTGCTTTCCTGACACGAAACGCGCTAAGATACGCCTTATCTTGTGAAGAAGACTTATCCTTCCAGGATTGAACGATACTATCTTGTGGCTTTACTTCAAAGTACATGATCCAGATACATTCTGGGCGGTCATGAGGAAAGAGAGAAAGACGGCTTTAGTAGAAGAATCGCTTGTTCCTTTTTACACGTTGAATTGTGATGTCAGAATGTCAGAAGTATGTCACATTTGAGAATACCAAATGTTTTTACAAACCTATTTATTCAGAAGTTCTATAGAATCTGATAACTTCGAAGCAGGCTTTGAATAGAGGGAGATAACATTTTAGTCTGACATCATCTATATTTTTACTATTCGTTCTATAGCAAATTAGAAAAGCAAGTCATAGATGTTGTGTCGTCGAAATCGCCGAGAAATATACGCAAATATGGGCATGTGTGTTAAAAGGAGTCTGCAACTCCATGGAAGGATAAAGAGCAGGACAGAGGAAGGAAGTGAAGACACAGCGTATTTACGGGGTACTCGTAATGCCACTCCGTGACAAGATCTTTAATCCCGATTGAGACTACCAGGGAGGAGATGATAGGTACAGCCACATATAGTCTACCAACACACGCACATGTGTACAAGCTGCGAAGCTCTCTTTTGTATAGTTCATGATAAGGTTGCTTCTCGGGATCGAGACGGAGAAAGATAAGAATATAGGAGAGCAGTATAGCAGGGAAGAGTATGGGCCGATGTCTCGACGATGCTTGTAAGGACGCGGGAGGAAGATGAGCGGAAGAAGTTAGGAAGAAATTTTCAGTCAGGATCTTATGTACACGTCAACATGTCGATATAGCGACATCGCTACACTCTATAGGAATGTCTATACAGGGTGTCCTTAAAGTCACTCTCTAGTTTATGAAAAGATTCTGAAATTGTAACGTTAGTTCGTATTTCTCCTTTCATTTATATTTTTCCACTGCCGCTTAATTATCATTGAATTACAACTGCAATAAAATAATTGATTTTTTCTTTGCATTTTCGTAAAAAACACTCTATCGGACTGCCATACAGCCTACGTACGACTCAGTGTGAATCATGAGCTTTATTCATACGAGAGATTCTTCAAAATTGGCTCAGTGGTTATCGAGTGAAAAGATACCAAACACATATGACTTCTACATATATCGAGAAGATGTAACGTCGATGAGGTTATAATTAATAAGTAATACTGATTACATTGACTACTCCACATCGATACACTGACTGGTTGCTTTTAATTAGAAAGCATTGCATTAACGTTGAGCACGGCTTTAGAAGCACACGGAATACGTACGTTTCTGCTCAGAAGTTACAGTCTACATAGTCTTTAAAGCTTGAGCATTATTATTCAGACGGCCTGTATGCATTTGCCTGTATATATGTTTGCAATACCTTTGCTCGCGCTACGGCATCATCTATATGTTCCTCGTTCATAAACCCAGTCGATATAAACACAGAAGATTTAGCCACAGGGATGTTGAGGGAAGTATTTTAACGACACAATGGAAAGCGCCGTGTTGTTAACGTTGTTGGAAGGGGTGGTTCGCAGAGATAAGACCGCGCACAGCCTGCAGCCATACCGGTGTGAGAGGAAGAACGAACCGAACGAGAGCATAATGTGAGTGAGCGGGATGTCTGATCGTACGTGTTGTATATACGTGAAAGAACTCTATACCTACAAAGTGCACGATCCCCTGTGCCATCAATCTCTGCCGTTGACACTACCACGAGAAAACGAGAGAGTTTGTGGTCCTCGGTCCTGTTCGCCAGCGCGCATTATATAGCCAAAGTTTAATTATCACGTTACTTTGGCGAATGGAGAAGCGTTACGCAAACAACGAACCGCTATGGAAGAAAGTGTTGGCGCATCCATTACGCAACTTGAGTGACAAGTAACTTACTTCTCTGATGAAACGAGCGGCGAGGCGCGCTATACCTGTACGTTGAGAACAGGAAGATAATCAATGGGAAGATAGTGCTGATACAAAGTTAGAGTTTCGGATTACATTACATTACATTTTTGTTTCTCAATACTTTCCGCTGGCTTCAACTTTTTTTAAACTTCCCACCATAGCGCGATTCAAAATCCATTCTTCATCATTCGAACACGCCAACATTGTTCAGAGCTTATTCACGATACGTTCTCTGAATCATTGGAAAGATAACGACATGGTCAAGAAAGTTTCATACTTTATTGTCATGTGTTTGACGTCGTTTTGTGAAATGTCTTCATATACCGTTGAAAAAAAAATAATTCTTCGTCATAGTAGATCAATCGAAGGCCATGGGAAAAAACTGATAATCACAACAGTTTTTTTAGTGGTTGAAATCGCTTCGAAAAATTGTTTGGTAGATCGACCGATATGAGAAATGTGTCGATCCGAACGAGAGTATTGAAGTTAGCACTCGATGTAAATTTCAATACGGCATGCACGCGGATAGTACGACCTTTTGTGCATAACTTGGGAGATTCCGTTTGACCGAGAAAACGAATGGATCGAGAACGCAGTATAGCGCCCCGTTACGCGATAAGCCGGTCTCTGGTGTCCGGTAGCACTTCGATAGAGTATAGTAAAAATATATACATTGCTATATATAGAAATTCGCGTATATAGAGGAAAGATCGAACTTGTAAAGAGAGTAGTATGGGAGCGACGAAGGTGGAAAGAAGATGAGGTTGGAATATAAATATCGGCGAGTAGGCCGAAGCCTGCTCCATAGTTCGGTCGCTTCACAGCACCAACCGATATTGGATTCTCACGATCGTTCCAAACGCTCTGCCAACGTATACCACTAGTTACGTGCTCAAGAGAATATTTATATATGTGTATATGTACGTACAGAGTGAAGTAATGAATTACACCGTATGTCAGCACGAACAACCGAGCTTGCCCCAGCATGACAAATAAATATTTATCACGAAAGTGAAATTAATTATGGGCGAGTGTGGAACACGTCGTTATCAAGTATGAAGTATTTCAGCATATAGGATAGGATAGTGGGTAATCAGTGATCAGCAGGCAGCTGAGAGAGGATGAGTGAGAGAGCGAAAGAGGAGGAAGAAGGTACGAAACGACAAAGGTGCTTGTACTGCTTCGAGCATAATAAAGCCTGGCTTGTACCCCGAGAGAAGTGGTCCATACATTCACGTGTTCGGGTCTACCGCTAAGAATCTAACACACAAATACGTAGACACATATTATGGTATTTATACTGTATATTAGTGTATTCTGAGTATAATACGCACGCAGACTCCTCGTTGAGGTTGATAAACGGTGGCTAAGCCGAGCTGTTCAATTAGCTATTAAATAACAAGGGGTCAGCCTTAGTTTAGCCCGATCGAAAACGGCAAGATCTCTTTCCCTCGTGAATCGACTTGGTACTTTAAAACTAAATTCCGCGGGAACATTGGCGAGAATAATGCTAAGACGACGACTTTTTATGCCCGACGGAGAGTTCTCTATAGGCGAGAGGTAGGCGAGCGGAGGGGTCAGTCGAGAAGTGGCAGCGGTTGGTGGCTGCTGTGGCGGCGGAGGAAAGATCGCGCGATTGCGATTGAGCCCGATGGGACATCGAGAAGGTACCGTTATGCCAAGGAGCAGCGGACTACGGTGACGCGGCGTCGTGCGAGCGGGCACCTGGTGTGCACCGATCACCCGAGCAACTATACTATACGGTTCACGTCGCGAACTGCATACACCAAGTACACGGTAACCATATTTTCCATCGTATCCAGCGACAGAGAGATAGAAAGAATAAGAAAGAGAGAGAGAAAAAGTATGAGAGTCCAGATACGCCTAGGTCGCGCTGTTCACACGTGCAGTCATATCTTATGCTCGCTTTGGTGCCCATACACCAGTACTGGGCATCATATAGCTCTCTAAGTGGCTGCTACTCCCCCTCGTACAGTCCTTTTTCTCCCAGAACTCTATATACACTTCTACGACACTACCTTTACCTCCTGTCACCAATCTTTTCCCTCTTGGCTCTCTTTTCTTTTTTCTCCTCTTTCTCTTTATACATTTTGTTTTGTTTTTTTGCCTCCTTTTTCTTACGAAGCTTCGTGACGACGACATCACTCGTCTCTTGACAGACCTCCTCTGTCGCTCTCTGTACCGAAACCAAGTGATGATGTCATTAGCGGAGTGAAATATTTTACGACGAAAATAGTAGCTGTCTCAGCTTCAGTGAACGTTGATCAACGCAGCATCTTCCACTGTTGCGGATTGTATCGCCAACGGAACTGTGTTGTACCCCCTTAGTTGGGTACCGTATAGTTTGGGCTCACGAGTGGGAAAATTCTATCTCCCGACTTGATATACCAACGTCCTATCTTTCATTTATGACTTTAGCTGTAAGAATAATGACGTGCGTACTATTACACGATTGCCAGTTTGTTTTATTATTATTGATTTTATGTTTATCGCTCGCCATGATGATCGTCATTATTTAAGTAACTTATTGTCGCTCAGAGATAATAAATGATGCGGTGAAGACTCGATAATGCATTTATTATTGAAAAAAGTTCAGTACCCAGGAAATTTTAGCCACTGACGACAGTCTCGATGTGCAACGATCATCCACATGTTTCTTTTCCTTCAGGAATTCCACAATCTTTCAACATTAATGAGCAATTGTTGAATTGCGTGCTTGGAATTGAACTTTAATTTTATCACTGTGTTTTCCACATTCATACATGAAATTTAATTTTCTACCAGGGTAAATTAAATTAACATAATCGTATAGCTATATACCTTTCATTTTTAATACCGACAATAACAAAACTAATAGGCTCGTAAAACTGGGCAGTCTAGTTAACGTATCTAATAACTGGATCGTATACTTCATAAACTGTAACCCTCCTCCTTGGAACTTCATATCTACGCACGCACTCCGCGATATACATAACTCCTTCGTGCATACGTATATACACTGGTGGAACGTATGTACGTACGAACACTTTAATATCTCGTATTCACTGCTGCGACAGCGAGTGGATATTACGAGGTGCATAAGAACTGCGACGTCGCCTAGGTCGCGCTGTTCACACGTCCACAAGATTTTGTTACTTTTTTTTTTTTTGTGCACCACCAGCAGTCCAAGCAACGAGAAAAAGATAACGATAAAAATAGAGAGACAGAAAAGTTTTTCGACGGGGGAAATCATGATTGCTTTGATTTTTAGCGAGTGGGTATACTCTGTACTGAATCGTATACCTGAATACCATGGACACGTATCTGTACAGCCTCGCCCCGCCGGTTCTTCGTCTTCCCCTTGCTCTTACTCGCAACTTCTTTCTGTGTCTTTTCCTCCGGTTTTCACTCCCTCTCTTTCTTTAACTCTCTACCCTCTCTCTCTCTCTCTCTCTCTTTATCCCTCTCTTTATATTTCTGCCTCCGGAGGCAAAGATTATTGCGACTGGTTCGTTCACCGTACTCACGTTGAAATTCTCCGTCTCGTTCGTTTCGCTTCTTTTTAACATGGACTCTCAGAAGACGATCAAGAGAGACACACTGCTGTAATATCTCGTGCGTATATACACATTTATTTACATATATGTGTATTCGGACAAATCCCAGTGCAGTTTATTTACACTATATTTAGATATACCATAATATTCTCGTGTGTGGATACACATATGTGCCAAGCATTCTGGTATGCAATAGTCTCCGTAATTATAATTTATCCGTAAGCCCGTATCATCCGGCGGTGGCGAGCGGTCTTTTACCGACGAATGCACCGAGCCAAGACTGTAGATATAACCAAAGCACGCGTGTCAGCCTCATCTAACTCGTTGGAACGATAGTACGACTTGCGAGCTGGCTATATTCACGGACCATAGGAATAAAATAGCATCTCTCGTATATATGTATACCTACGATATAAATACAGAAATGCGCTGCCGCGTATTTCACTCTTGGTACCACTGTGATCATACACGCCCGCCGCATAATGACGAACTGTCATTTTCCGCGTGGCGGCATTCCCCGGTCAAGACTCTCGCGCTACAACCAGCCATGCGAGCTCCAGCTCATGAAATTATTCGTACCGTTAAACGCCTCGTATTAGGTACTTACATTTTTGTACTTTATACACCCATTTCGTAATACATCTTAAATGTTTCAATTTACTAAAGAACATCACTGAGTACTCCGAAATGTGGTCCATTATATTTTTTTACCACATCATCGTGTGTTCGTCCACTGATGACTTTTTCTTTCCTACTTTTTGCTTCAATCTCTCTCTCGAGAAATTATCTTTTGAAAATTGAAACAAAAAGACCATTAGAATTGACCGAAAAACCTTCAACTCTTGAGTGCTTTAGAAATGATCCTCGGGAAAGATAAAAATATATGAAAATTGCAATCTCCATTCACGGCTCATGGTGTTACACGATCGTCGTGTTAAATATCGTTAATTTACCAGCATCCATCGTGTTTTGATAATTATCCAACGACCTGTTCTCAAAAACCTTTTATCTTGATGAGTTCACATCTGATCATGAATATTGATGAACACGAACACAGATCAGCCGACATAGAACGGCTCTGCCAAGTTTAGTTACATAATTTCATCCTGTTTTCTACAACGTTCACGATGCACAAATATGTTCCGGTCATCTGGTTCCTATTTAATGCATAATTTATGAGCTTCGATTCCGTCGAGCTATCGAAAGTTAAACATTTCTCGTTTGGTCTCTCCCAAATTTTGTGAAAGTGTCGTTTAATTAGAATAAAAAATACATTTAGTTTTACATATTTTATGTAATTCTTGAGGTTGTGCATTAATTCATTTTTCAACCTGATTTTCAATGGCCATATGAGAATTTAACAAAATTGGTGACTCTCGGATTGTGCAGATGTTGGAATGACTTTTGTCATATTAAGATTCCGTTTGCCCGTCAACGTGTATCTTCAAGATTGAATTTTTGAGAGAATGAGTCAAAAAATCTCAGGTGTTTTGCCCACCCACAGATCTGACTCAGCCAACCCACTTATTTATTTCCGAGGTCAATGGCACGATGGAATCGCGCGGCGATATGAAGTTTACGAAAAATTATACAAATTCTGTATTAAAAAGAAAAAAACCACATTAAACATGGATTGTAAAATATATTATTCGAGCGTCATTGCTATTTAATCGAAAAGTATATCAATATAAATATTTTCATCGGAATTTATAGCCCCAATTGTTTTAGCATCGAAAAGAATTTTCTGGCTCTCTTTGTTAAGAATATCGAGCAGTCTTGTGTGGCTGATCTGTGCCAGTTCCCAGTTGGGCAGTCCCGCTAAGAAATGATTTCTTTATTGTTTTCGAACCAGACGTTGCTATAGAATGTGGTGAACCGTTTTATTCTTTGTGAGGTTATAAAAGCTCTTTTGAGGTCAACTCGCGTGCCATACCTTTGTAGATAACATAAAAGCGTCGAAGCAAATCTGAGTTGTGCCAACATTTTATGCAATTATTTAGATTCTTTACAATGCGTGAAGAAAAGTTAACACCTTAGATTAGGTCGAGTATGAAAACGGAAAAAAGCTTTCGGAATATACCGATTTAAAGAGATAAAAAAATTTCGACAAAAATCATTCAACAGAATAAGACGGGAAAACAATCCAAAGAACTAATGCTCCTATAAATATAAATATATTAGATTTTTCAATTGAAAAATGTTGATTGCTCAAGGGCAATCAATCACCTTTCCATACCTTTCGATAAATCCATACACGCCGGAGTTTCTAAACCACTGCTGAATTCAGTAGTAAGTCTCAAATAGGCGGACATAGAAGTAGATATGGAGAGAAATACGGAATAAAAGTGTGATAAACCGTAAGTCGGTGGTTGAAGTATTGCAAAAGACAGAGAGTGAGAGAGAGCGCAGTTGAGAATCTGCGGTGATCTGTTGTTGAGAATCTTACGGTTGTTTTAATCGGTGGGTAATATAACACTCGCAGCTGGAACGAGGGATATGTATCTCCGAGAGCGGAGGTATGGAAAAGCACGGATGGTTGAGGATATAATTCACAAGGCACATGGCTCGTGTACGATGTGGGATCGATTAATAGAATCGACAGGAGACCGTAGAAGGAAAAGTGATTTTATCATGATTGAACGAAGCCAAAGTCCTGGATGGATTGCACGTGGGCCCCGATTATCAGTGGCACACTAGGGTCAACTCAAAGTGGAGGAACATCGGAACGAGACATACATTATGAACGTATATACGTGTTAACGGATATATATATGTATTTATATGAATGCATTAGACGTATGGGTTTAAGGAGAAACGTTAGAGAATATTAAACTTCTTCTGGAATGCACATGTGTATATTATGTACAGTAAGAAGTCGAAGAGAGGGAAGAGAGGGCCGTCAGCAAAGAGCTCACTTGTTGTACGAAGCTAAGAGCACGAAGGAATGAAGAGAGGAAGAGGATCCGAGGAGGTGGTGGCACACGATGAAGGTGGTGGAAGCGATGGTCAAGGTGGAGGACGCAAAGTAGAAGACAAGTCCAAGTGGTAGGGATGAGGAAGGTAAATGAAGGTTAAGCGGGAGAGGGAAGAAGGAAATGAGCGCGCGCAACGCGGGAGACCCTGATGAGAGAATGGTGGGGCTGAAGAAAGGCCCCGTTGAGGCGGAGGAAGGTCGAGGACGAGAGGAGTAAGTGTGTATATTTTATATGTACGAGATTTATATGTGGATTTTTTCTTTTTTTTTTTTTCAACGAGCATCTTGAACATCATTATTTTGGAGTCTCGTAATTTATTTTAATGAGAGAGGGTATCAGCGGAAAAGGGACACATACTACTTTTGTATATGATGAATGGTTCCCGACTTATAAAAGTCAACACCCCCACAATGGGTTCCAAAGGAAATATTAACAAGTATGGAACAGCCAAAAGTAGACAATAATCAAGAGTAGATAATAATGTTATAAGAGTTTTGAATGAAAATGATAAAAGTAATAGGAAAGAGATGAGAAGAAAGAAAAAAGAAACTGAGGACAACATTCCGATAAATGATGGGCAGCAGCAGGTTACGGACATTAAAACATCACTCGTTTTTCGTGATGATTTGCGTTAAGATTTGTTCGATAAAGATACAGAGGATTTTTCAGGAGTTAAGAATTCCGGAAGTTGCGCAGGTTTCAATGGCAAGGATGAGAGGAAGGTAAATGTAGTAGATGCAAGTAAGAATAGAAAGAGGAAGTAAGTTCACGTCGTTGTAAGGGGGTAAGGCAATATAAAATGTAGTGGGAGGGAGGACGAAGAAGGGCCTTATCAAGGGGTGGAGGAAGGTCGTGCGAAATGAAGGTGGAGGGAGAAAATGGTACGATGCGGGAGGAGAAGAAGAGGGAGACGTGCATGTGCGGGACCGATCGAAAAGCGACGGTTTCAATGGTGTCGTACCGGCGGCGATCTCAAACTTCAACCGTACGCGTACCGTTTCTGTCCCCTTTAGAACTCACGGTCTTACCAGCGGGCCCCTCAGACGTAGTCGGTCGGTCGAGGAAGAGCCACGCGGCCAGGTGCATCTAGACAAACCTCTCTCTCTCCCCTCCCCCTCTCCTTTTCCCCGGGTTTCATCCGCAAAACACTTCGAGAGCAAAGAACCTACGAGCGACGAGAGCCAACACTCTTGAGCCGTGCGGCACCTGACTCTGTTATACCTCGAGCTCCTCCTGCGAGTACGTGTGCCATTTTACCATTGAATCTAATCGGTCCGTTCGAGTGATTTTTATTGTTTTGTTTTTTTAAAACACCCTCGTAATCCGTTTAATTTAAATTAATTTTTGCGCCTTTTTTTTTTAAATTTCGCTGTGCGTCTCAATGCTCGATTTCACGTGAAATCTGAGTACGTGCTCGTCAAATCCTGATTCGCGCGCGTTCTTCAGGACCGTCCATTACGCTGACGATCTTCACATAAAATTTATATTTAAATATTCTTTTTTATGGTTACTATCATTTCTCGGTGGTGCGCGCTCGACGTTTATAAAAAATTATAATAAATAAAATAGAAAAAAAAAAACGAGAATACTTGTGCGTTCTTAAGAATTAAAAGCACCCAAAAGTGAGAAGACCATTTATCGACCAGCCTCGCTATCAGTACGTACACCGAAAGGTAAAATTTGCCAAGTGTGCTCCATTCGTTTACTCTGAGATTTCCATTCAAACGATAACTGTAGACGACTTGACGTGTGTGCGTGCGTGTTTGCCCTCCTGCGGGGACCAAGTTTAAATACTCGTTTCTTCGGCGAAGTACACACGGCAGTGCTGTCTCATCGTGTCTGGTGTGATAATATTATTTAATAGGGAGCGGAGTATCCGCCCGTAATTATCGTTATCTTCTCGATCTCAAACGTTTTTCATCCTTATTGGCAGGGAAGTTTATGGTCCACGATAAAATCAAAAATATGATAAAATTTTGACATTTAATGGAAGCTTCATATTTGGTACACGATTTTCACCAAAATACGAAGTACTCAAAGGCGATACAAATCACCGAAATAATAGTACGCCATTACTTTTCGGAATTAAAGAAATAGAAAATAATGAAAAATCAAATTTTACCTGCCTAATGAATTAACTAATGACAAATGTCAATTTATCAAAAAACTAAGAATTTTAATCGTAACATATAACAGACAAAAAGAAAAGAAGAAACCAAATCGTAGATTTTTATCGGCTAGAAAACAGAAAACGCGGTTTTTTCTGGTAATGAGTATTCCCATGAACAAAAGTAGGGACTCTGATTTCCAAAGTCCTGAATATTTTTTTCATAGCCTGATGAACAATGTTGTAAAAAAGAAAAATTGCTTGATGAGTTAATTTTCGAAGATTCAAGTTGCAATTCATTTTTTAAGGAAATGAATCTAAATAATAAACACTTAATCCTTTACTTACGGATATTAGAAGAAGGTTTGTTGAGGATCAGAGGAAACTTAGACGAGAAATCGATTTTTCTCATCAACAAGTTGCTAAAAAAACGTCATTTTGAAAGCTACTGTTAAGTTTTTTTGCCTCTATCAATATTGCTCACTCTTCGGTCGTTTAAATAAATTTGAAAATATTTCAATAGATGTGTGAAAAAAAATAGAATGCGATGAGGCTGAAATCAATTACGAGAACTGGTGGTAAATGAAACTGTAAAAAAACGAAACATAAAAGACACTAAATATGGAGCAGTATAAATTACAATATTCGAGTATTTCGAAACATTTTTCACTGGAATTTTCGTAGGGAAGCTTTGAGCAATTAAAATGTAGATTGACGGTAGCGTAAGGTTGATTGTGAGTTTGGATCGTTTGATTTTTTTCACTAGGGTGGCGTGAGGCACAATTTTGAAAGCAAACGGAGCATCAAAACTTTCTTTCCATTTCACTGAGTGTAAAAATGTACGGATAGAGCGTTTGCCGAATGTATAAAACCGAATCTAAATTCGTGTATAAATAAAAATATCTACATGTCTTTATGTATATATATTTATACATAAATATAAACATGTATCTGAATAGATATAGATCGAAAGACTTTTGGAGTCACATCCGCTTTGCAACTCCTAGATCTAGTGCTGTTCTGCGAGATTCAGTAGAAACGGCAGCTGTGTGTCTCTGAGTACCGAGGAGATAACGATGTGTACACCAGGGCACGACTGAGAGATGCATATACCGAAAGAGAGGGTATACACGCAGGGACGCGAGAATCGAGAGACACGTTTAATCTCAGGGCCCTCGTATATAAAACTATATTGCGAGGTATAGAAGATTCACCAGACGACGAAAGAGAGAGAGAGAGAGATAGATAGATAGATAGATTAAGAGAGAAAGAAAGTCTCGCTTCTGGCGAAGCTCAGCTGCGGCGTGTCTTTCTCACTATACGAGCAGAAGAGGCAGAGTGCATGTAAATATTTGCACGAGGAGCCGTTTCGCTCACGCGAATGTTCGCCAGACGAAAAGCAACGTTTTCATTTTTCAACTGCCATCCATGCTTCGTTCCTGATTCTCCATCATACGGAGCAACTTGTTTCGCGCTTACCGAGGATTCCAAATGAAAATAATGTTGCAAAAATTCAACTTTCCAACGTGCGGATACACAAAGTTTTCATTTTATCATTTAGAATACAAGCGCTGAGAGTTAACTTCGCCAAATATTCATATTTCGTTGGGCAACAGTGAATCATTTCCATTTGTGTTAAACCAACGACCAATTACCTTTCAGTAACCAGTCTGTTTTTAATCTCTCCTGTATTTTAAATTGATTGAATTTTGAACAATTGCTTTCTTTATAAACTTGTGCTAAAAGTCTCGTGTTTTATAATCAATATTTAAGCAAATTTTTCGGTTTATTATTCCATCTTTCATCAATATTCGACAATGTTTCCGTTCAGGTATCGGGTTAAAAAAATATTTTCCAGAACATATTCGAAATAATAAAGAGGGAAAAAAGTCTCAAGATCGATTGATATCGATGGTATAGTTGTTACGAATGATCGCTTTCGTCAAACACTCGCTCCAGTATTTGAGCTCCGTTAGTTCACGCCTCCATATATTTTTCTTTTTTTTGCTGTGCGGAATGTGGTTTTCCATTAAAAACGGGTCGCATTTCTTATACTTTTAATAAGTAACCCATTTTGCTATCAAGTGGAATTATAATTGCGATAAGTAGACCCGTTTATAAGGAGGAGATGAAGAATTTCATGTTATTTTTTGTTTGTTTTATTTATAGTTGGCTGTTAATTTCGCGGTCAAGTGGAATTAAAACAAGAGATTAATCTTGGACGAAGATGAGTTACTCAAGGTGTCGAATTCTCACGATACTATTGCTCCAGGCGTCGAGTCATCTCGTCGTCCTTGGCAGCAATGCCTCAACTGTTTCGACCGGCGCTGAGCCCTCGGGTGCTTCCGGTCCTGATTATACCGGTCCATCAGCCGGTTCGGACGAATGCGATCCCGAGATGGTTGGCTTCGAGCTCGTTACCGGATACGTTCATACCGCCCCCAACAACATACTCGAGTCAATACCTGGAACTTTAATGCTAACCGATTGCCTCGAGCATTGCCAGGCCAATGACTCGTGCCAAGCTGTCAACTACGAAACGGGACTGTGTGTTTTATTCAGCTCGAACGCTGACAGCAATCCAGGTAAGAATGAAATATTATCAAACTCAAGCCTGTAATGAGTCTCAATCGAGTCTCTTTCCTTCTTTTTGCTTTCTTGGCAGCTTCTTTCTTTTTTCCTTTTTCGGCAGCTTCTCACGGACTGAATTTCGTCATCATTTTTTGCTGTTTCGGTAGTTGAATTCTTTGATAAATAAGTATAATTATTTTGGGGTATCATGCTCAATTGAACCGACGAACTCATATTCAAATTCTTTACGTGATTTTCGAGAAAAGTGAAGACACAAAGCTTTTACGGTTAAATCCAAGTGGACTGTTCAATTATTTTCGAACAAATAAAATTGATTGAACTTGATAGGAAGTTCGATAAAAGTCATAGAATTTTTGTATCGTCGTTGATACGTGAAAATAACTTGATAAAATGAATAGAGTGACGAAGAACGATACGACGAAATAATAAAAGTGTTTCGTGAATTGAAATAATCGTAGACTAAGACATAAAAAAGTTGAGAAAGTGGCAGTGAGATGGTAGGTTGAGGAAGTGCGAGAACGATCTGGGAACGCGGGCGCGTCCGTTGGTTGCTCCCTGAGAGTTCGGATTGCCGAGTCTCAAGAGGCGAAGCATGGCAGTAAAGTTGATTTTTCTGCCACGGTCGAAGCTGCGTGAGCGCGAGAAACATTGCGGAAATACTTGGCGCTCTTCTCTTCTACACTTCTTTTTCAACTTTTGATTCTTCCTTGCGCGCGTTAACCTCATATTCCAGGACGATGGAAAGAAAAAAATGAATAAGAACACGAGCCGGTACACGTTTTGTACGAGAGAGCCAACTTTTTTGTTCCGCTATAGTGCACTCGATTATGAAACGAAAGACTACCACGTACTTTTTGTGCTCGTACTTCGATGAGAGAGTAAAAAATTTCAAGAGTTGCATTCAACAGCTGTCAAGACCTTGTCAAGTTCGCGAGAGCTGTCAGAAAACATTTTTCGCAACAACTTTGCTTTTTGTTACGATGTGAACAAATTCTGTTAACTTAATTAATAAATATATCATTAATATTACAATCGTAAATAATTTACGGCCACAAATTGCGTATTCCTTTAAGAATAAATCGTGATCAGAAACCACGTTCGAGTATTTCTAAAAGATAAATAAAAAGATATAAAAAACGAGCGCTCTCATCGCATTGACCCGTAATTTAGAGACACTTGAATAACAGAAAAAAAAGCAGCACAGAAGCAAAGTTTAAGATTGAAAACCGGCCTACATATTGGGTGCACGAAGAGCGCTGGGTAGATCGATACATAACAGTAGTTATTCACCGTCTCAATATATTCCTCAGTCGTTCCCGCGTGAAGAGCGTCCGATGTGATGTGAAGGAATGCACTCGTGTATAAAATCGTTCACACGATGAGACTCTTTCGCGCCGCCCCGTCATCACGCGAAGCGAGCTCGATTATGTCGATATTGATCTAAATCGTAACATGCCCAAGGTGGGCAGTCTCCTGGATCGTTTCTAGAGATCGATAATAAGAGACAAAAAGATAAACATAGAGAGAAGGGATAAAAATGTTGTGATGAAAATATGAATAAAAAAAAGTGGCGTGCAAGAAAAGTATGTAATTTAGAATTACTAGTGGAGCAATATGGAAGGTACTTCCTCCCCAACTCCAAGAAAACAATTATAAAAGTCATTACAACGTAATTTAAGCATCACTCTTGGATCGTTTTCTGATTTACGAGTAGCCACGCAGAGACTGAATTTATTTTATATTATAAATAAACATATACAATAAATAGCAGCCGGGAGTACAGCAGAAAGTTTTTTTCCGCTTTTTTTTCTTTCATTTCCACCTTCATAATTGAGTTAATGCAATCCCGGAGGACTTTGGAGGGACACTCAGTATTTCACAGCGTTGTGTAAGCCTTCTGCGATGCCAACGTACTTATACGTACCCATTGCTGTTGATGTAATGTACGTATAACTCGTATGTTATGTATATAATGTAGATAGGAACTACGGCAATACGCGCGGGAGTAACACGCTTTCATTGTCAGATTGGTGAAGACTATCGCGAGAGTGTACCGATATAATATCTGTTTATATGTTGTATATCACTGTGTGCATACAATACACACACACACTCACACACAAATATGTACGTTTACATATTATGTGCATTCACATACGTATTGTATTTATGGTGCATACTTCTGCTACTTCTGCTCGTGAATAATGGATAACCGGTATAAGTGAGTGTAATGAGAAACGCACTAATTGAATCTTCCGGGGTGTAATTAATATGAACTATACGTCCGTGGCCGACGTTCGCGTAGACCAAGGAGCGTGAGCATCAATTAAACGAACGAGCTCTTTTCTTAGCGGGGGTGTACATATTACTCGTGCACATATGTACCAAACTCTTTATATACTCCATGGAACAAAATATATATGTTTTTATGTGAGTATAGAAATACATACATATGTCTGACTACGTGTACGTGAGCGTGAGATAGAGATAGAAGAAGGGAGTCAAGATAAATCAAGATAGAAAGATAATATGGGAAGCGAGGGCGGCTTGAGAAAGAAAACGAGGATAGAGTGAAAGGTTTCAGATGTTGTGTTTTTCTTTCATATATATATATATATATTTTTTTTTTTTTTATTCTTTCACGCTGCTATGAGAAATTCACCGGAGATTCGTAGTACCGGATTTTTGGAATGACGCTCCGTTAGATCGCTCGCTCAGGCACTCACAAATGCACTGCCCTTACAAACACTTAACACCGATGTGTGTGTCTATGTGTATGAATACATAGAAGCTTATGTATGTATAGATTTCTTGAGCCTTGACTCTGTTGCCGTGCCGAATGACAGAGAGTCACGATCACGATAGTTTTGCTGGGTCCGTTAGGCGTGCGCGCGCGCGAGCGCGTGTTGCGATCGTCACCTGAGCACTGACCCCGATGGCGCGACTGTCTCGAGGGGACTCGGGCTCGCAACGGGGCCTTTACCCGTACATATGAATATATACTTACTATATATATTCGTACATAAAAGACACCCAACCGTGTTACCGAGAGGCCCCCGCGGCCTTCCAGACACAAAGATTCACTGCTTCGATCCTTTACACCACTGTAGGCCGCATGCCTAATAGTTTATTTATTCACGGATATTACGTGTTTAACGCTCACGGCACCTTGTTCCGTTTATCTCAGCTTTAAAACGTCTAAACTACGTGTAAATCGGTTCACGTATGTGCTTTTGCTTTTAAATATTATCATTCGAGAGCTAGAGTAGAGAGCCTGTACAACCCACAACTTGATCAGCATTGCTCGACCGTATAACCCTCGACCAGATCTATGAGTAACCTTGCGACCTGCAACACGAGAACCCATCATGGGTTGTACCAATTTATAATGCTCGAGCTCCGATCTCCGTATGCCTGGCTTGACCTCTAATTACGGCAGGATTGTTCGTCTATCAGAACGTAGAATATGTTCATGCTTCGGGGGGTACGAAGCTTTAATTTTCGTCATGCAAATGATACAAATTATTTCCATGAATAAGTCTTTGCAAAATAATCATTCAAATCGTTTGATTCTCGTAAAAGTCCGCTCGAATCACTAGAGGTCGAGTATGAATCGGATTCATTTTGCTTAACCGTTGTTTTGCCATTGCTTTATGGTAAATCGAAGCCACCATATAATTTCAAGGTCGGTTAGCGCGATTTGACTGGGACGTCTCGGAGACTAGGCACACGAGATCGTAGAGCATAAATATACCACACGCCCAGTCTATGTCGGACACACATCCGTTTACTTGAAAATTCCACAAGGAGCCATTAGGGCTGCAGCAGGTGCAAAATCGATGGGTATAGTTGCTCCAGTGTTTCTCATTGATGTAGTACGTATTGTAACTTGGGTTCAATCCTTTCTATACGAAAAGATTGTTGCAACAGCATCCAGGCTTGTTGGACATATCATTCCAACAACCGTGAGCCTCGAGAAGTATAGCCGGCGTTACGCTTCGCGTGGTATTACAGTCCAGGTTGGTCACGGCTCGACAAGCTCACCCGTCGAGAACATCAGCGTCTGGGACGTTGACGTACGAGGATTGAGTCGAGGTTCCTCCTCCTCACCACGATCTGCTCTTCCTGCCAATCTTCGCTTCCTCTTTATCAACTTTTTCCCCAGTTGTAGAGACTTCAGAGCAGAAAATCAGCAATTCACGATGCTCAGTAACGTCACAATTTCGGCTCGTCCTCCTCCTCAAGTTTGCCGAAAAAGTGGCAACCCAAGTCAGGCTATCTCGGTCCCGAAACGAATGGAATACAAACGTGATGATTCTTTGTCTCCCGTTGCTGTCGCATTGGCGAGTCGTATGCTTGCTTATTCGCCGCACAACAGCTCAAGCATCACTGGTTAAAATGCGATGGACGCAAGGAGATGTCGAGTTGTCACGATCATGAAAGTTACGCCGGACCCGTTACTTTCACGATAGGATCATCGTCGCTGTTCACTTCGCTTAGTGTACCATACTCGCTAGTTTTCAGTGGAGTAGAAGAGTCTTGAGGTTCCCTCAGTCTTTAACTATATACTGCTTATTTTTTCTTCTTCATCTGTTTTTTTTTTTTTTTTTTTTCACTTTATGCCAAGCGATGAAAAGTTGCTGATGTCGCTGTCGTTTTACGTCGTGCTGAATCGTTACGCTCTTTCCATTTCTTATTCTTCGTATCTATCTCTTATTCTCTCGATGCTGAATTGTCAGCTGGCTCATGCAGTTAACTACTCGCAGTCACAAACACTTGTTCCTTTTGCTTTATACTCCCTCGCACGGGTTTCTATTCATTTTTATCGCCGACGCTATCTCATTGGTTACTCCGTGGCCGTTATCTGACCAGCGCTGTCCCCCACATTCGCTGTCCTTCGCCTCCGCTACCACATCCTATCTCGTAGCTGGCACATTTGTGATACCGCTAGTTGGCGATAATTAGTCGATTCCACGAGCCTTACGTGACTAGATGGGTATAAATGATGTCGGTTACGGTAGTGCACGATGATGTTGAATTTGCCGAGTAGTGGTATTGCACGGCCACCAGGAAAACAGATCGATCAAAGCGATCACTTGGACCGCTAATCTGTTCACCGGTGATGGTCAGCAAACCGTTGAAGTTTACCCTTCATCTTACTTCCAGTCATTAGACCTTCTGTCCAAATCTGCCGACCCGCGTCACTTCGCAAAACTCAGAAAAATTGGCCATTTACGTATCTCGCTTATTTTTAATTACATAGAAGTTTATTGGCGTTATCGAAGTCAGTACAAACATCGTGTACGAGGTTATCCGGACAGTCATGGTTCGGAGCAACCTTGGACCTAGTACAAAGTTTGCCGACGCCTCATTGAATTTTTTATCATCGCGATCAAGTCATTCAAATTCAATGACATTATGCTACTTCGTGGTGAACGTCCTGGTAAAAAGATTAATTGGCGAACAGCGATTGACTTCAGCATTCCCTTTGTAACTCAAAATACGAATATTTATTTGAACATGCAGTCCTACATCGAAGTTCAATCTCACCGTCGTTTAACCTCATTCTTAAGATTCACCACGACTGTGAGCACCCGACTACATTGATAGGGAGAAACGTGGGAACGAGGACGATTGTACGATCGATTTGGATCCCCGCGAGCCGAGAAACTCGCGGACCAACCTCTTCGATCTTACCGACCGTAATAGTTCGAGCCTCATGATATTCCTCTTTTTATACTTCTCACTTTTTTTTTCTTTTTATCATTACCACTTCGAGAAATATCTCACTGTAATGGCGGAACTTACGATCTACGAGACACACATATGCTCATGAAAATAACTCGTAAGTGAATATCCGTAATCTATGAGCCGACACATATCTCCACTGAGAAACGTATAACAGCAAGTCTCCTTTCATGTTAGGCAAAAAAATTGTGATTACTATCTTAACATCCTTACATACCGTTGCCCTGTCGTAACCTTGTAACGACAAATGGTAAAAAAAGGTTATGCTCAGTTCAAGGAGGCTGCATAGGAAGATGTATTTATTTTTCCCTCTCTCCATATCCCTATTCCTTTCTGTCTCTGTTTTTCTTTTTCTCTCCGTCCCTTTTTTCGACCTTATTTCGGCTCAATCAACGCATAATTCAATTTTCATAGGACTCTGCCCGTTTTTGCTTTCCTACTCAACTATACGTCGTAAATACTCGTAGGAAGGTAATCAGACATTGATTTAAAACGGTGAAGTCCATTTATAGATGATATAAAAAAGTTCTGATCCACATGGAACAAAAAGTCGTGCCACATTTTTATTTCCCTTCCCATATTACGGTCGTACGATGTCGAAATATAGAAACACATAACCTACATTACAAATCGACTAGTTAAAAGAGTTGTAATAGAAAAATAACGATACAAAGGTAGTCTTCAAAGTGAATCCAAATGAACATATAATTGGATTGATCCCGACTGCGGTAAAATGCCAGGAAATTATCCCTTTCTCTATAAATCGCCGTTTTTACTTCAAAGAGGTATGGTCACAACTTCCATACACAGAAAAAATGGTCGATGACTGTGCGTCAACTTGGACGGTTGGCAGTGGAACAAAAGTTTTCTGAGGGGTGACGAAAGAGCTTTTTTCAATGTGAGGTGACGCGTGCAGTCAGCCACGATTGATACCAAGTTCGCAGCTCGATTACGAAATATGCCATGTCCCTTCATATATCCCTTGCGTCTTATCCGAACCGATATGGTGGGAGTAGTGGACGAAGGGTGCGGCAAAAGCAATGTGGAATGTGGAGTACGAAAGTACGAAGCAGCGAAGAAAGGAAGACGAGGAGGCGACCATCTCGATATCTCGAGTCTCCGTGTCCCCGTAGAATACCTACAAAAAATCGATCTCGTTTTACGGCTACGAAACGAGATGAGACTTCGATGGAAACTCGATTTTGTGGATGAAAAAAAAACGTACAAAAAAAAAAAAGCTGAACAACGGAATAGTTCGGATGGAAAGTCGTCAGTGGGTCTTCGCACTAAAGTCGAAGAAAACTTTTCTACAGAACAAACTTTATACTCTCGAAAACTATCCATGTACGAATAAAAGTATGTATATTTTTGTATGCATACTGCAGCGATCTTGGTGAAATGTGGGTGCGAAAAAAGTTGAAGAATTCATTAGAAAGGGTTAAGATAAATTTTTCAATCATTATGTCAATTCTCTACTTTATAATCTCGGGATGTCTTTCAAATCTAGGTTTATATACTAGAAACAGATAAATAAACAAATAAATTGTAGATATACTAAACATCATTCGCTCATTAATTAACGATCGACAGCACTGAGAATTTATTCAGAAGTTATGATTCACAAGATTACATTATTAATAATACATAACTGATGCCCGAAAAAGACTAAATTGTTGGTAGGGAAAAATGTACAACCTAAAATAACGCTACAAACTTGTTTGTGAAGTGATAAAAGCATCAATTTTGAGTAGCTTTGCTAATAAGTGCTTTAAGAGTGAAGAAAAAAAATGCCATTGACCGGAAGAAAGTTGCCCGAACCAGACTGTGTAAAGAAATTAAGAATCTCGATAATTCGGACTCGAATAGCACCAGATTTGATCCGATTCAATCGCTACCAACCGAGTTTTTCTTTCTGTTGTATTTGATTTTGCCATTGTTAGAGTTATTTCTGCAACAAAACTTGAGTAAAACAGAAAGCACGGCACGTTCTTTTATAAAATTGTCGAGTAAACAACGAGAAAATGATGTTGACGTATTTCATATTTGCTTGAAAATTTAAAAACGAGCGTACTAAAAAGAAAAATAAATTTAAACTGCTGGCGCTGATCACGGTTCAGTAAATTTGACGAAGCATACACAACCTATACATATATGAATATGTGTGTATGCATGTATATGAATTCACACAACAGAATAAAGCACAATCGATTTGGAGGATTGAGGAACGAGTGCTCAGCTTCGACCTCACTCGTCGAGCAATCCGTGCACCCATGCTTCTCTTTCTCTCTTCATCCAATCCTTTCATCATTCAGACAAATCCGTTTACTAGAAACGTAATAAAACGTTTGCGCACACGAGGGTTCGATGAACGCTCGTATCGTCCGCTCTCGCTTTTTGGCCCACGCGTCCTCGTTGACAAATACAATGGTCATTCGAGTGGAAGTACGACGAGAGTTTGAGGAGAACAATAAAGTATATAGTGAGGATGATATAGTCGACAGATAGAAACAGAGAGAGAGAGAGAGAGAGGGAGAGAGGAAGAGAAAGAGAAAAAGTTCGGAATCCCTGTATTGGCGATCAATTGCACGAAGTCGTGGATGCTGAGAAACTCAATTTTTTATGGGACAAAGTGCATTCGAAACTTTAAAGCATTTTTTGATCCATTCGAATATGGTTGGCCAAATTTCTTCTCAACCGTTTTCGTCGCAACGAATTCAAGTCGATCGTAATAAACTCGAAATTAATGAAATTCATAGGAAATGTGTCTAATGAAAATGACGAAACAATGCGGGCACGATATAATCAAGCATTAAAGTAACCCGCATAATATTCGAAAACCGAGGTAATTAATGGTTATGGTGGCGAGGTTTTGTTGCTGATTAATTCGTAGTCTGCATTAGAGAAACATTCTCATGATAATCTCAAGCTGAAAAAGTTTTAAACTCATCAGTTCAAGCACCGTCTTATGATCCTTTTATTTTCTCTCTTCAGATATATATTCGTATCTAAAGTGCGTGAATGCGTGCGTTTAACTATGTGGGTGTCTCATCGAAACACCTTTATTCTCACTTGTTCCCCGGCGTTTCCACGATGCGTGGGCGTCTCGGCGTTAAAGCCACGCAATGCTTTCCTCGTCTGTTGGCTGCGGCCTTGAGGTCACGTTCCCATTACACCTGCCACGAAGTTCTTTCCTGCTCCTCACACTTGCCGAGGGCCATTTAAAGAGGCGTGAGAAATGGCGAATATTTCTCAGTTCATGGTTTTGATACACCTGCTCAACGAAGGTCAATGTATAGATTTGTGTCTATGTGTGTATGGACACTTAATTTCCGTGCCGAGGTATATTTATACAGATAAAATTAGTCTCGTTATTGGAATATGAAAATAAGCTCTAATTTGACATCCTTGCGTGTTGAAAGCTGTTTATCTCTATTGTGAAAAATTTCTACGAACTACAATTACGTCACGCGCAACTAAAGCCATTTTCTATGCCATTATCTCGCCAATATTCTGTACCATATTTTATTTTCAAGCGAAATTGACATGCCGGAAGTTATGCTATGGAATATCACGTCACAAAATCACTTGCGAATGTGAGAGATATTTCAGGGACGATAGAATAATTGACCATCGGCCTGACATTCACCTTTCACGTAAATAACGTAAGTTCGCTTAGAAAGAGACGTACCTACGTCAATTACTATTTTTTTTGTTTTTTTTGTTTGTTTTTTTTTTTTTTTTTTTTTTTTTTCGTGTTCTTAAGTGCCCAATCACTACATGAGTTATCCCATGTAGTTATCCGCCTCATGTTGCACCTGCTGCACTTCGTTGATTGCTCTGACCACATCCAATTTCTCACTGAACGCTCACGGACTTATCGAGGCTACCAGGTGGACGAACCACGTAAGCAAATTGTGTAATTTTGCAAGGCCGTGACCAGAAGCGCGAGAATTTTTCTCCAACACAATTTTAAATTGAAAAAAGTATTCACTATAATATTCTTTTTTATTGCTCTTGATGGTTTATTGAAATCTTCATATTTCTGCGACCTTTTAAAAAGAGTACAACTTGAAAACATCTCCGTGTGTATATTTAACCTTTGAAATACCAACGACTATTCCAATAAATAAACAGTATATCTTCCGAAGCAATAAAATTCACAAGTTATAAAATTTGATTGCTGCTAACGATCTGTAAACATTTTCCAATCTCATGAATATGTTTTATGTACTTTGGAAAAAAGTAAGTCGTCTCGGTATGATGGAAAAAGTACATATTGAACTAAAGATGAGTAAAATTGTAATTAGACCTTTTCTACTTGTTATGATCGGAGCTAGGAAGAAACAGCGTATTTTTTGTTATGTGTGTACCGCTCTCGGTTATGAGGTAAAAATCATATTTATTTTATTCCGTTTCGCATTAACCACAGTGATTAATTTCGTGTTTACAGCGTTGGAAATGTAAATAGATAGATATTTATTTAGGTTTCAAGAGGAAAGTCGTTAAAATGAACGATAATATATATACTCAGGATGGGATAACTCGCGGGAGTAAGTGGATACTTGTTTATTATTCAAATAATCCACTTAATCGATAACATTATTGTATTGCTAAATATTCCCTGATCATTGTAATAGAGAGAAAATAATCACAATCGTGATTAAAATACTGACTTATTTAGCAAAAATTCAAACACGTCTTCATTCGAGTCATCAAAGATGGTTTGTGTAAATATTTGAAATTGTACAAAATTGACTCGATAATTGCTGGTACAACAGAGCATTGAGGTTAACGGGGTAACCGCAGAAAGGTTCCCGGAAGGTCAGGAGAACGAGGAAACCAAGTCCTCAATTCGAGTCAAGGCGATGTCATTCGTTATGGGCTTGGAAACATGCATTTATTTACTGGTGCCACATCCCGTCCCTGTCAGCCTTGTGCGACGGGTTATTCACCGTCGCATTGCGAGCGTGAGGCTTTATAACGGTTCATTTTGCTGCGCGTCGGCCAAACCACATTGGTACGTACGTGGCTATATATGATGACGTGCGTATGTGTGTTTTCCGGACGAGATTCGCCAACATCTGCGATCCTTTTGAGCATCACCGTGTTCGAAATATACGTGCAAAATTGTGCCCTCCATTCGATGGACTTGCACATTACGTACACATCAAAAATATATTGAACAAGCGTCGATAAAAATTGCGTTGGTAACAAAAGGATCAGAGTCACTTTCTCATACGGAAAATGTCAAATTGATGTTTTATTTTCATGGAATTTAGAAGTAGTGCATTGACGGAAAGGCTCACGATCATTTCTGGCCATTAATAACCGGTTTACGATCGATGAAACTTTCGCGAACGCCAATCAAGCCACGTAGCAAAAGACAATTGTGTCAAATTTCGTGAATATGTAATCCGGGGCTACTTGTTCGATCGTCTTTGCTGGTTCTTTTTGATTTGTTAAATCATAGGCTATTCAATGTGGAAAATCGGTTATGCAGAATATAACGGCGAGACCAAGAATTTTGATGGCTAGAAACAGACATAATCGTAAAAGTGTATACACAACGATGGTTTTTGCAAGAAGCAAAAAGATACACAAGTGCAAAAAGTCACTTAGCTCGCGATTAGCACAGAAATGTGTACGTTGTACCTACACATCCAAGTATTATGCTCTGGTATCCTATCGTTTTAAGCCATATCTTTCTTTCTCAGTATGTGACAAATTACACGTAATTCACGAGTCAATTTCACACTTGACCGTATGTGAGCTTGGTGTGGATGGCTCCGGAGTTTTTCATATAGATAAATATATGAAATGAAAGATATACTGTGGGTTCTGAACAAATATATACCTATATCGAATATATGGACTGGTCACATATAGCATATAATCGGCTGGTTCGTGCTAACTCGTTCCAGCTCAATCTCGGGGTGGCGAGGCACGTAATCCCAACGAGAATCGCTTTTTTTCTCCCCTTGCACAATCCTTTTATTTCTCATTTCATACCCTTTTTCCAAACTCCTCTTTTTCTCCATCAACTTGTTCGCTTCACAACAACAAAACCAAAAAAACGTAGCGAGTAACCCAACTATAAGCTACGTATTTAGTCGTAGACTTCAGTTTAGACTCTTATATTTCTGCTTGAAAAAATGTAAATTAATGCAGACGTGGCAGGAAAGCTAAAGCAAACTGTCTTTTCAAGGAATAACGAGATATTGATTTATCATAAAATGAAAAACTCGATAATAACAAATAAAAAAAAAAAAAAAGTATTAAGGAGAATCAACGCTGCTGAGCAAAAAAAAACGACCTCTTCCGGATTAAGTTTATTATTTTTGGCACAGCCGCCAGCTTGGCCACGTTGTTGGCAATGAAAAGAGGTACTTTTAATACAAATATAACGTCACCAACACTGCGAATAAGATTCTGCTTTACTTTGCGATGGGGCATGTCATTTTTAATGCAACTCGATGTATATGCATCGACGATGGACAGCCCAAGTGCTTCGATTCAGCCTCTGGCACCAATTCTTGGATCCTCGATGCTCCTCGACAACAGAATCCACTCGAAAATTTTCTCGGGAATACTAACGATGTCGTAATTCTCCAAGCAGCCGCCCGTACTTGAGATTACGTTAAAGAGAAATTTGCACTTTTTCAATTTATGGCAAGATTTTATTTTACTTCCAAATTCACTTCAAGATTATTCAAGACTGAATGACGATTCTGATTCTCAAAAACAAAATCCTAATGTGTCTTATTTTTTCTTTTACTCTTTCTTTTTGCTTTGAACAACACCAAATAGAGCGAAACATTGGTTATTTACATGTTGCAATGATTTATGGGCCAATTTTGTTGACAAATGATTCAGATAGCTGTCAGTTCATAAAACAGTTCATTATTCCTTGAATTAAAATGGCGCGATTCCGACTCGGTGCGCATTGTATGGAAAATATGGAAATTCGATCGTGGAATGATAAACTACATTCATTAACGCCACATGCAGTGATCGAATGATGAATGATCTATCATCCTGTCAATTAAGGGATATCTGTCGTACAGCAATAAATATTATGACTACTTTCACAAGTATGTTCGTTTTCATGGGGATAAATTGTAACATCAATAAATGTCAAGCTACAAAATGATATATAACCCATGTACGATTCATTTTTATTAGTTGGTTATGAAAAAGATGAAAAAATTGAATTTTTTTTACAATCCGAGCTTCGAAGTGTAAAAAAATCACTAAAATATCATGTACCGCATTTCATGGGTAAAGATTCGAAGTTGTTTTCTCGAATGTAAATTCCTCCTCTCACGTTACTCAGAATCAGAATTCCTTTGGAAGAGTCTTAATTACTTTCCAACTTGAACTTGCAGAAAATGCAAATGAACTCTTGGAATTAATTCACGTTCCGACACCTAATCTATCTAAATAGACTTTATTTTGTCGTAGACAATAGTAAACGTGTTATAGTATTCAAAGGATCTTTATGAATCGTTCTCTTTGGCTATACTTCGTGAAAAATACATCGTCACGTTGCTAGCCGATGTGTCTGGCACGTCGACGTAGCTAAGAGTTCATTCGGGAAGTTCGGACTCGCCCCGGTTCGACGAACAACAAACATATATATGTTGAATACCAAAAGACCAACGTGGATTTTAAACAGCCGTGGGAAGTAGCGTGTCGCGAGAAACGATGTGGAGATCGACCCTTGAATACTAAATAGTTCGTGGGTGTGCGGCACTTATTCTGTGGGCAACGAACGCGCGACTTCTTCCTGCTGTATACGTTCGTGTGGAGTGTATATGGCAAAACGTTTTGTTGCAATAATTTGTGTTTAAACTGTAAAGAATAGTTACATTTATCTCGTAAACCCAAGAAAATAAATTATGGCAAAAAAGGTTTATTTCTATTGATTCGTGTATTTCATAAAATTTCCAAAAATGTAGTTTTGTTGCTAGTTTTTGTCGGCTCTGTTAGAAGCCGACAAAGGGGGAAACAGTAAATCAACGTTGGCATTTATAAGAAGGATAAAAATTGAAAGAATTTTTCCAATACCTTCATTTTAATTCCTTTCGATTTTTCATAGTTTTTTCACTTTGCTTTAATGACTAAAATGGATAGCGAGCTGGAAATGGATTTTAATCGAAGCTCAAACAGCAAGCACGCCTTTAAGGAGCTCAATTCTATCAGCCGAAAAAAAAGGACGTCTACGAAACATGCCATTTCCGGTTATTCCGTTAACTCCCACGCGCCGGGAGAGACTCGCATGTTGCTCGAACATGAACGGCCGTGCTCACGAACACCCGACACCGCCGCAGCGATATCACTCGCGCGGTTCTTTGCCGGTTTAAATTTATGGGAGATCTCGTTCGAGAACGGCTTAGCACCCACTGTTAAGGTACTAAGCTCACACCACGTATCATCCAGCAGGATTGCTATTAGGCCCTGTACCATACTGCGCCTCTGTGCACTGGTACCCGCACACGACACGGAATTTGCATAGAGCCCCGACTCACTAATAGTCCGTGATAGTCAGCCCCCGGGTAACGGAGGTCGCGGCATGGCTGTTAAGAACCCGGGCGTCACCTTCTCTCTCATTCTCTCTCCCTTAATCCTTCCATCTGCGTCTCTTTTTCTCTTTATCTCCTTATTTTTCTATCCGTCTTCCGTTCTCTCTCCCTTCAACAGACATTCTCTCCCAACATTGCTCTCTCCCTCTTCCTCATTTTATCTCTCACTCTCCTCCCGGCTCTTTATGTATGCATTCGTGAACGTTTCCACGTTTTCAAGCTGTGCCACGTAACACCATCGGATTAGACGTTTAGTCGAGATCGAGGAATTCTCCAAGGGTTACCTTACCTTGCTCCGTCCATTAAATATATAAATACGTACATAAATACAAGATGGATTGGCCAGGAGAAATACGTGAAGTAGGAAACGAGTTGATGAGAGCTCGTACATTCGTACCTACATATTTTATCACTGGATACAAAATCCGTAGCAAAAGCGACTATGCAGATTTTATGAAACCTGCTGCTGGCTAATCAACACCGAACATTCCAAACGCTCAGTGATTTTAATTACTGATACAGAGTATGATATAATTTATAGGTAAACAATTCAATTTTTTTCATTGTGACCGATTTCCCTAAAACAAAAACGTAACGAAATCGAAAGACCAATTCAGAGTTTCTTGGGTCGAAGGAGATAACGATCGAGTCGAGTAGATTCGTTTGTACGCGTGCGAAGGTCTTTGTAGACGAGTGAATTATCGATTCTCTGGAGTGTCACGAGATTAATAAAACCGGGCGAAAACATCGTAAAAACGCGGATAGTGGAAAAACGGAATGTTTTATCCAACGCTGGAGCCTCTTCCTTAAAAGACAGAATGACGGAGTGAGGGAGAAAGAAAATGACAGGCATTGGTGCATTCACGTAAACGCACGAATAGGTCGAATCATCAGAGGAAGAGGCGCGATGAGCGCGATTGAACAAATGCCTTTACTCGGCTTGTATTTATGGCTGTTGGTGTGGTTAATACAGGTTGCCGTCATCGTGGCTCAGCATCTTGAGAAGCATCTTATTGTGTGCAATATCCGCCCGGTAAGCACACAGAAAGTTGAAGTGACGCGTGCGTGCGTGTACACAAAACACACACACACACACACAGACATGAGTCAGTAGTGTTTGAGTTGCTGTAACCTGAAGCACAATGATGACTCAACCACATTGCTGGCTGTGGCTATTGGTAAGAATTACCTGTTAGAGCCTCCGCGTGGCTGCACCATCAGCAATATCAGCTTGATCCAAGCCAATATTGACTGGGATGAATCAAAGGAGAGAAAGGGAGAAAGAAAGAAGGAATGAAAGAAATAAATGAAGAAAGAAGAGGCTCCAACAGATCGGGAGCCGTTTGAAATTCCTTAGTCAACAATCCAGTAGTCATCGGCTTCGATAGGTCGAGCCAATTGCCACTGTGCGTTGCGTCAACCGTTTACCAGTCAAGAAAATAACGATAGAACTATCAGGCAGTCATTGTACTATCCAAGATCGGGATTCGCGATTGTTCCTTGTAAGGAGTGAGACATACTGGCGCGAGCTCACGCCAATCAGCTTTAACGGTCTGCTGTGTTATGACATAAATTTTCTTTTATGAATCTGTACGTCAGAGTCCTTTCAATTCTCATCGTATGCGTAGAATGCACAATTGTATAAGCGACTTGACGAAATGAGAAGTGACGCGACGAGATGAGTTAAATAGACAACAAAAAAATTGGAAAATCATGAATATACTGATGCGAATTAAAAAATGTTGGAGATTATTGAAAAACGTGAGGAGAAAGATGGCGATAAATAGGATAGAGTGAGAGGGAGTTACATTTCCAACCTCCCAGAACCCATTAAACTTCCCTGTGGCACTGGTCGTGAAGTAAAATTAAAGGCATTGAAAGATTCTCGCTATCCAACGGTTCGTGCCAGGGATGGTATTGAGAGCTAGTTCTGGTTCTCTTCCTGAACGCCGGCCGAGCAGTACAAACTCCTCTTGGAATACTTATATTGTCCAGCTGTGCGCGCCTGTAGCAATTTTATATTCGCATCTCCTCATCTCCTCATCCTGCTCTCCTATTTACTCTCATCGCCTCCGCTGTATATCCGACTTTTTTGTATTTATGCTGCATTCAAAGTTCGAGCATTCACCCTGTGCGGTATATTGCCCTTAATACTTTCAGACTAAATTCCCTATAAAGGATTTATACCATGATAGAAAAAATAACAGGCAGAGTGAAATTGGAACCCTGAGTTTTCCCGACGTGAGAAAAAATTATGACAAGAGGGATCAATCGCAAAGAGCACACAAATGTGTAAAAAAACGTTAAGATCAAAATATCTGTCGATCGAGCTGTCAAAAGAGCGTGCAGTAGAATGAAATATACTGAAATTCCATCAGTCATTGGTGTTTCGTAGCGTCAATGCCGTTATTTGAATAAACGTCCAACACACGGAAGCCTTTGGTGACGAGTTAGCAAATTGCACTGAAAAATAAATTTCGTGCGCAACAAGATGAGCTAAGGAAAAAGAGAGCAGAAAAATAGAGACAAGAATAAAACAGGAAAAAGAAATAAGTACAGGAAAGATGGAAAGTGCAACGTGGCAAGGATAAGTTCACGATGATGATCCGAGACGAAGGTCAAGCACAATTGTACGACGACCAACTGAATTGTCTTCATGTTAAGCTTGAAAGGCGAGCGTGTGATTCGCCTTATCGTACGTGGCACGTTCTCTTCAGTGGACGATGGAGCTTTTCCTCCTTTTTTGCTTACACAGATCTTCGTCTTCAGTATCGTACTTGCCTTTTTACATTCCGTGTTGATAGTCCGAGGTCATGGTGATTTACCATGAATAATGGTGAGCGACCGACACAATGCCGATATACGGCGATCTTTGCGATTTTTTTTACAAATTTTCATTCATCCATTTTTTGGCATTTGACACGCTATCCCCAAGCGATTTGCTCCGGCTCTCGTTCATCCTCAACCGTATCGGAGAATATTTTGCTATGTCCAGAAAGCTTTCTTTTTAATTCGATGTTGTACGAAAGCGTCGAATAAAATCGAAAATTTTCTTTCATCCGAAACACATATTTACTTCACTCATCAATCAATACAAAGAGAAAAATAAATATCTCATTAACTTTTATCACGTGCAGATAACACCAGACTACGAATAATGCTTTTGAGTTCATATTTATTTCGCTATAACGGCGAAAGATCGATTGACTATAATTGGTAATTCAGATTCCACCAGAGAGTTTCGTGTTTTTTGATGTGTCAATTACCTGGAACGTTGAAGCGGAACTAAAGGCTTCTTTCTCGTTCTTCGATACTCTCGGTCTCGCAGGATTGTCCGGCTGACTTTCCTTTTAGAAATAGTCGCTCTAGATCGCACAATGTATTCTCGTTCGCTCCTTATCTGTCGTCGAGTGTTTCCAAGAGGGCCAGAGGCATTAAGAAACGTCCTCGGTGCCTCATTCCTCTGTTTTCTTGCCTCCTTCCTTTTCCGTACGAGCTTCGGACGTCTTCTACGCTGCCTTACGAGAAATCCTTGAGATGCAAACCGTTAGATACTGCCTATGCACAAGCTAAATTATATACTTTTACTCATATATGTATATATAAATATGTGTATAAGCAATTCATGTGCTACAGGAGCAGGCGGCTTGTTACGTGGCGCATAATTCGTTTTCATTAGCTTCACGCTCCTCAGTTACTCTTCGGCTACGAGTACGTAGCTCTTCGAGGCGATCGTACCGATATTGCTTCGCTCGGATCTGTTCTTTCTACTCTACTGACTTTACTCCTCTCGATACCTCGATATACATATTCGATCCACTGTAGCACATCTTCTCAAGTAGAATGGCTCCCTTTTACCTGATCAAATTCGAATGAATCCTACATGCCTATATTTCTGTGTACTTGCTGCTCAGCTTTTGCCCGTGAGGACAATTTAGTGAAGTGGTAAATTTATAATGCCTGTGTAGTAAATCGCAGAAAAATCAATGTTCTAACATATTTCGTACAAGTTTATATGCATAATGGATTGAAAACAGTATTATTTTTTCACATCCTCGCAAAGTAAAAATCCTTTTATTTAGTTTCCGTGTCGCTTCTTTTTTATGATCAAGTGTTACTTTCAAATTTTTTCATTTTCTTTTCTGAGGCTTTCGTTTAGGGCAATTAAATATTTTTTTATTTACACACGAAGTGTTAGAGGTTATTGAATGTTTGGTATATTAAAAGGTTTTGATAAATAGGGCTTGGTAGCAGCAATTTTCTTGGTTCCTTGTTGTTCAATAAGCTGGTAGAAACTTTGCAGCTTTATTTCGAGCCACAACAAAGCTTTGCTGATGGATCTGCGCACGGCCACGACTGCGGCAAATTTCTGAATGAGTTGACGTCAGAAGATTAATGAATCGGAGTTCACGGAACTCGTTTTCGTTCTGGTCGTGTAGAACTACTATTTCCGGGTTACGGTGGTGTCAAACGATGAGGAAAAAATATTCTTCCAACATGCTCCGGAAGAGAAATCTGTGATGTTGAAGCTGTTTTGAGAACGACATGTCATCAATACAAATTTGTTGCATTCAATCAAAATGCGCTCGGCTGTAAAAATGTCTAAAATTCATTCGCATGTCGGGCTACTCAAGTTTTTTCCCCATTCAGAAATGAAAACTGACAGTAAAAATACTGAACATTGATTGAATAGATAATCAATCGATGCGAATTATTCGAATTTCTATAAATCTTAATACACTTAGGAAAAATATAAACAAATAATCCTATCTGGTCACGATATTTACGTGATTTATTATTATCAAAAAAAAAAAACAATGCAGCAACAACGGTTGAATTCTATGACCGTGCAAAGCCGATTTGACGTGAGTGCATGAAGCATTTATGGAACACGTTTGAATGTCATCAAACGCAAAATTCAGTTTAATGAATATTTTCCACGTTAGAGTATACGGTCATTGGTCCTTTACAACAACGTTTTAATATACGTTATTTTTTGTGGTGTCTTCACCCCAACTGGTTTTCATTACCTCTTTATTGTCTCTGTACAGGAGCGAGAGCGAGTGATTTATGTTGTACATATTGCCGCCGCGGCTGGTGATACAAAGTCTGGTGACATACAATGAACGTACACACTACACATACGCGTAGTACGCAGGGCTTTCGTGGAGCGCGTTGATATACGTATAGGGAACGATCATTCCGCGCGTGTCCCGCTATTCAGACCACCATTTCTCTCTCAGCTTGCCTGCGAATATTCAATTGCATAGGTGTGCTATGAACTAAACTGATGTATAGTATGTTTGTATATATAGTGATGAGACGTGCGTAGATGAAATAACGTTGAATGTGTGTGCGTGAAACACGTTATTCTATTCTTACACGTGTACACAAACACGTGCTTGATTCTCGAATGGTCTTTGCGCCACTAGTACACACCATCCTCACTCTCATCAAAAGTAATTACATTATCGGACAGTTTTCTTCCCATTGTCCGGCGAGCCAGGGTGCCTCCACTTGCATGTAAATATTTTTGTGCAAATGTATGTATAGGTATGAGCATAAATTTCTATGCGACGAGTCAACATGAGAAATCAACTGCACTTTACTTTAAAAAATAGATTTTTCACAACCGCAGTTTATTATAATAACGAAACAACATTCGCGACAACATATGTTGTGTAATCTAAATATCAACAAAGTCCTGGATGTTTTTACACACACGATTATTTGACTGCATATATCTTTGCACAAGATATAAAAAATTATTTGTTAAGCTGAATATGTGAATGGGAATATATTCGGGAAATGGAGATTTTTTCGTTTTCCATCGTAAATGACGTATGGGATCCGTCAGATCCCCGCCGTTGTTCGCGATGCTACTTCAACGGTATCCATATGCATTTTCGAGCGACGCGATGGGCCATGTTCGCCAAGTAATATCGTAATCCGGATGAAACGTGGATTCGAGCATTAAATTTTCGTTGTTTTGGGGGAGGAGATGAAAACTCAAATTAGAAGCATATCCGCACGGTTGCGTAAGCCGATAAAAAGAGCGATGAACGAAAGGAGAAGAGGGATACGAGCTTAACAAAGCCAAAGAGAATTTGACATTGAAGTACCGCGCGTTACCATCGGAAAGCTTTGTGTTGCTTTCATACTTGCCCACCGACCACGAAAACATATCACAGGACACACAAAAACTCGCACACACGCGTCGAGACCTAACCATTTGCTATATTTTTTGTTGAAAAAAAAAAAAAACCGAAAAGCTTTGAGCATCAAATCGCCATTCCTATCGCACGCAACGTCAAATGTATCCTCTCGCGATTTTTTTTTTTTTGTTTTTACGACTCGAAAACGATTCCACTCGTTTGCCTTTTGCTTCCTCTCTGGCGAATTCATCGTTATTCTCAAAAAGCTGTATAAACCTAAAAGATAATAGTCGATGAGTCGAAGTGGATCTGTTTTTTTTCCCCATATTTATTTGACGTTCTTTCAATCAAATTTTCAAAATGGAACGAAGAAAAAATCAACGTATGCAAATTTTAAGGAACTTCAATATTTTGTCCTCATGGCTAATGGAATATTGTAGAAATTAACAAGATTAAATAATAGTCAATAGCAACAGGAAGACTGAATAAAATAATAACTCCAACGTAAGAGAGATTTATACTGCGTCATTTGTCATGCGCATAAACATGTTCTGACTTCAAATAGCTTCTACGACTATAAATTTGAAGAGCATTTCGTCAGCGAACGCTAATTCTCGTGGGGACGAACCATAAAAATAATAGGAAACATGAAATTTTGATACGTCAATACAGAGTTGTTGTGACTGTTGACATTTTCCTTTAGAGACATAACGTTCAATGAGACGAACGAGAGAAATGGCACATATCGACGTGCATTCAATGTTACGAATGCATTCAATTTATGGAATTGCATCACTGTACGTATTACGACCCGTGGGGCGTAGACAGAAAGGAAAAGAGGAAGAGAGAGAGAGAGAGAGAGAGAAGGAGAGAGATTCTCCTCTGTCGGTTACTACGATTGAAAAAGTTGGCAGAGTTTCAAAACTTTTCCACACTTGAGAATTGTTGCCCATCTTAGCTTATTCGACGTTCGAATACATGTTAGAGCTTTTCTTATGGTGTAATGTATACTGTCTAGATTCATTTTTATATATACATATATATAAATATATGTATATTTACAATTGATTTTAGTCTTGCGAGTTTAGATACGAGGAGGATGTGATATCGACAAGTTATACGAAAGCTGAGTGTGGTCCACGTTATACACATAATGGTTGGAGTGTATGGAAGAGAAGCGATTAAATCCTCAACGGATCAAGAATTGCTGTAGGAAGAAGGGGATAGTCTTCCTTATGCATTATTCTCTCGTTCTCGTTGTTGTTGTCGCTTTCCATATTCTCCATCCCTTCCTTCATGCACAAAACAACAATCTTCTTTTCTGTTTCTCTCGATGTACGTATATATATAGACATTTATTCTACACTGCTCTCCAATCCTTCTCATCTCCCACACAGTGCACTCTTCGCATCGATCTTTAACCGCTTCGGCTCAGCATCTACCCTCCGACTCGACGTATTTGCCCTCGGACAACCACGATCCCTGGTCCAGGAAATACAAACGTTTCATGCCATTTATACTTGAATTGGAAAGGCACGATCGTGGCGATCTTACTCACGGCCGAGGCTTATGCAACCTATACGTATATATGTACAGATGGATACAGTGGAGTAAACTCCACGGGGAAACTAGTCTCGAATCACTAAGATAGGATGTAGCTTTGAATTCCTCTCGAAGGAACGGATGATCAATGCCAGATTTGCCCCGCAGGTGACTTTTGCATCTGGCATAAAACACCGCAATTTTCCCCCCTCAACCGTTCAACGTGCATCGAAGATAAAGAGAGGGTGCACCATGACTATATCGTATACATAAATATATATTTATATACGTTACTTTAAAGTTAGCGATGTCCAGGAACATCTATACTCGATTGATCACTCCTCATCCTCCTTTATTTGTGTATATTTGTGAATATGTCTATACCTTCACAATCCATAAACATTATCATCGTTGGATTTTGTAATCGTGAGCATGTGATCGCGACCTTTTCCACTCGAGAAGAGCTCAAGCTCTATGCCTCCTCTTTACTATTATAATGTAAAGCCACATCAAACAAACATATAAATGATATACATATATTTATACACGTTGATGTGATTGTGTGAGTATGCACTTCTTCAGGAATTTCATATGGTTGCTTTCGCATCACGTTAAAATGTCCTCTTTCGTTGTCGTTTCTTGTTCTGCTTGCTGTTGTCTTTCTATCGCGCACTCCGAGGGGAAACGAGCCGCGGCGAGGACAATTATGGGACTTCCGGCAGAATTTCTGTCCTCTCTCTATACAATAGACTTGTATATATGTACTTGAATGTTCATATATACATATATACATAATCTATATATATATATTTATGCAACACTCCTGAAAAACTATGTCTTTACACGGCACGTTGAGTTCGCGTAACGACCACCCACTATTGCAACTCCCATACACCGTTTTTTAACAGCATGTTATCATGCTACTATGTAAATAGTATTATTGTGTACTCTTTTCGCGTCGCTAGGCAGAACTTTGCATGACCTGAAATATTCTCTTACCAACATTGAAAATGTTGCATGTCATATTCATGATACAGGCTCCACATAAATAACGTTGGAGATCGCTCTGCTGCTAGGTTAAACGTTTTATGGATCTTCCGAATTTTCAAATTATTGACGATGATTTTTTTTTCAACTGACTTTATTTGAGAGGAAAATTGGGCATGGAATATTCAAGTTTTCAAAGAATCAGATTTCACTTGCGGCTAAATAGAATTTTGAATTTTGTGCCTGCAGAAACGATCGAAGGAATGCGATATTTTTTTAGGATTCGCATTTATTTATTTATTTTGCGAATATTGTAGTGTAATTGACAATATTCATTCTTTGTCAACAAATGAAAAATTTTCTCTATTTTTTTCTTGTGCTAAAATATGAATAAGTACTTGTACAACGTGAAAACACCGTGAATTTTTCTCAGCACCCATCGTGTATTCCATATATACGATAGAATTTTATTGCCCGTGTTCAATATACTGTGACCTCAATAGGGGTGAGAGTTGAGCACGAAGAAATCGAGTAGAACGAATGAAAAAGTGAGGTACACTTCCATTGTGTGTACGGGCAACGGAACGATAGAAAATAAAGAAAAGCAAAAAGGAAGAAAAAGAGAGAGAGAGAGAGAGAACGAGAGAAAACGAGAGAGAGAGAGAGAAAGAGAGAGAAATTCAAGCTTGAACGTAGTGAAAATAAATGAAATATTGAAGGAAGAAAACGTGAAATGGAGACAATTGTAAAAATAGTGCCCACACACTCTTGAAAATATCAGTCAAGCCTCTCTGTACTTTCAAGACATTTTATGAAGGGTTTCGCTCATCACGACTTATTCATGCGTTGGGGGGCGACTCAGACTCTAAGCCGAACGTCAAAACCACTTACCGCTCGATCTTCAATGGGATCTCAATGTTTTTCATACGTCGTCGGTAATTCATCACGAATTCTCTTCAATATAACTCCCTGGCGGTTGCGAATTATCCAAGTGTTCTTTTCCGAAATTCTCGTAGTGAATTACATTTATTTATTTGCACAACATTTTAATGTAGTCACGCTTGTTTGTTTGCGGTTATAAACAGAGAAAATACCTTCCAAATCAAGGAATTTTAAACCGATTAGTTCTGAGAATTGACGGAACTTTATCAAGTTGACTTCTCACACTTTTCCAACTGGAATTTTTCAAATCCATCACATTGTTGATCGAGGGGTTTGAAAAATTATAGTTCATAATACTCGAATTTTATAAGGATTTGAGAATTTAAGAATGAAAAAAAAAAAAAAAAAAAAAAAAAAAACAAGAATAGAACAATGGCGTATTATTCGAAAGAGCGGTATGTTAACGATTCTGAATAATCCGCAGAATATTATAAAACTCGTTTACTTATAAAACGGCTGTTCGTGCGATGCTCCAATTCGAAAAGCTCGATTGTTCTGACGTTCCGTGAACACAATGGATACGCGAGGTCAGGTTAGGTTTGCTCGTCGTTCTATATTGTAAATTTGCCTCCTTTATTACATGCAGCAAATGACGCGACGTGTTCGTTCAGAATCGAATTTTTAATCAGCCTTGATCATACCCAGTTCCGTCAAGTTCTTGAATAGAGAGCGAAATTAATAACGTTGACATTTATCAAGAGAGGTGATAAATATTTCAGATAATTTTGGGATGAAATAAAGGATCCACGATGCGGGGTAACACTCTGTACACGTTGATAGTTCCTCTTTACCCAGAATATCGAAATTCCTCATTATGGCTTCTTAAGAATTCTATGTAATATACATAACATGAGAATTCTATGCATTCTCGTCGCTTTGAAACTTACGAACTTTCACTAAACAGTAATGTCGGAAAAAGAAAATGTTAAGGTGAAGTGTTTTTCCAGTTTAAAAGCATAGTAACAGGAAGTTACTGTCTTCGCAGCTCGTACAACATCTGCTAATGTACGAAAATAGTTGACTGATCGTTGGTTCTTACACATCATCTGACACGTAATGATTATTGCTGATAAATATTTGTTAACTCGAAAACTATGGCAGTATTCCGTCATTAGACACTAAATAATAATCTTACGATCTCTTTCAGTGAATCTTTTGCATTAATAATTCTTCAATGTGTCATTTATTATTCTATCTTATATCTCGACAATCGCGGTTGCTTGATCGACAAAATTCTCTTTAGAGCTGCAAAATGCTTACGATTCATAATGCTCCATTACGTGTTGCAATGTAGTAGTATTATAGCGGTAAGTGGTACCTGTCTTGTGGATGTGAGCTTGCCCGGAAGAGCCAGCGAGGAAAGCAAACCGGCAACAGTAGGAGCAACCTCCTGATCACTGTAATGCACAGACTTCTTCATGCTTTCGCTTGTGCCGCCATCACCATCACCATCGCCACAAATACCAACGACTATGAGCAGCAACCACGGCTTAACGAGTAGCATCTTCCTACAATTTCAAGTCCCACACTCTGCTTACTCCTTTACCTCGCTGAAGTAGCCAGAGTGCATTCGCAGAGTGATTAAAATCAAAGGAATCAAGCTTTCCTCGTACGAACCCTAGCTCAGCATTGCTTTCTGCTTGGATTCAAGAAATTGCCTTGCTTCTATGTCTGCCTGTCTGTCTCTCTGTCTCGCTTTCTTTCTCTATGTGTGATCATGTCGATTCACGGCTTCTGACCTGGCTTACCTGCACCGAACGATGCGCAATCTGAAGTACGATACAGTTGGACTTTAATATCAGTTGAGTGATTTTTCCATATTCACTGGAGAATAGAAAGCTTCGAGCTGTGATCGGGAGAACATTAAAGGCAATGTCAGAAGAAATCTGAGACGAATGTATCTCCGATTGACACTGAAATTATTTTTCGAAACAGCAGTTGCACTAAACTTGAATCGCAACTTTTAAGGCTGAGTGCAATTCGAATAAATGAATAAATTGTTTCAACTCTGTTGAAAGGCAAGGAATTCAAATGAATGAAATAAACAAGATAATCAGCGTTGAATCGGAAAATTATTATGTTAATAAGAAAATAACTTTAATTGAATGTCCGAGGACGTGTCAAGTACCCACGAATTATATGACGATATAGAAAATACTGTTAAATATCTCCGTTTCGTATTATTCACACAAATATGTTGTTATTGTTTTTCAGGTGCGTTGACTCGATCGCAATTCCCAGTGTTTACGATCTACGCCCAGAAGAGTTGTCTCGCAGTGAAACCGTGCGAGAGAGCCTGGTGCATTGACAGAGTGCAAGGACATCGTCTTCAGGGTCACACGAAGAGAAGCATGACCGCGTCGTCCCGTCAACATTGCCTTGAGCTATGTCTCGGTGAGCGAGACTTTCTGTGTCGGTGAGTAATCATTGTCTAACTCTCTTTTCCTCGAGATCTTCTCATCTTTATAATACCTTGTACACCATATTATGAATCTTGTACAATCGTATTGCAAGAAGAATTCACCTCGCAGACACAAAATTAAAGGCAATCATCGGTTGTGCATCCTTGAGACTTGGCGATCATCCTCAAGATCCAACAGTCACGCTTACGTATCGCGTGGTGGAACTCTCTCCGAGTCCATCACGTACTCTCCGTCTCGAGAGCCCTCCATGTTACGTAGTGTTGTTTCTCATCGTTCGAAACCTTCGCCAACACTTTTACCCCGTTATACAAAAAAAAAAAAAGTAAAATGTGCCTCACGTGGGCAACACGAACACGTGAGGAATCGTGCTTTTCTTGGATATATTTAAATCTTCGCCGATTTTTTTATCCCAAGGCTTCGACGTCAATTTAAACGTCCCTACATTCGAGCTAGCAATCATTTCCAGATAATTAACAAAAGAGAGGCTACATGACAGCTGGACAGCTCCAATTATTACGATCATGCATATGTGCAACGTTTGAATAGTGCTAACCTCCTCGTCATGGGCCTTGAGCTTTTTTTTTTTAGGACCTCATACAAAAACGTTAATTATACAGAAAAAGACTTCGTATAATCTACTAAAAAGTTGCAGCTATGTTCAACATGATAGCAGTTTTAATTATGTGACGAAGAAGACTAAATTCTCACGTTCTATCATCGATTTTTCGGAGAAAGCATATTTGCAAAATTTTATTCTTTCGGATAACCTGTATTTAATCTTTCAATAAGATATTGTCGCTTCCTCGGTTCTAAAATATACGTTACAACCGTTCGCGGAGCATTCTCTCCATCAAATATAGGGAAAATGATTTGAAGTCAATCAGAATATCCACCAGTAAACTTCCAGTTGATCTCTAGGTAATCCAGTTTCCCTTATTCGTGGAAAAACTTTTTCATAAATCCTACAGGACTATGACTCCATGAGTGTTTTGAATAAAAAATATAAAAAATAGTAGATTTAAAGGGGCGTAAAAGTTTTGAAGACGGGATTTAATCAAATAAGAAACGAAAAGCAGTTGAAAAGTCAACGTAAAGTTTTTTCGATTTATCTATAGAAAAAAAAGTCTAGTAATAATCAAATCTCTAAATCCACCGTATCGAGATAACAATAACTTGACTCTTTTGTCTCGAAAATCCGTCGTCAAAAAGTGACAAAATAAAAAGTGTGAAACACTGGAAGCATAAAAATTGCAAAACTCGTTTAAAAAAAAAACTCACGAAACGACAATTCTTTATTCGGCCCATACAAGGGACGTTCCGATCAAACTGAGTAAGAAAAAAGTTGTAAAGTCGATTCAAGATATTGATCCCGAGGCGGATGCTGGTCGGCTTTCTAAATGAGAAAAAAAAGGAATAGAACGAAGGGAAACTGGATGAAAGTGAATGAGTGAAATTCCTCTTTGTTTTACTCTTGTTTTACTTCACACATTACTCTTCCGCTCTTCGGATCGTATTTTTACACTTCTGCTCTCCACTTCCCGTTTCGCCACCCTCGTTTCTGCTTCTCTTCTTTTTATTATTCTTACTTCGACTATTGACTATATTCGCTACGGGTGTAACCGTGCGCAACCAAGCGCAATTATGCGTATCAAGACATTCTTTACGGTTGGTTATAAATAAGAATATGTGCAGAGATTCCGTGTGTCATACGTATATAGTTTATGCGTTTACATTGGTAATGCCGGCGTAATGACCGTGGTTGCCTTTCATTGCCAAGGTACGTAACTTTGATTTACGAGTTAACTTCTACACATTTAAATACAAACATAAAAAATCAATATATAAATGTATCTGTAAAATTAATTTCATTTACATAAATGTAATGTATCCATGTATCAAAAAAAATACAATCGACAAGAATTCTCGGCGGGCATCATGTTTCCACATAATCGGAGGCCAATTTTTATTTATTTTCACAATTTAGTCAACAGCAGGCGAACGAACATAAAAAAGTGCAATTATTTTTTTATCAAATAAATTCTTACGTAGCCATTATCGAAACGTAGAATTCTCAAACCATTTTGAAAAAAATCGAACCAGGACTCGTACAGATTGAAATTGCATCATCAAATTCAGAACACGTACGAGATATGTATTTTAAAATTCATTTATATAAATATATTGGGGTCTCGTCGCGGATATTGTGTAAATGTGAAAACGATCATGCATTTGAGATATGGAAGCGCTAACTAAAAACGATAAAATCGACATATTTCTCCGACTTAACGTCTCTCAAATCGTCTTGTAATAGAAACTTGGACTTTGTAGATCTCGCTCGCGTATCTCCGCTGCACGTAATATGGAATATACATTAATATATTTATATATATATACACGTATGGATATACATATGTAGTTGTAGATATATGGACATACTTTTACAGTAGAAGGATTTTCACTGTACACGTACGGTACTGGTACTTTCACAGAGTATTATATCGCGAGGGCACGTACGAGACGTCTAGAGCCACCCTGAGATGAGATTTACGAGAGACTCGCTCGGATGCTGAGGCACACGAGTCGAATCTCGTATTATCATAGAGCTCGGGCTTATTCCAGGCGGCTTCACTGAACGCGTCATTTTGCCTTGGCCACGTGTCTTACTCGTCAACATCCCTCTTTTCGCGCATTCTTTCTGCGGGCCTCTTATGCAATTCTCTCATAAACAGCTGATGAGATACGACGTTTCCCGTTACATCATACTCCGCGAGGCAACCAAAGCTGCATCAAAGAGAAATGGCAAAAACGGAAGCCAGCACATCACTTACCGCCATTTCGATTTCCTTCGGACATGACCGTGTGATTCGTATTCGAATCGTACCTCCTGCTCGAACTTCTTTCCTTTCAGTCTTACCTTTTTTTTTTTTTTTTTTTTTTTTTTTTTTCTTGCTTCATCCCAAATGCCCCGATTCAAAATCACGTGCCTCCGAACAACTCTTTGCCGAGTGAGTGTGTCCGAGAAAATGCGCGCCTACATCGCGTCCTGAGTGTCCCTGCCAGCGAACGGGAAAGATGCCAAGAAATCACTATCCAGACTCTATGCACGGGGAATGAGAAAAAGGCGTTTTTATACGGATGGGCTATCTTCAAATCCGAGTCGGAAAGCTCTCTGTATTGGGGGAACTTGGTATGCCCTGGTTTCATTATTCATCCAATGTAGTATCTTCAAAATATTCAGATTTTAAGAATTTATGCGGAATACTTTTTTCTTAAGAGGTAGAACGATTGATCCTTGAAGAAGAAAAAAACGATAATGGGGATCGAAGAGAGAATCAGAAGCGCGTGCTATTAAAATTCGTTCGGTATCATATTTTGGATAATAAGAAATTGCTGCGTGCTCAAAGATTACGAATCTTTCATAAAACCTGAATCAGTAAAAACGAGAAACCGTAAGATCACGTTGAAGGCGTAAAGCTGAAGAAAAGGATCGAGGCATTCGTGTTGCCGTAATCCACGGTTGCAAACACGTCACTTCCGGGAATCCCCAGCAGCTTGAGGCGGAAGTAGAAGCATGAAGAATGTAAGGGATCCTGGGATAAAAATATCTGTACTTGCATGCATGTACACACATAGTGGTACTTATATGTAATACTTGTACGTTTGCAGCAAGCGTGCAGAAACTTAAGAAAAGAAAAATGAGAAATTCATAGGACCGGTGGTCCGCGCGTTCAATGAAGTAGGGCATCGTAGTGTTGACTTGCAATTATCTAAACTATTTCTAACATCATCAACTTTCCATATTTCTTTGTATTTCCAGATCAATTATTATTTTAGTTTAATAACATTGAAAGATGATGAACATGGCAGCCGGATGGTGAATAAATTCGATTAGTTCCCGCTTGGAATCATTGGCATTGCTAATTAAGATAATATTAACGATGAAATTGACGTTGACGACTGATCATAAGCCGCATAGTCCAGTCTAGTGTAACACGAGAATCGCACCACAAGCTTCGTCCGAACAAATCGACTTATCAGGTTCTCGCTATAATTTAACTAGGCGGTTTCATCTTTCTGTTCATCAATTTATTACTTTTTTCTTTCCCTTTTTTTTATTTTCGAAATTAATGCGAAGCACGGGAGTTTGTTAATCGGTGCAGCGGAGAGCGAGTCATGATCACGCAACTCTCGTGAAGATCGCGTTATGCTAATCAGACTCGTACGAACACACGTATATCCATGTGTATAGTATAAAAAAATATATAGCAGCGATACACAAAGAGTAAAAACTTCACCGACAGGGAGATTGATCGACGAAGTCTCGATCGTATCTATCCACCGTATAATGTATATACTATAGACTATATTTTATCCTGCACGTATAACATGCACCCTGCTAGTGACCATGAAGGGTGCATGTGACTAGGAAGTCTTCGACGAGAACTTATAACCGTCATTCAATATATATATACACATGTAAATTCACATACATATGTATATGTATATGTATAAAGCATGCACCTTAACATGACATACCTGTGCACGCATTTTCTATTCAGCAAAGAGTGCTACATGCTACATGCACCGCGGTCGCCTGGTCTGAGAGAGTTTGCGACTCTCGTCTGTCTATCTTATTAGCACGCGACTCGCGCAGCTCGCTTCAAATCTCATCTTCATGTTTCACTACTGCATTTCACTTCTGTACGGATATAATGAAGAGTGGAGAAATGTACTAGCGAGAGAGTGATAAGAGAAGAGGGACTCGGCTCTAACGCCAAGGATGAACGCCGGTTGGGTGGCAGGAGGAAATTCGCGAGTCGACAAACGTACGACATAGCCACGTATATTCGGAAACTAGATAACCTCCGTGCCTTACTAAGGGAGCAAAGGAGGGTAGCGTGAGCACATGAAAAAACAGGCATCGAGTATTAAACTCAAAGGTCATCGGAGCGTAGTATCGGGAATTCCGAACATTTACTCAAAAGAGCGATGTATGCACTTCTATTTGTCTGCATTAAAAAATTCAGGTTCCAAAGAATTTTTTTGTGTATGACGATCGCGAAAAACAACACGCGGATGACATAACAAATGCTGCGGGGATTATTGTGCCGCGTTATATACATGACAATGCCTCGATCGTCGACCCGTTGTCAAGCTCGTGTAACAGAAGAAGTGGAGCACTACCAAGTACTCTTCGGATTCAAGAGGAAGATCGCATTAATATTCCATGGGAACGGTATTTCTGGCCTGCAAGTTGTCCTCAGGATTCTGACAAGCATCCTCGTGGCTTTTGCTTCGTGATACTTCGTATTCACTCGGAACTCTCATACACTCGGAATCTGGAGCTTCTGTGCCATACCATTATATGGTCTTGCTAGAAATTCGAACCAAAGTTCAATGCCGCATGTGTGGTTCATTTTACGATCATCATTATCTTTACTGAACAAGCAATACAGTCAATCGATCTAGACTTCCAAAGAATCTGTTTCGCTTTGACAGTCGAGAGGCGACCAATCCTTGCACAAATCCTCTATGAAATCTTCTGTCGAAGAATTTGGTACTTGGATGAAACCTACAATAAATGAGTCTTTTTAAAGAGCGTTGTTTTATCTCCAATGCGGAATGGATGGATTATACGATAAATGAGTAAGCGAGTATTTCCCTGTTAGCTACGAGAGGGCACACTTTACAGGCTCGTGAGTGCTCTCAGGGAACTTGACCAGGCGGGATCGTGCTGACGACGATTTGTTGCGAGTAACTGGTAACCGGCGTTGTCGGATGAACTGGAGTTTCCCTAATGGACAGTGCAGGATGCTCGAGGCCCCGTCGAATAGTATTACCGGACGTATAGATCTCTCTCGTCGTGCTGGATAGTTCTCTAGAAATCGATCGCTTAGACACGTGGATTTTACTCGTGCTATGTCTCTGTTCAGAGCTCCGTGTAGTACCATCGACATGGATGCGAGAGCTAGGTTCGTTCGATTGTATTCTAACCCTCGTTGTACTGCCAATGGACAAGAGGGAATTGTAGTTCGATTGAGCATACGAACATAAACGCAGCACAAATTTACGTGCACTCAAACATGTTTATAAATCATGACACTAGCGGGTCAGCGAATGGAGAAGGAAAACATAAATCGATTAAATCTTGTCTGCATGTGGTTTGAGAGATGAGACTATGGGAAAACTCTAACGTACATGTCATTGCGGACTATTTTAGTAAACCTGCTAATTTAATATCCGTTAAATAAATCATGTCTATGTAGCTGCAAATTGTCATTATCGCGAGCAAAACGAAATTATACGTCGATCTAAGAGAGTAACTTTCTCGAGATGGAAACAATCTTGGACATTTACGGTGAAGCCTTGCTGTGACTTAAAGCGTTAGGATAGAAAGAATGAGTCGTGCGGCATATACAAGTAGTTTTCTTACAATTTAAATACTAACCCGGAATTAAGAGCGACGAGAGACAGCTCGCAGGAACGAAAAACGACGATCGCGGAGAGCACCCAAGGCGAGAAAAATTGTTTTTCATCACTTTAACTTTGCTGAAGTCCAGCATCGAATTAAACTCGGAGGTCGGCACACCGTTAAAATGAGAAGAGAACGTTCTTCTCTCTATGTTTTTTTTGTCTTAATACTCTTCGCGTTCTTCACGGCTTTTCCATTTCCGTTCGTATTTTTTCTCTCTTGGTTGCTCTTTCCCTTTCTTTGTCGGTAGTTCACGGTTACAGGCTCTATACGTCTCGCTCCTTTACTCTTCTTGGTCTCGCCTCTCTTTTGTGTGAGAAACGAGGCAGCCGACATCGTAGCCCCACACGGAAGTGGGTTACTCTCCCTCCTTCCCCTCTCCCGCCCTTACTACGCCTCCCGAGCACTTACCATTAAAAGCACTGTCCGCGACAACGGCACATCCAATTATAAGTGCGAAATTCATTGTTCGTCGGGGTGGCCTCGTCCTTTCCCCTATTCTCTACCACGGGTGGACGTCGCGGATTCCTTCAACGAGCATTCGCGAGGGTTGAATCTCTGCCAACTGGCCCGCGGCAGACACGCGCGCGAAAGACTGAGTTCCCTGGTGAGAATTACACCCGCGGCGCCGAAAATCTCGAACTTGGGTTGAATTTCAACTGTAAATTGCCGAATCAAGCTTGGCCACTTGAACGGATGCGCCTGAGAACTTCGGAGAGTAAAGAGAAATTGATAATTACTGGAAATCAAACGTTGAGCAGTCATTTCAGTTTCATTTATTTTTCCTCCTGCACTCGACACGTTTAATCTTTCAGTTGTAATACGAGCTTTTTAATTTGCACGATTGACCCAATTTTGTATCAAATTAATAAGAGAGATAATGTAAAATCAATGTCCGATGAATTATTATTAAATGGCAAGTTATGAAAATGCCACTTCTCAATGTTTCTACCAAACCCTCAAAATGATTATTACCAACAAAAAAAAATGCACTCGATGCAAAAGAGGATATAAATCTTATATTGAATAAACGAAATGACGTGTGACTCAGAGAAGCGTAGAAATTTCACTCGTCGGGCCAAGTTGAACGACAGTTACTCGTCTTCGTACTTATTCAGGCCCTTCAGTTCTGCAGGCAAAATAAATGTATGCTAAAGTTTTTTATTCCCAAAGATTTTTATTCTTATTTCTCTCCTTATTTATCGTTTATCTCGTATCCTCTTCTCTCGTTCACTCCGGATGAATAATTCAAGCTGGAGCAACGGTGCGCTGAGTATCTCTCTTTTTCCTTAACACGAGCGGGTTACTGCTGGCGAATTCACGGGCAGTGGTTTTCAAATACTGCTGGAAATCAGCCGTTACTTTCCGAGAGAATACAACTCTTCACGAACCTGCGGACCTCGAACGCAGATGTTGTGTTCTTACCTCATTCTCTTCATCTCCATTTCGTGCTTCAAAGATCATCTCTCGATTTAATTCCTTTTGCTGGATCTTGCTGCAAGATCAAATATTTGCGTGACCGGATGTATAAAATCTCAAAATCCTCCTGAATTATGTGGGCTCAATTTTCACGAGGTCTCTCATCCGCACCGAACCCGGAGTTCTCATGTACCAAATTGGGGAATTTTAAAATATTGCATGTGAAAAATTTACAACTTTAGAGAGTCTCCATTTGCTATAAAAATCTCGTGTTCAAAGTACCCCTTGTCAGGTTCAGAAAAGCTTCCAATACTTCGAACCATGAGTGTGCGGCGTGACATGCAAATAACATTTCAAATGTACTGAACCTTTTTCCGTAAATTAACTGCTATTAACCAGTATCGTGTTACTAAAACGTCCTGCTTTGTTAAATGCAGTGAAATATTTTCATTGTATGATGCTAATTAGGTAATTGTAAAAAAGGAAATATATTCACGTACCCTCGACTAATTTCTAGGGGCGATCGGTAGCTTTTTTTCCGACAAACAGCAGAAAAACGATGATGTATAAAAACCCGAAGATTTCAAAATAAATTAGGTATTGTAAATAAGCATATAAGAGTAATGTAATGTGCGCAATGCAAGCAGAGGGTTGTAAATGATTGCCGAAGGTAATATGCTTCTGTAATTGCGAATTGAGTTATATTTGTTGATGAGCATTTACTCTTGCATATTTCGCGAAGAATTGCTGCATGCACATGTTTTATGCATGCATTTTTTCAATAATGAGGGCATAGAATCTGAACAGTCGTCATTAGCTCATTTTCATGTTGTGAAAATCGCTGCTTTATTTATTTACTCCTTCATTTAATTATTTATCTGTTAGCTTCATTACAAAGATAGGAGGAAATAGATGTAACAACATTATTCGAAACAGAAGAATTGCTATCGCTTTTTTTTTGCTTCTGTTAGAGTCTACTACGAACGTTATGAAGTACACAATCGTACACCCTATATTCACTGAAGTTCTATGAGTCGATGAGTTGCTCGCGAATATACGGAAGTCTGCACGCGTTTTTCCGCATGTTCCGCGCACCTATGTTGGGATGACCATTACGGCGAAACCGCAAGCGCATTCCCCGTCTGTGCGGTAAGCCTTTCGCGAGCATCAATATCAGTGGGTGTACAACTCTAGTCTACCGGTTGTGCATTGAATGCAGCCTCGTTCAACCCCCTGCTTTCTATGGAGGTATGAGTTTAGTTTTTGGTGAAGCTGACATGCGCTGGTTACAATTGGTATGCCAGAATTTTCGTAGCTACAGCGGTAGCAAAGCAAACTCCACGCGTTCGTTCATCACCATTGAAAAGTAAAGATACAGATATACTTGTGGGTGAGGTATAAACACGGATGCGAATCTAAGAAGCGAATCCAGGTAAAATAGAAAGAAGGGGATTCAGTCAGGGCAGAGCACATTGCATATCCGGTCAGCAAAACCAGCTTTTTCTCCTATCTATTCGCTAGAACAATTCATCCAAGCTACGATTCGCTGTAGTGAGTGGAGCGACGCAAAAGCAGGGAAGTAAGAACAAGAGGCAGAGAAATATACATTGGAAGGAGTGTGGAAGCTCAGTTCACATGAGTGTATCCGTAGCAGCTGAAGTATAATGAGCCACTGGTCGACCACCGACGCGTGGTAGATTTTGTTCTATGAGGAAGAACATGCATACATTTTATATAGACTGGTGTTAGAAGCAGTTCGCGCAGCAGACCATCCAAGAGAATCAGCCTGGTCCGCAACAGAGTTCCCCGTCGATTCTCTATATGGAAAGTCCCAAGTCCGCCGCCGCTCTAACACTCGCGAAACAAGCTTTTGTATGATCGTCGAAATGTTATGTTAGAGAATAAAATACTAGCAGCCGGGAGTTGAGGCATTAGCTTCGACGGCTCGCTGGGGTCAAATCGCGATCAAGGGCTTAACGGTAATTCGAAGGCCGCGATCCCAGTAGTATTACTACGTGACTGATTTCCTGATGCGATTCACTCTCTTATTGGTGTGTGTGTGTGTCTGCGTGTACAATTCTCACGAAGTCGATATAGAACCGTGCGATTTAGAGCATTCTGATGCGATACTTATACGCTCACAGACACATACACATATATTTATATATTTGTAGAATCATCATACAGTGGATATCATTCGATTGCCTTGATTACACGGCTGTAACCGGCGCTTAGAATCCACGAAAGGTGCGCGCTCTCCATGCCCAGGAACTTGCAACTATCGACAACATTTTTTATGGCCATCCTCAATTGCTTCTCTCGAGGCTCGAACCGCAAAAACCTATTGGCAGAATCATTGTTATCTCAGCATTACGTGTAATTGGGCATCGTCCAGATGCCTCCAGGGATATAATCGAAATATATCGCTACATACTAAGTTACAAAACGTTACTAGTTATAGACGCGGATGAGACAAAAATAGCAGATGAATAAAGGCACCTTGTGACGTTTCATGAAAAATAGACGAATCGGAACCTGCAACAAGACGATTATTGGCATTTCAGGTAGTCTTTACACTCAGCAAGTCACTTTTTCGCATTTCATTTTGATTGATTGCCTAAGTTTGGCGGTAATGAAGAAGTATAAACGTTACTTAATGACTGACCTATGGGTTTGAATTTTCAAGATGATACTATTTGATCGAATCCATAAATCAATTATTAGAAACTGTGCGTTGAAAAATTTTAATTGAAAAAGCGCTGTTTCACGCCAGATAATATTAACGGCATCCCTAAAGTTGCATTCGATGTAGAAGAGGAACAGAAAGGGAAGGAATGAAGGTACTGCTCTCGTACACAATACGTGCAGTAGTACGAAGTAGAAGCCGTGAGCGTGGCCTCATCGCTTCCATAATCCGTATACATGGAGAAGTAACGGGGAGACGTAGGCTCTCACCCTGTGCTCGCGGCAATTAGCTCAGGAGCTCGCGCAGGAAGTACACGGACGAACGAGTATTCTGCGAGGGTAATGAGCGCCAGCGGTCTTGTTTATCGTTCCACGATACCGGTAGTTCTAGAGAGAAACAGAGAGAGAGAGAGAGAGAGAGAGAGAGAGAGAGAAAGAGAGGATAAAATAACCGAGTTGAAGTTGAAACGAGAAATCAGATACATATATATAAATAATTACATGTATGCAGGCGTATAAATCGGAGAACTATTACGCCAAGAGAGAACCACGAGTTGTGGATAGTTTATACCAACGCATGTAGAACCGTTGGAAAATGCCAAGTCTCACAACGTTTTCTTTGCGACAAGATCAGCCATCTCTTTTCTCAGAGAATAAAATATCCATAATGTAATCTATTATGAGAATGGTTGCAGCAGATCAAAATGTTTGCTTCATTCATGTGTAATTTTGAGGTGGAGTTCCGTTCGTTTAAAAACCATTATTTGGTAGGAGTCGCAGCATTGAATCAACATCAAGTGCGAATTAAATAAACATCAAACTTGAAATAAATGAATTTCAATTGAGATTTGGGGCGAATGGTTCTTGAGATAGATATCTGTCAAAAATTTGGTGTGATATGGAAGAATTTATAGACTTTTTTATTTTATTTTTTTATTAATTTTTTTTTAAGATTTTTTTTCTAATTTTCTTTTCTATTTCTAAATTTCTATCTTTCTAACCTTTTCTATTTCTAAATTTCTAAATATCTATCTAAAATAAATCTAAATTTCTAAATTTAGACTAACATCGAATTGCCTCGCCTCGTGAAAAAAAAAAAATAAAAAGAAAAAAAAAATACCAGCTATCATAAAAAGAAACTCGATAGTTGGTGTTCTCCTTAAATTGACGTGAACCAGAAACGCAGAGGAAAGGAAAGAGTGGTCAGAGCACCGGATACTATAAACACACGGGATGCAAAGTGCGAATAGCTGAGAGCAGCGGTCTCTTCGAGCTGCTAACAGTAATCCGGCTTTGCCAGCTCTCTACGTTCATTCTCATTTTGTCGTATAGCCGTAGTACGTACGTTCTGCGTATTTTCTTCTGAATACTCATAGTACATACGAGTACTGGAACACGTACAAGTTTTCGACGAAATTGACAGACCGACGATTGGATACGGCAACGATGGTTGTAACGAATCAGTCGGCGTTCTCGGAAGCTTCAGAATACATGTACCTGGCATCCAAAAAGTTCTGCTCGAGCAGTAATGGATCGCAGGATCGGTGCTCTTCAATTCAAAATTACTCGATCTAGCATTACTTGCAGAACATTCCGTCCATTTGAAGGAATTTGCTCATATCAGTGAAATTGGATTTCTAGGAATCTGACACTGACTAACAGCTTCTTCATTATCGGATCTCATGCCACTTCCGAAAAAGCATTTCCTTTGAAAATTTTCTACCAAATTCTACCAAATTCCAGGGAAACTAATGTAAGCCAACAGATTTAGTTTCTTCCAGCACACCTTCGAATGACGAGAAATATCTTGGAGAGTATCCGCTATGATTGCAAGAGATTTCGGGCGTCGCCGCTCCTTCGCGATTAAATCCTCCTTTCGTAGATTTGTATAATAGACGGTCCTGGTATGTTGCAAAACTAGCAAAAGTGTAAAGGAAACTATGAGAGGTAATCAATTTCGCGGTTCCACTCTGCTCGATCTCATCGTAATCGCTCGCTCATAGAACATGCGACACGACGTGCCACGATCGTAAATTTCTCCTGATTCCTCAATATAAGCAACAATAGCTAATCGCCATCTTCTCCTTTTTTATGACGTATATCCTTATCGTTTCCGAGCTCGTCATACTGATCTAAAAACTGCTTCATCCATAACTCAAGTGGCTTTCAAAACTATGATTTTCGAAGCATGACACGGCATGTCATCCGCGTTAGAAATTCGATAAGGCAATAATGTGTATTTTAGAGTACAATGTGTCGCAATGTTTTAATAATTTCTCGAGGCAATAATCGATTGATAGGGTAAATAGAATCACTCAAAGTTTGCTAATTGTAATCCCATTCGGGGTTACGAGCGATCTCAATTTTGTGAGATGCCGCGACACTGTATATAATTACTGAAAATATTGACCAAAACTCCAAGGATTACTGAGATTGTGATATAAAACCGTAGATTTACGTTGACAATTTCGCAAATCAGAAAAATCAGTTTCCTTTTCGAGTTGGATAACGTTTTTTTGAAGCAATTAGAAGACGATGTGCTCACTGATCACGTTACAGCTGTAAGTTATCAATGTTAAGTTTAGCCACAAGAAATTTCCCCTACACAGTAAATGTGAAGTTGCTTGGAGTCGCTTTATCCGCGCTCGTTGACATATTTCATGATTTCTGTTACTTGTTTTTGCACATTGCGGCGTCGTCTCTTCATCGAGGAACATTGGATGTTGCCGCTATTGCGGGATCGCGGCTACACACGCGACAGGCTCCGAGAGTGGGTTACGCTGGTTCTGAACAGCATTAAAAAAAAAAACGTTTCAGAAATCGCGTCGGTTGATCGTCCAAGTAGGGACAACGTGACACTGAGAAGTAGAAAAAGAATGAGAAGAGCCAGAAAGTGGAAAGCACTAATACGAAACGATTCGAGAAAGAGATCTCGAGACGATCCTTTTGTAAGCGTTCAGGTGGACCGATTTAAACCGACAGCTTTCATTGTTTACCTCATGGGTTCGACATACCTATTGATTGTAGCTGGCATTTTAAATTTTTTCCGTGCTATGGATCTACCAATGACGTGAAACTTATTAGTGGCTCTGTGTACCAAAAAAATCATGAACTATGAGAAAAAATGGAAATTAAGAAATCAACGCTTTAGAAGTTCAATCAAATATCCAAATTCTCAGAGAAAAAGCTGTCATGGAAATAGCATCCATACAAAATGACTAAAATGATTAGATTAAGCTGTGAATGAGTGTATGGTACGCTCCAGTGATCAAAATGATAAGCTCCAAATGTTTTGTAACATCAAAAATCGTTAATTCCTTATGCTGAAAAATTACTCGCGTACATACTAGATGCTGTACAACTATAACAAATAAGATTAAATAAAGAGAAATAATATCTTGCACGGGCGAGATGAATGAAAGCATATTAGGTCTTTCCTTGCCATCATAATGCATGGCTACCATAAGCTTGCCGACGAAGTGAGAATTAACGATATACGGATGAGAATAATATTAAGGGAGAATAAAAATTTCTTTACGAATGGTACGCTTCGTTGACCCCTTTCTCTTTCGATACCTGCTCTGACGTAAATTTATAATGAAACGTACAAGACATAATGGCGCGGCCGAGTATACCGAATCTGGTATGATGCGAAGAGGGATGAACGACAAGAACGAGTGCATGAGAGGAAGTGGAGAAGAGGAAGAGGATAGAGAGGAGCCAACGAAGCGATTTATCACGAACGCGATGTGATCAGGCTCGCCTACAGCGTTGGACGTTAATAACGCTTCGCGGATCACTAAAAGTCCCTATCTTTATAGTTCCTTTACTTCTTCTTCTTCTTCTTCTTCTTCTTCCTCGTCTTCGCTCCGCATTCAACATTTCTCTTCTTCACTCTCCGGACTAAAGTCAGTATATATATACTATTTTGCCTAGAGCCAGCTGCTTTCGTGTATACACTGTATACACGAGTATATAAAGGTGTATCTGATGTACCGATGCATCGTCTTTGCTCTCCTGCTGTACCTGTGTACCTGCTTGCTCGATGTGCGCGTCCTTTCCTCCTCGCTCCGTACTCAGTGCATGCATACCTAATAAAGCGAACACCCGGCAAAACTGCATCGTCCAATCGCCCCCTACCCGCGAGTTTCACATTTCTCTTTTTGCTCTATTTCCTTCAATCAACTATGCGTGCCCCAAGCGCAAAAAGGGCTGTAGCGTAACAACCCGTAGGAGCACACGGCCTTTCGTAAGAAAACTTGCAAGGTCGATCGCCCCGTGACTCGGTAACGAGACTTGACGTCTGTCCATAATGCGATGGAAGACGAAACACCGTGCGCCATCGGAGTTTTTGTGCGATCAAATATATTTATTTTATTTACAAGCATCGATGATTAAAACTGCTTTTTTTTACGATGACTATAGTATGATGGAATTTCTTGAGTTTTTTTTCCTACTTTGATCGTGCGTGCAATGAATTCTGCGTCGATAAGAAGAAGTTTCGATCATTATAAATCTATCCAGCTGCCTCGAATTCCAGGCAGTAAGCTTAACGATTGTCGCTATTGAACGCGACGATTGAAGAACAACCTGAAATTCTAATTTTTCGATTTTCATGTATCTAACTGGTTATTTCCACTGGATACTTGAAACCTAATAATCATAAAGTCGACCAATTTTGTCAAGCTTCATTTACGCTTACGCGTACGTCACTGATTAATGGAAATTAATTCACGAAACTAATTACGTAGTCTATTCCACATCTCGTATATTCCACTCTGTTAAATACATCTCTAAATCGTTGTTCTCTCGATTGATGCTGTCAGCCAGTGTTTATTTGCTTTGCAAATAAATGTTTTACGTCCGCCCATCCAGAAATGGACATCGTGTTTGGTGATGATTGCATATACAATGGGCGGAACGGACTGCATGCAGAATATTCTCAACAATAATATTATCTCCATTTCGTATGATGTTTTTGGAGAATTTTGCATTTACCTTCACCTTACAATACAGAAATGTATAAGTTATTAATGTATAAAGATATTGGTGTCGAAGTAGAGAGACAGAGAGAGGAATGTAATGGATTGTAAATGGATTACCGTGTTAATGGGTTGTGCAATTCTTAACCAAAGAGTTCCATACTTTGTTCATTTGCAAATTAATGACAGCCAATTCGAGTAATTGCATTCCCACGCACTTTAGTTCTCCACTTCTTTACGACGGTGACTCAATAATTCTCAAATTTATTGGAACAACGAGTAAATACCCTTCATATTCAGATCGTAAGTTATTTTGTTACAACCTGTAGAGACCAGACAATGTTCTCTCAAGAAAAGGTGGAATGTCAAAGGCTTGCTAGTAAAGTGTACTAATGCCACAGGTAGATTTCTTATTCTCTCTGTAACCGCTACCATTTATCTACACCATCGATATAGTCCACCCTCGAGGATTGTGTATCTGTCGGTTTAATCTCTATCTATATCCGTCTCTCTGCCTTTGACTCTCTCTCTCTCTCTCTCTCTCTCTCTTTCTCTCTCTTTCTCTCTCTTTCGTAGAGAGCGATTGAGCCCAACCGGACTTCGGACTGAAGTTAAGCACAGCCAAGTGTGGCTGCATGCAGCGAATAGATGGCGCATAAGAATCCTACGAACATTCACCAAGCGATTCGCCCCCCATCCTGTAAGCTCGCGATGCATACCAGTGCATATAAGAGAGCACAGAACCCTACTGATCGGACCTTGCCTGCATGATACTCAGGCTTGGAACTGAGGCGCTATGTACAACAATCTTACGGCGATTGCCGTATTGGCTATGCCCCTACAACACTGCCGGGTTCGACGCTCGATGCAACTCTGAGACATAAGACTCAAGATACACGTGCTGATATACCTCTGGATATACAGTACCAGGCATTCGTAGAGCTCAGAAATACTGTCTGGTATATGTGCACCAAATTCTATTCGCTTGAATCAATAACGCTTATGGGCAATAATTATCTTGGTCTCAATCTAATTTGGGATTCGGACACACTATGTGCTTCAAATCTACTTTCCTTTTCGACTTTGAACCAGTTTATTGCCATTCTTATTCTTCTTAGATATTTTTCATCTTATACCGAATAAAAGAAGTTTCACAAATTAAACTTTCTGAACAATTTGCCAATTTTCCTCTCCCACAAGCGACAAGACAATGTCCGGACGTTAAATTCTGGAAAACTGCTCGCATGTATCCCAATGAACTGGGAGAGAAATAGAAGAGAGCAGAGATCTAAGGGGGAGAAAATGAAATTGCTGATGTTGCTATGAATGAATCGAAACGTAAAATTATGAGAGTTTGAGATGCGCTTTCGTCCCGAGTCAGAACTATTGGAACAAACCAACGAATGAACTGAGCCAGGGAGGAAACGAAGCGCATACGACCGTACCATGAGACTCGAAACCAACGTACAACCTATAGAACCCACTATCGAGTTCGAGTCTCGCTCTCTCAACGAGTTGGCAAACTGTTCCCTCGCGCGAGTTAGTCAGCAGGATCGCATTCGGGAAAACTCACTTCAACGATGACCTCACTTTTACTCCTACTTCTTCTTTTTCTCGACCTCTTTCTCTTTCTCTTTTCGTATACCGAAACGTACCCACGCTTTTACAGAACCAACCATATAACTCCTCGAAAAGAGTTTGACCATTGAATTTTTTTTCAGCCTCCCGTTACTTTTATGACGGCTCGCCGTTGAAAATTCTGATATACACGCTGGCTTCAAATTTTTATCAGCTACCGCCTTCTCTCTCATTCTTCACCGTTGCTATTGCGATCGTACAGTTTATAATGAGCGCGAAAAACGGGGTTTTCCTGCTTCGGCTGTCAAATTTCCAGTACGGGATATCGTTAACAAAGAACGTAAAAAAGTATCTAGTAATTTTTATAATCCTTATGCATATATTTGCATTCAATTATAACTGCCCCGTGCACTCGAATGAAAATCTATTTAACAGATTCAGTCAAGCGTTTTTTTTCTGTTGTTTTCCAAAACTTTCATATTCCTAGTTAAGGGAGTTTAAGAATCGACATTTAGAGTCTTTGAGATTGATTTTTTCTTATTTTGTCGTAAGCATATTTGTTATACATTTTTTATTCTCCTGTCGATACAATAAGCTTTCGTTTGTCTGTACACTGCTGAAAGTTAATCTGTCAGTAGCCCTCTCAGACGAAAAGGTTGCTGATATTTTGTACTTCACAAAGATTTGTAAAAGTGTGACAAAACTTTACGATACACTTCCTTGTATGCGTGATTTTCTGACAACAAGAATGCATACAAATCGTTTGTTTCGAGCCACAGTCAACGATTTTTTTTCTCTTTTTTTTTTTAAATCTCAAAATGAGATTTTCTTCATTGCTCTCGGGGGAACAGAAGAAAAATAAAGGGGAATAAAGGGGTGGGGGGTAGTGGAAGGAATGGAGCCCAGTTGTGTCGAAGAAAAGTCACAGATTGGACTTGGATTGATTTTCCTTGGGGCGGTATGTAGGACGATAGAAACTATTTGCTTGTGCATTTCGTATGTATTCACCAACATGTACATTTTCACCTTTTTCGAGTGTTCGCATCGGAACACCGTTCCATTCTCTCATCTCAAACGTAAATAACAACCTTATTCGTATGCTCCCCAACAACTGAACGCATACGATTCATAGAGTGGGTTTGTAAACCTAAAAAGATGCTGATCGATTTGCTCATCTGAGAAAATGCAGTTTCCTTCGTATCAAAGAAATGGTGCAATGATAAAAATATGACAATCAAAGGAACAGAAGCAGCTTGCAATCCAAGAAAAGAGTATTATACATGTACTTGTTCAAAGGATTTGAAAAAGAACAAATACAAATATTGCGTTTTTTATTAGAAAAAATGTAATATATCGGAAGGTCAAAATGTCTAAGCAATTTTGATGTTCACTTCGAATAAATAAATAATAACTTCTGACCTGAATGCAGAGTGGTACATTTCAGCGGGTTCTGGAATATTGTTTTGTCCAACTTGACTTACCTGAAACATAAGAAAAGAAACGAAATATAATAGTCATAAAAATGAAAAGAAAAAAAAAAAAAAAAAAAAAATTACATGAATCCCTTGAAACCTGAGACAGACCAATCTATCAATTTGAATTTCGAGACGTTCAATTATGAATTCTCGAAGCCAATATACACGCAGAGTATTTTATAAACCTTGGGTCTGGGTGAAAAATCCCATACGCCCATAGTCTGAGATAATCTCACCGAAGGGATCGATTAAAAATGTATGTGGAGCTGGTCTGAACGCTCACGAACCTCCAGCAACGTTAATTGCCTGTAAACCATAGTGGTATTTTTGCACTACGTGTTTATCGCTTTTTTCATAGTCTTTTTAATACCCTTCGAGGTTAGATTTTGGCTTGGGACCCTAAATTAACATTAATTCGAGGGCCGTGGATCTCGTCGATAACTGATATATAGCCCATGGAGTTTGTGTATAAGAAAGACCAAAATAATAATTTGACTCCGCTATAATTATCGTACAACGCTTTTGATCCTCATTTTTTTCCGTATTTAATATATTTTTTGCATAAACCTTTTGAATTTTGAGCTCAAATATTTTTTAAGGAGATACGACAAACAAACAAAAAATATGATTTACATTATCAAGACCTATTTGCTGAAATGTTTATTTTTTAATATCAGTTCCAATTTTTTTTAATAGAAAAAAAAAAATCATCGAATCGGGGATTTGTTTTTCATTATAAACCCTTGATTCCGAAACGTTAATTGGAAACTTTGTGTAAAGTTTTTTCATACAATACAAAATTGGTTGAAAACAAAAAATATGCAAAAGATATACTACACTAGAAATTTTCTAGACTGTGATAGAACCGCACGAGTTGGTCTTTAAACTTTGAGCCCTTGAACTAATGTCTCTTTCAAATATAAAAAGTGCCTTGAAGGGATCTCCATCACATAATAGCAGTACAACCGACTTAATTACTAGTTATAAAGGCAGGGTGCCCAAGGGTAGAATCCTGGGTGAGAATTTATATTAGGCTATGGGTGAGTGGGGAAGAAAAAAAACGAAGCGAGTAATTGTCGAGTTCGCCCAAGAATGCTTAGGAAGAAGGAGATGAGTAAGCAAAAGAAAAAAAAAACACTTGAATTCTTAAGAAACAAGATTTAACTGCAAAAGTTATCTGAGATGTTTATTCTTATCTTTTTAATCTACTGCTCCTTGAAAATTGAACTCCAACAATTCTCTGAGATTGTTAAAGCGTAGTATTATGATATCTAACCACGAAAGAAATAGTTGCAGCACAACAGCTTCCAATTATCACGTTTTCCAACTGTAAACTTAGTCCCCCAACTTGAAAGCTTTATCGATCCTTTCATAAAACGTCATCACCTTCCTCAAGGTCTTTATCATTACCCACCAAGAGCTTTCTTGTTCAACTCCTACACGTCTTCGTTTATTAACGTCACTATGTAGCTTTTCTTGGCATTGTTTGATAAAAATTCACGTGCACCTTATGCTCTCAATACGCGTATATCTTGAGATAGTCTACACCGTAAATATGAAGCAGATACCTTGAGGCATCCCTTAAAGTTACTGTGTACTACCTTCAGATTGGTAATATGGAGCATCTCCGAAGAACAGCCACTAACTGCTACGTAACCCAAAGACAGTATTGTATCTTTACTACAACCTTTCAACTACGTAATTGCTGTTTCCTGGAGCAAGATATACGAGGCGTTCCTTCAAAATTGTCAGATTCTTAGGTCGTATAGAAACTGTACGTAATCAACAACGTTTAAAATCGTTCAATACTCGTATAGTTATGACATAACCGACAGCGATGGGTGCACGGTCAACGTGTGCGGCTATCGGCAATATTTAAAATTCAGCAGGCTGTTGGTTGCATCGGTTGGCGTATTAATCGTTGAGCAGTTTTTGTGAATTTCCAAGTAGATTAATTAGTCAATAACTATATCAAGAGACGCGGCAGCGGCTCGGCGCCAAGTATTAAAAAGAAAGCGTAGCGCGAGAGCTGCCGTACTCTTATTTACAGTAAAATAGGGGTTTTATGAAGTCACAGAAACTTTAAATCGTCTTCGCAGGGAAACGGGTTGAGGAAAAAATCTCATATTAGATTTTAATTTTCTATGATTTTTTATCTTTCGAATGGTCCTTGGTGGAAAAGAATGAGTTCAGCCAATCCAAAGAAATCTGACATTGAAGATTTTGGTCGCGAGGTTTGGGACGCTTTCTGTTCGTCACAGTTTCTTGGATATTTATGACAGTAGGTACAATTATTTGAAATGCAATCATAAAGAAGGTAGAAAGAAAAATTTCATCAATAATTTATTCAGATATCGATTGAGAGTGAAAAAATGCGTGCGAATCCATTGTAACTGATCAAAATTTCTAAATTCATATGTATTTTTATAACCTTGCCGAAAATGGTAATTTGAGGAGGACCCTTTTCAACCACCATAGTAATTTTTGAATGTAAATGGTTCGCCGATGAAATTTTCTATGCATGCAATATCCAATAGAGACAGAGTTGCCAAAAGGCGAGCAAGCCGCAAGGTCATTAAACCTCAGCGTTGACCTGTAACGAAAAAGAAGCGAGTGGCAACGAGCGAGACAGCAAAAGAGTAAGGGGGGAAAGGGATAAAAAGGATACTGGAGGAAAAAATGAACAACGGCGGAGTCGGTAACAGCAGCCCTGGTAGAGCAGCATTTCCGTGCACGTGACGCTTCAACCCGGCGGTCTCCGCAACGCTGCGGCAAATTCGCGAGCGGTTACCGTGGCCAATAAAGTTTAGCCTGCCGCAAACGACCTCTCTCTCCTCTCTTCTTTTCCCTCGATATATATGCGTCACTCTTTCTCACCCTTTGCTGCTACAGTACGATTCCACGTTCGAGTGAATTTGACGGAAATACGCGACAGATACGCGGCCCGAAACCACACCGGAAACGATGCTCTGATCCTTGCGAGCCTCGATATTCCAAGCCCCCAGCATCACTCAGCCGTCAGATTGGCAATGTGATTAATTCACAGTATCGCCCGGAGTAAGCGCGCTCTATTCTGAAATCGTTTCTCGTTTCGTAGAACATTGAATTCTCGTATGGCATTTTACGGATGGCCGCCATTACTCGCGAACGACGCGACTGGACGGCCAAATATGTTGTCAGTCCATGAGTGAGAGACAGTAAGGCAAAAATTGGTCAACGTCAGACAGCTTCGTATCAAGAATATATGTGACTCGCTTTTTGTACTTGCTGACTCTTCGCTCTTTTTTAGCTTCTCTAATGCATATGTGTTTCACGACGAAGGCCAACCCATGTAAGTAAAAAGAAGGATTTTGGTGCAGGACATGAATGAGTCAAAAAATAGCACGTCAATGTGATTGTCTCGATTTTCTACGAACGACTGATTTTCCCTTTTTCACAGATGAATTTTTTTTTTTATGGAGTCTTCAATTTATTCGTTTAATCTCTATCTCTTTTTCCGGTGCTCCGATATTTTTGAGTTAAGCGAAATTTTGCTGACGACCATATGCATTCGTACGTCATTGTCCCCAGGTCCCTTATATCCAACGAGGATCTTCCCTGAAATTCAATTCGAACTTCCAACCCACATGCGCTATTTTTAACTGACGATTTAATATCATTTCAACGAAATGAAAAAAGGTGACTTACATTCGATGGAATGAATGTAACAGGTTCATCAACTTCACGCAACCATGCTTCCAGATTTTGACGGACGTCATTTTTGATTTTATTTTCAATTTTTTATTACCGACGCATACCATATTGCTGGAAATCCTTGGAAACGATATTGCCAGCTATGTAGAAGTAAATTGATATCAAGTTGATGGATTTATACGCAAGCGTAGATCGCCCGAAGTGGGAACCCGAAGGAATTACTATCGATTGAACGTCTCCCGTTTCCGGTGAACGTGGCGAGTCATGCGACACCGTTCTCTTCTCTTCTCTCTTTTGTCATCCTTCTTCTTCTTCTTCTTCTTCTTCTTCTTCTTCTCCTTCTTCTTCGCCGCCGCCGCATCCCATTCTACCTTACGTCTTTCTCAGAAAATCACCGACAGAGTTTTTCTTCCATTTTCCGAACGGACAAACGGCGACGAGAGTTTCAACATCTCCAGCCGTATTTTCCGTCGAGTCAGAAATTCCAGGCTCTTGTACGACTAGCACGCCTACAGCTATTGCCCACGACATTAATGTCATGCATGATACTGGACCAACTCGTGATATTTCTGACTATATCCAGTAAAAAAAATTTACCAACGAAGTTTATGTCGTTCTATCCACTTTTACGATTCTTTGGTCCAAATTCGTTTACATGAACAACTCGTATTCTGATGGAATGCACGTAACTTTAGGAGTGAAAATTAGGCTTCGATATCCCATGCAAGAGGTCGTAATTCAGAAACGAAGGATGCATATTTTGAGATTTCGTATCGAAATTTGAAGTAATAGTAATAATAGTTTCCAGTCAACCACAAAGTTGCATAAAACTGAATATAATATTGTGTCAATTGATCGAAAGAAAGTACAGCATCAATACATCTTCAACAGTTCAATTAATGCCAATAGAGAGCAGGGGATGTCGCGAATGAAAGAAAAAAAAAATGTTAAGATAAATACAAATGTTGCCTTCGGTGTGATTTCGAACGTCTGGATCAATTACCCATTAACTTTGTATATCGAAGCATCTTGTACGCTTGGTAACGCGTATGCAAATCTTTAGGTTGAAATAACAGCCGGAATAATACATAGATCGGGCGGCAAGTTAGCGAGAGAGTAGCGAGAAACGAACGATATATCGTGTTGCTATTTGGTTCCCGGTGGATTGCGGGGGCCATTACGGAGAACCATTAGACAGTCGAGCCGTTGAGATAACGAGCATTAGCCGGCAACGAGCTCACAACGACCAAGCGCTCTTCGCGTTAGGAATACACTGACAAAAGGCACCCAAGAATACACGCACTAGAGAAGTGCCAGGAAAATCTGTCGTCCGAGTTCTTCCTGGACGAATAAATCGTACCACACGAATATCAAACTCTCCCTCTAATTTACGGAGTTTCCATTTCCTGTAACGCGTTTCCGGCTCCCTATTTTCATCGTCTTCTTATCGTTATGAGTCTCATAACGAAAAAAAATAAAAATCTCACGTTAAATGTTACGTTAGAAGCTCATTAAAAAAGGAACGATAAAACGGAATATTTAAAGAATCATCAGATAAAAAGCAGAGAGGAATCAAGCCACGTGACTTTTTCAACAATTCTTCGCTCATTATCCCATTCAGTGGCAACTCCCCCGTTAATTTACGTATTATTAAAACAAGCATGATATTAGGCGATCGATACTGAGATAACTATGATAATTCAAAGGCCAAAACAATCGTGATTCCCTAGACAAAAAAAATCTTCCTGCCTTAATGAGAAAACAAAACAGTTACTGACTATTTTTCACGTACAGTCCTCACTGGATTCCAAGATAACATTAAAACTCCCTTGGCAAATATGCCACATGGTCATAAAACCGAAATGCCTGTGGTCTAATTAATTCATACTAATTAATGTGGAGGAAAATTTTTTTATTTGGAGTTTTGCCACGGCTTGGATATTTCTGTCATTGATATTCAGAAACCATCTTCGAACTTTTTTGTTTAACTTTACATAAATATTCATGTTTCAAAATAATGAGAACAGAGTGAATTTATAATTTATCAGTGCGGCTGACTTGGCTGGTGCTTTGCTACTCGTAAGTTCGGACGGCAACGGTTTGTGATTCACTGTTGTTGTGTCGAAGTATTTAAGTATTTGTGGTATTATAATTCTGAGCTGATTGTTAAGTTGTTTGGTATGAGTTTTCTTCCAATTCTTCATAATACACCTTGCGTTTCCCCACGTTTAGGCTCAAACCTGTGATTAGTCAAAACCTTTAGACAGGACAAAATACCAATTCATAAATCATCACCAATAACATGTTCCCGTCTAGTCTCGTAAACACTGGTTAACTACGGCGAAACAAGGCGAGCTCACCGGTCCTGGAATCCATGGAATTGACATGCACGTACACCTTGCCACATAATAAACGTATGTGCATAAACTCAGGTTCCTTGCTACACGGATGAGTACGGGAAGGCGCTCAAGAGACCACATGTGCCATTGGAATGTAAATTGACCAGCGTTCGTTTGACTAAACAGTCAATGGGGACCTTAGTGTGAACGGGGATGGGCATGAACGATCCCCAACGTGTACCTGGGCCAACAACACTAATACGATCTTGTATTTTGCTATACACCTATATCCGCCTACCTATGGAAGGTGGTGGCGAGACCTTTACACCGAGTTTGCCTAATAGTTCATTCCCTTTGAGAGGAAAATATATAGCCAAATCCCGAAAGACCCCAGAGTGTAGCATACTTGGTTAGGTGCGAGACGTGATACGCAAGTGCTACCCTATTTGACCCCATACTTCACATATCCCATCGGATGTGTAACCAATCTATAAATGTTTTTCCGCCGCATTTCCCAATCGGCCAAACAGCAACGTATCAAAGCGATTACAGAGAATTAGTTCACTCGTTATAACATCATATGAAAAATGGTACTGGGAATTCTTTCATCGCACGTTTTTTTGCTGATGTAAAAATCAATTGTACTATTCATTCGTATTTTCCCTTCGTGTCATCTGAGTGCCACTGATAATTATAAATTTCTGGTAGCAGCAATTAATATTTGACGGTGAATTCGAACCTGCAGCACAACGACTATTCCAAAAGAATGGGATCAAGAAATTTTAGAAGCTAAATTACGGAAAATTTAGTCTCAAGATAAATTCGGCTGTCTTCAACATTGTCACGTATGAAATTGGATAACGATTAATCAGTCACTGCTCTTTATCGCTTCGTTACAACGAACAAGAACATTGTAATTAAATTTAAAAAAAATTCACCTATAATATATTCTTCACCTGATGTGAGTACATGGTAATTGAATATCACAGTAAATAAATAACTTCAGGATCTACTTGACAGGGTACGAAGTTGACTAGCATATTTATCCATCGTCCCGTAGGAACTTTGTTAATAGAAATGCATCCATAAAAGATGAAGCTCGAGTGTCGAGAGCTACACTGTGCACCCGCGTGAATAATCATTTACACGATGTACACGTCCAAAGACGATCGTTATAGTTAGCGTAAAAGCGTTGAAATTGAGTGCGAGAGAGATGAGAAGTATTGTAGGCGGAGTAGCTTTTCACCGGAAGGTTTGTATCTGTTGTCTTTTCGCTTAGACTTACTCGAATACCAATAAGACCTTCCGGCCTAATAAATTCATGGGTTTTACTAACGCAGATCGTTATAGCTTGAGGCTTTCCTACCGGCGGATTTTCTATTAGTTGCTAAGGGTTAAAGAATAAGTCAAGAAACAAAGATCAAGGCCATGCACATGTTGGAGGACGAGGGCCATGTCAATGAAGAATAATAAAAAATAAAAACGTGGAGATGTAGTAAAAGAGAAAGAAGGAAATGCAAAACTTTGTCCGGAGGTATAGTGAATAAAGCAGGCCTAGAAAAGGGAGGTAACTAAAGTAATATAAGAGTGGGTTGGTAATAAGGAAAGTTTCAGCTTGGCTACGCCACGACTCGGTATTTCCTCCCCTTAACTCGAGTAACAATGTCGGAACTGGTGACGTGGATCGTTCCTTTTACAAGAAAAACGTTAATTGCTCTCTGCGCAAAAACTGTGTAATACACGGTCCAACGAGAACACCGTCTCATTTTATACTTCGACTGAAGCGATGAGATATGCAAATTGAATCAAGTTGAAAAATTTACTTCCAATAACAATGTCACTGAACACAATATAAACATTTCACTCAATTATTATATAAATTGTGGATAAAAAAACATCAGGATGGTCAATCAAGATGTCATATCTCGTGTACATGGAATTAATTAAGTCCCAACTGTCATGAACCTCTCAAGTTGTCACACCGGGATGTGAAGCTCTATTTATAAAGCAAACAAGTCACTTGTACTGTCTGAACAATTAGGCAGACTTGTTTCTTTTTCCGATCTTTCCATCAACTCAAAAGTATACGATCAACATGCTCGTGGTCTGGTTGATCTTTACAGCTTTATACATTATTGCCGGGAGGCTGGTTGTGTAAATACGGTTGCACGAACGAGACTCGAGTAAAAGTGACTCGATTCGGAATAAATGAGAGCTTGATGAAGGAATAAAATACCCATATATCAATTATATTACTGTGTATGTGGCACGTCGTTTCTGGTGTTACTGGAGTGAAGCAGACAGAAGCTGCAGAGGAATTGAGCTTCGAGGTTCGAACTGAAAGGAGCACTATAGTCGGTAGCGAAGGAATGTGTCCGGTGGAAGAAACTAACGCTGAAGGCAGTAAACGACTTCGCCAAGACGTTAAGACATGGATCGAGGTAAAAGAGAAGAGTGAGCGAAAGAGATGAGACGAACGAGTTAACAGGCAAAGAAAAAGGCATTTTTGTATAGATGTATGGATTACTACTGTACTTGGAAAATGCGAGAATGGTCTTTACTTGGATGGACAGAGATGGAATTGCAAAAAGAGGAAAGTTGGCAAGAACTGACCGAAAAAATATGTAGTCGATTCTACACTTCGTACTACGAGAGTTTCTTCGTAACGAATGGGCTAGTCCTGTAACTTTTCTCTTTGTATAATCACCTCCACTCATTTGGACGAGTGTGAACACTTCTTCACGTCCTCCTCATTCACTCGTCGTTTCATCTCACTTTTTCTTTATCTTCAAGCCAATAGTAAAAAGGCTAATGCATACACCATTGACATATCGTAAAAGGATTTCTTTTTTTTACGTTTATGAGTGAAGAAACAAAAAAGCAAAAACAAGTAGAAATCAAGAGGATTAAAAGAACGTAACACAAGCGATAGCAGCTATCAATCGTGATGGAATTTAGTATCGTTGTTTGAGGGCGACAAGCTCGCTCATGATTCAAAAATAAATAAAAGGACGAAGACGAGGCGTTCAAAATGAGAAACTGATACGACGAAAGTATTTCACAAGGGAATATCAAGCGACGCGAGACCGTCGTCGATACGTGTGAGCAACTTAACGACGGCAGAAAAAGGACAGAGAGAGCGTAAATGCACGCACAAATCGTGCCATTAAAATATATACTAGAAGAGAAAGAAAGAGAACAAGGGAGGGAGAGAGAGAGAAAGAGAGAGAGAGAGATAGCTGACCATTTCATTCTCGAGCAGGGAGAGCCTCGGCGTGGCGAGCTACGCGACATGGAAGAATTACGGCAAGGATAGCAATAAGATAGATACGAGTTTATCACCCGGGACCGACACAGCGTGCAGCTACCGTATTGCCGAGAGCATCGCGGAGTACTCGTTGCAAGTTGCGCTACACCGTGCAGTATCTCGTTTCCTCTATCCCTACCCCCGTTCCCCCACGTTTAGCCTCCTTCTTAACATTTCACCGTATGCATTTCTCACTATGGTGTATGTTATATGCATAGCGGCATCGCTATTATGCGGCATGCGTTCGCCACGAGGGGGTAAACGTATAGATTATTTCGATAGATAACCCACGACACTTTCAAACTACCTGGTAAACTCGTACATTCCGTATTTCATTTTTATTTTTAATTACGTCTTTTTTTAATAAATCGAGTAAAGTAGCAATAAATATTCCGTCACAGTAGACCAAAATCGATTGAGAACTCTTCAGTTTTTTTTTTTCGTATTTTTTGTTTTGTTTGATGACAAATTTTCATAATCCTTAGATCCCTGATCGATAACTCGATATAATTCGTTTTATGACGAAAAACGACGAGACTAGGCACAAGGAGGACGAGGAAAGAAAAACATGCAACGAAGGCAGCACGTTTCGAGCGTATAATTAATACGGTCTTGCATAAACACGTCAACGTTAAAGCATAGAGTAGAGAGATTATATTATCGATCGAGAAGAGACGATAAATACATACCATCAATTCTACAAAGCTATTGCAAATTTAGCCTTGTCGGCTTTTACCCTCGCTCTCTCTCCAGCCACAGTGTCTATCTTAAGTTAGCTGTAGACTGATAAGAACGCACGTATTTTCTGATAAATAGAAGGGTTTGCGGGCAAACTAGCGTCGAAGTACTGGAAAAATCTCGTGTCTTCGTATATTTATATATAAATACAGCACACATGTAAAGACGTATACATGTACGCGTAGAATGAGCACCAACTATATCTATAGTAAAAGTAATAGTTCCTATCTGACTGTCTAGCTTGCAACTTTTCCCGTCTATCTACCCTGCTCTTGCTCGTGCGCTCCACGATCCCACCTCAATTACCCATTTCTCCGTGAGTTCTGTACACTCAGTCCAGGACTTGGAGCTCTCTTCGATATATAGTTATAAAGATGCAGCTACTTCGCTACTACTGCCACGCGCACGATCGTCTCTTCACCGCTGGGCACAATTTGCATATGCAAATCGCACGATATAAGTAATTAATTCGCAATCAGCCAACGTAATACCGTTGGGTTATACGCGACAGATACAATTCATTAGCAACCGTGATATTTATTAATTAGAGCGAAGATCTCGCGGTCACCCCTCTACTATTGCGATATGGAACTCGTGTAATTCGTCCGACCTACAATTTTGCATTGTACATTACAATGCAAAAGCTTCTACCTTTCTTCTTCTTCCCCAATCAAACTCTTATTATTATTAACCTTTTTCATCTCAGGACTATTTAATCACGACGTAATTGCTTCCGTTGAACCTTACGGGACATTAATGATTTGCGCAATATAGTGAATTGCTTGTAAAGTTTGGGTATTCATTATTTAATTAGGTTTAATCTGAAAAGGATATCCAAAAATCGATATTATTTGGTAATTAATTCGACTGCAATCGATAAACATCTGGACATACTTTGATCTCACACAAAATATAAATTTAGTTTTTCTTTTCATGAATTATAAATTCTCTGGATTTTCGAGTTAGTTTTTTCTCATCCTCAATTCGAGCCAATTATCTCAACGACATTTGGAACATTTTGAACTTTAGCCTGGTCTCGTTGCTTCAAGTATATTGATGCATGAAATATTACCGAGGTTTCTGCTCCACCTCCGGTCCTACCTCAGCTCTCGATAGTGCAAAACCTAGAATGCAGTTTCCGAACAGATTCTGTCCGGTCGCAACTCAGAAGCGCGAAAACGTTCTTATCGTGCGTAACTGTTAGGGCGAAGCTGGCCAGTGCGAAAACCAAGTTACTGAAGGAGGAGAGGGAGGCAAGGGTGGAAGGGCAAGACATGTACCGAAGTTCGAAGCACCTGTTACTCTCACTTGCTCCGTGCTTTGCTCGACCACCAAGCCAGCTGGTTACCCGACACTCGTACATTAAGTTTATCGTAATTACATCGGGACGCGTACATGCTCTAACTTGGTGCTCTAGGTACGGTCTTACAAGCTCTCACGTACGAGAAAACACTGATTTACACAGTCAATTTATAGCTTTATGTAGATACCATTCTACACTGAAATCTAGAACGATCTAATCCTTAAATTTCCAAATTTTCATGCAAAATTCGAAACGGTGTATGTTTTGTGGAAATATGAGATTTTTTCTGAGCATAAATGTCATAACATTTTTTTAAATTCCGGACAGAAATGGTAGGCTCATATTTCTAATAGTGAAAAGACTTAATTTGGAAAAAAAAAAGAAAATATTAACAATTCCAAGAGGACAGACGACATTGACAAAGAAAACAATATGTTATTGCCTCGAAACTATAGAAGCGTCAATACCATAGAATCCAATATTAAAAAATCGAAACACGTAAAGCAATTTCGTTGTTGTTCCGTCAATTCGTCGTGTACGTTATGGCTCGAACATTTATCTTCGATAGTTATTTTTCTTTGCGGGGCTAAGAAACTCGAGACAGGGGTAAAGATCGTGGAGATGTCGGTTTTCGCGGGAGAAGGAGAGTAAGAGGAGGAAAGAAAACCCGTGGACAGGATGAGTGAGAGCCTCTGTCGTCGTAAACGTCGATTCCCGTAGTAGAGAGAAAACGTCGCATTCAACGAGAGTCCGTGAATTTTCCTTTCGTCGTTGTTCACGAGATATTCGTGGCTGGTGGATAAAGAAGGACGGGTAGTAAGTGAAGTATCGAGCGAACGGTAAAAGTAGTAGAGAGAATGGTGAAGTTTGCTACTGGCCGGAATGGTGGTGTTTCGTCGCCTCAGCAATGGAGGAAAAGAAGCTTGGATTCTGGCGGTGGGTAGAAGAATATATATTGGCACATGTACGTAATTGTGGCCATTTGTCGACCGCTAGGAAGAGAGATGAAAAGAGAAATAGAGAAAGAGAAAATGGGATCGGTCAAGGCAGAAAATAAGAAAAATAAGGAGAGCGAGGTGAAGGAAAATAGGAAGGGAAAGAGACAAGAGCAAGAAGAGGGTAAAGGCTACAATCTAATGGAAGAGGAGAGAAGGAAGAAGAAGCGGAAAGCAAAAGGATTGCTTGGTTGTAAAGACGATAGTGGAAAGTAGAGAAAGTATAGAGAGAACGAAATGTCAGGGTGTCACGAGGTTTGTGCATCTCACACAAGCGCGCGAGAGAGCAAGGGTAGTAGCTGAATTCGCAATGCATCACCGGATTGCGTGCACCACATATATCTCCGGCTAATAGCAAAAGAACATCGGTTGGAAAGAGCTCGAGTCAAGGGTAAAGGAGAGTAACGTCTGTCGTCTGGCTCGACTGCCCTCCACACTATCCTGGCTCTACCGAAATCGCGTCGGCACTCAAAGCTCTTGCCACTCCTGTACTTACTTCCGGTGTCAAGTTGATATATCTACAGTGCACTTCGTGTACGTGCAATTATTCTACGCGCGGTTCCTTTGCGCTGCTACTGTTTCTCTTATTTTTAACTCGACGTACCAAGATTAGTTGGACCTTGAACTCTCCGAAGGATTATTAAAGCTTTATATTAAAGCTTTAGCCAACGTCTGACCAAAAGTATCAATGATTTCACTCGGATATAACATTTTCTCGTATAACGTTATGACGTTCGGATCTTAAAATAAAATGCACCGTTACACCGCAACGATTCCCCACTCTTTAAGAAATTTCTGTCTTGGTAAAACGGAGAAAAAAATACTTGTGAATTCCATTGGCTAAATTGCAATACTGCGAAACCTGTTTCGTTTTTCTTTTTTTCATTTTGCGCTACTCTATGGCCAGAACTTTTTAAAATGCCTCGATTCTATATCGGCACGGAGGGTGAGAGTAAGTTATCGGGGATCTACGAGGAAAATGAATGAGGAGATAGTCGGAATCCAACCTCCGCTTCCCCAGCTTGTCGCCGACGAATGATTTGAGATTCATCGAGATTCTCTGAAGCGAACAACTTGTAATTCTTTTCTACCGTTGTATCAGCTAGAGTTTTTACTCCGATCGAGTCCCCGAGACCCCCACCAATCACCGTCTTATTCCAAGTTATTCGGAATAGTGTTTTTGTTTTTTTTTTTTTTTTTTTTTTCAACTTTTTTTCATTTGTCCGGTACTCTTCGGAGTAAAAAGAAACTCTCAGGATAACAAATATATGAGAATGTCAACCTCAGGAGCTAGCCAAAGACTTCTCTGTAAATAAGAAGCATGAAAATGCCATTATATTCGTTTAAATAACCGATGAATATCGGTTCTACAAATCTGTTAAGAGTTGATAACTTTTATTCGTTTTGCCAAAGCTATTATCTGACAGCAACTGTCAACTTAGAGGGAGAGCTTGAGAATTAGATAAATTGCTCAAATGAACTGTACTAATGTTCTGCTTAATTGAGACGTGGGAAATCCGAAGACGAGGGTCGAAAGTTGTTGAAAGAGTGATTCGTATTGAAAGAAAAACATAGTCACGATTCCTCCTTGACATAATCAATAATTCACTTCCGTCATCTACTTCGACGGGGGGCACGAAAAAACAAAAATAGCCCCATTCACCCATGCTCGCCTCCATTACTGATAACTCCACTACTATTCTGAATGAACCTCCGCTTATTATTTCCCATTTATATATATTTTTTTCTGCCCTCTGACATATATTCAAGCTCGTTCTTATGCTCCACATTTTATTTCGATTGTTCGCAAGCGATACGAAAATAAGTGAACTCTTTGGTTACAAATTTGCCGGATTATCGGACGGGGGAAAAAGCGTGTGATTTATTTCTCTCTGATCGTCGAAAAGTCTTCGATCCGAAGCGAAATCGAGTCTGGATACATAAGGTTTATTCGGCAGATTTTCCGAGATTTCCAAGCGCCCCAACAACATCTACAGAACAACATCTGGCCGTCCCCATCCACTGTTACCCTCTCGTTTATACGTAATTCATGAGACGAGGGACCTCGGTTGTGTTGTACCGAGGTTGGATCGTAAGAGGTGTACGATGGCCACGTCTCAAAAAAGTCTCGCCATCATGACGCCCTCAATCGTTATCATATTTTTTCCCTTACCTCGCGATAATAGTAGTTGCTGTTGAGTGATTCTCGAGACTGACATTCATTCTTCATTCATAAAAATGATCTTTGTTCACATTTGAATGTTTTGATTACGCGAGTCCCAATTATGAGATCAATTATTCATGTTGCTATAACGATATCAAAAAATCAGGCTCAAAGTCAAGACAGGATTTTTAAATAAATCGAGACGACATGGAATATTTATCAAAATAAATATTCCAGATTGACTATGAGACAACCCAGTAAGGGCATCTTTTATTCCTACACTTTTATTTTTAATTCATCATCGTTGCGAAATGATTGCAATGAACGTTTATTGATTTCTCAAACGTTGATTATTTTATATTCCCTGCAAAGTCGTCGTCTGAACTGCGTTTGCTTTCAGAGAATATTTTTTCTCAGATTAATCGCGTCTGCCCCTCTCCCTCTCTCTCGCCCTCTCTCTTGGATTCTCCAAGGGTTCGTCTACCGAGTCAAGACGGTGGAAAACTCGATTGATGAATATAAAGGATGATATAAAAGTAGAATCGGAGAAGGATAAGGTGAGTTGTGGTAACGCCTGGAAAGATGGGTTAGAATCGTGATGCATTTGTTCAAGAATAGAAAAAAAAATAAGTTTCCGGTTTCTAGCGAAGATGGAAACGTGGTAATGTGTGAAAAGCGTTGACATAACGATAACATGGAAGGTTTTTGCATTGAAATAACTGCAAACGAAAAAAACTTCCAAGACTTATGCGTCAAACATTGTTGTGCAATTTGGTCCTTTTCGCCATCATCGAGGGCCGATGTAACGCACATAGAAAATTTATGCATACGCTTGATGACGTATTCGATTGACAACGTGATGAAGCGATCAGGCGTGAAAACCCGTCACGGTTTTTCCATAAACCATGTTTTGTCGAAGAATAAAGAGAAGAGGAGGGGAGTCACGAGGTCATAGTGCAACGATGTTCCTTGTGGCTTATCACCAATGCCATAACGTCGAGCGACTCATGAATATTATTGGGGTCTGAGGCAAATATAATCTCAAATCGATGAATTGAGTTTGCTGCTGATGGCACAGACGAGACGCTTTTAAAACCTGTGAGAAAAATGTCTGGCAGGCATCTCCGAGAATAGGCGTCGTTTCGGGATGAAAACGAGACACGAGAGAAAAAAAAAAAAAATAATAGTCACGAAAAGGCAGACGATGTGCTTATCATTATCAGTGTTGGAGCTGAATCGGCCTTCTCAAAGTATGCAATAAAAAAAGCGCAAGTTTAATGATTTAAAAATAATATATAAATGAAGAACAGTGACTGTACGGATTGCTTCAGATGTAATATTGCAGACTATAATTCTCCTTCTACTGCTCTACACTCCACTGCGTACAGAATCGTTTTCATTTTCATCACAGACGCATATCAAGAGCTGCGGTAGCGGCTCTGCATACACAATGTGTGTTCGAAAGCAATTTCTGATACAGAACTGAGTCGCGATCAATACGACGCGAATATAAGATGAAGTCTCATTTCAAACGTAACTAAAAGACTGTTATAAATAAGAGTTCTATTCTTGGACGAAGATGATTCAGCCAGTCATATCCTGAACCAACATTTTCCATTACATGTTTGAGGAACAGAAAGTGTGTGTTTTTTTTTTAGACGATCTACCAGTGCAATTAACGAAGATTGTAGAATGAAAGAGGATGTTCATAAAGCTATAAAAATAAGACCCTCCGTCACCCTGCGGCGGCATCTTTCAGTATTTTTTCAATCATGATGTCGCGTCGATAGATTCACCATTTTTATCGATTCTTCTTTCTCTCATTCGCGCTAGCTCTACTTCTGTTTGAAAATTAGTATTCAATCGATTGTTTCGCAATTTGTTCCAATCGTCGTGTCCAATATTGGATTATAACGGTACAGTGGAACGTTATTTTTCATCAGGTTAGTTTTCCACTGGTTCCAACTGTCATTCCAGCCATTCGTAATAGCGGCCGAGCAGACAAATCATAGAATCGGTCTCGAATCACTTTTCTTGCAATTGAACATTTTTCCTGTTATTTTGTTCGATGGTTCACGTTCATTCACAAGCTTGAGGTACGACCAATCGTTCCCTGAAATGTACTCCTTCCTGATACGAAGGAAAGGGTTGAATTTATGAGACTATTATGTAATGAGTGCGAGAAATTGGTGAGTTTGAACTTTATTTAAAGTTACTTGAGCGGTCAATTCCGTACGCATTCTTTCTAGTTCTCTCAATGATAAACTGTACTTGCATGGGAAATGCCAATGCACATTACACGATCGCGTGACGTTAAACTGCAAAACAAATTTCCGGAGGCTCGGTCATCAACCGACCGTCGACAATTTATTCACATCAGAACCTCCGGTCACATACACATATTAAACATCAACTAATTTATACTTTGGCTTTGAAATATTATATTCAGTTTTAATTCCAATGTAGTATGTGTTGAAAAAAAAAAAAAAAAACAAATAATTATAATCTATATCGAATTCCTCATTTCGTAATCTACAAATTCTTGCTTCGAACTACAGTTTACCGGGGAATAAATAACTAGTATGTTGTCTAAGAAAAAATGTATACATTTTGCTGATTCTCTGGAATCACCACGTCACCGTAGTTTGTTGATGATGCCGTTCATCCCTTTTGAGGACCAGAGTCATGTGAAATTTTTCTTCTCCTCTTTCAACGTCTGGATAAAATCCTGGATAATCCTGGATAAAATATATGCCAAGAATTATTTTTAATAGATTTGCACACTAGACTTGATCTGAATTGAAAAGGCGGATAAATTCGAATCGATAAGCTGAAGATGGTCTCGATTATTATTTACCCTCGGAGAACTTTTTCACACCATATAAGCCAGTCTTTCCATTGAGATAAGAAAAGGGAGCAGATACTCTTGGGAAAACTTTCATATTTATAACTTGGATGACAGTGGTCGATGGGAAATTATTGTCTAGGTTGTCAACGAATCAAGAAATAAACAATGCAAATAAATACAAATAAATAGCTTTGCTTTGATGCAACAACAACAAAAATTGAAAAAAAAGAAGAAAAGACTTGAAAAAACACTTAAGATATACTATGAATGTGAATACTTCCGGGATACTTTGATTATTTCTGTCGTATATACAAGCAAAAGCGTTAAATCATTTTTCAAATGACACTTTGTTCCGTGGAAATATTTGAAGTAATATTATCTCGCAGTGAAGAATAAAATTTCTCATTTGCTTGCGTATTGACATCGCGGTTAACCAGAATAAAAATCACACTGAGCACAATTGCAATAAGTAACTTAAAGGTGTATTGTACTACGCCAATGAGTTCCACTGTGCGGACTCGTTGCAATGTGGCTTTTTTTTTTATGTTTTTAAGAACACACGCGAGAACGTGTGAGCCGTAGGAATAGCACGATGCCGAACACGCGATCTACGGCTTTATGCTCTTCTGTTGCACTTATGCATCTCTTCATGCCTCTGTTGGTTGGGCCTGTATTTATAGATTGTATTCAGCACGTTACTCCCCACGTATATATGCCTAGGAGTGTATATCAGCAAGGTACACCATCAGAAACGTGTACGAGTAACGAACGAGACGCATTTGCATTACAACAGTTCGTAGAACGAAGGTGACAGTTTATGGTGCCACACCTTTGGTACTCGCGATTAGTAAATGAGATAATCAAGAAATTCCAATGACTGCAGTTGGTGTTTCCATTTTTTTTATCGCCTTTTTTCTCCCGATATTATTATTATCCAGCTCGTAATGACACTCGAAAGTATGCTTTATTATGTTGTTCCCATCACTGAACTTCTTCGCTTCCTTTCCTTTTCGTTTTTTCACGTATCTCATCTTAGTTAAATTTTAATAACTTTAATAAGTTTTCTCTATTACCTCCTCTCTTGTCATGAACTATTTACTCAAGAAATTCTCTTTTCTTAAATATTATAATGTTACACAAATTGAAAGGAAATAATTTTTTTTTCTCTTCCGTTTGCTGATTACAGATCTGCCAATTACGCAAACTCAACGAAGGAGTGCGAGCTCTCTGACATGGATAGATTGACCATTGCCGGCTCGAATGCTTTCCAGACATCGAAGGGCTTCGACTACCTTGAGAATCATTGCGTCGACGAACCCGTGAAGCTTTGCGAGTTCAAGAAACTCTCGGGACGTATTCTTAAGACGGTTGACTCGGTTTATCAGGACGTCGGTACAACCGAGGAGTGCCGCGAGCTCTGTCTCAACTCTCCTTTCCGCTGTCACTCTTACGATTACGGTGATACCGGTGACATGGTATGCCGTCTTAGCCATCACGCGCGAGCCACTCTTTCCGATATTCAGGCAAGTATTGGATACTTTAATTTCATTTTTTACATAAATATGTATCTCAGTATCCACGAGGACAAAGAAATTTCATGATTCTTCATGGGAATACCGTTAAAAAAATTAATTTCTCGTTTCTTCGAAAGAAAAATGTGATCCCACATTTTCCAGACTTTGCTTTTAACAAATGTTTTCAAAAACAATTCCCAACTGTCACGAAAATCAATAATTTCACATTAAAATGCTTTTCATAGAGTTGTTCCCTTCTCTACACTTCTATTTAAAACAAATAATCGATTCGATATAAAGATATTCTGAAAAAAGATTCCCTCGTGGCAAAACAAAACGAGAGTACGCTTAAAGTTCAAAATGTAGCGATCAATAACCATTGCGAAAAGCTACCCGGAATTTTCCGTCCACCAATACAAACACAAGAGTTCGCTTATCCCAGAGCCCTAGAATATGCCATAACGTTGAAAAGAGAGAAAAAATCTTGGTACGAGAGGGAAAAACCCATTCTCACCAACCTGTTGAAGCTGAACCGTGATGCTGTCACTCTGTCGGTTGTCCCGTTACAAGTTGCGAACGTGTTTTCCTCATGGACCCGAATACCTCAACGTAAAAAGTAACGTCACAAGTTGATAGATTTTTATTATACTTTTCATTATTATAAAGATCGGCGTTTTTGCAAAAAAACACCCCCATGTGTACAGTTCTTTACGAGAATGATATTTTGAACGTCAGTTCGGATACGAAAATGTGAAAAGCTTGTAGTAAACGAATAAAACATTGAAAGAATCCTTGATCACTACCCAATAAATTACTTTCTTGTCCTCAATTTTATTTTTTCCGAATCGTAGATCTAACATTTTTTAGACAATGAAGATTTAATCAAAGTCTATAATTAATGTTGGAAAATGAATTGCAGGACCCTTATCTCGACGTACCGGAAGCATCAACGTACGAATTGAGCTCCTGTTACAATGTTACGATCGATTGTCGCGCTGGTGACATGGTGGCAAGAATTCAAACGAGCAAGCTCTTCAACGGCAAAGTATACGCAAAAGGTTCACCAAACTCGTGTGTCCAGGACGTAAAGGGTGCTCTTGAATTTGAGTTACGTATGGCGTATGACGATCTCGAGTGTAACGTGAGACAACAGGGCCTTGGGCGTTACCTGAACGACGTTGTTATTCAACATCACGATACTATAGTGACAAGCTCGGATTTAGGACTTGCGGTAACTTGCCAGTACGATTTGACCAACAAAACTGTTTCGAACGAAGTTGATCTTGGTGTACACGGTGACATAACACCTGCATTGTCCGAAGAAGTGATCGTCGACTCTCCCAATGTGGCTATGAAGATAACAGATCGAAATGGAAATGACGGTGTCCCTTCGGCCGAAGTCGGTGATCCGCTTGCCCTCAAATTCGAAATCCTCGATCCTAACAGCCCGTACGAGATCTTTGTCCGCGAACTCGTCGCTATGGACGGTGTTGACTCCAGTGAAATTATTCTTATCGATTCCGACGGCTGTCCTACCGATCACGTCATCATGGGACCTCTTTACAAGACTGCATCTTCTCGCAAAGTGAGTTTTTTTAGATATATATATATTTTTTTTTCTATTAAGGTTACATACGATTGCGAAATCTCTGCGCTAAAGCAGCGCAGTATTTTTTGTACTTTTTCTCCGAATATCATTTATTCAATGAATGTAATGGCTGGAATAACGATGAAAAGTTGAAATCTAAGGAATGAGACAAAGGACTCAACATTCGTTTGAGGTGGTAACGTGGCCGATTGAAATTTTCTTATCCAGTTAGATTGCATCGCGTATCTTATGACTCGATTATTTGTGCAGTTATATTTGAATGAAGTGGTTCGCGGTAGCTGAAAGTTGAGCCAGAGAGAGAGAGAGTTCATTCCTGTAAATATCGTTATCGAGGCAGGTGTCCTACTCAGTCTGTCGAATCGCGTATACCTGGAGAACTCTCCAGACGAAATGGAGTGAGATAGCCATGACGACAATAGTTTGCTCGCGTGGTTCACCGTGTACTAGAAGCACTCTTCGAAATTGATTTCCCGAGGGTAAATATCGCGGTGTTGTGGATGCGAGGCCAAAACCCAACGCTTTCTCACTCACGAACCCGCACGCCTATTATCGTATTATCGTTAGGCATAATGGACAGTAGGTGGCAATGGGCTCGTGACCAGAGGATAATGACCTCGCTTCGCGGTTACACACGTGAGAGATTCTCATCTTCAGCACTTATTCTCACGAAAATATATACCCAATAAAACGATTATCCAAAGGGGAGATCAGACGATGTGTTTTTATCCGTCCGTACAAGTACGTGAGATTGAATAATTTATTTTTACGAGAACAACCATAATGAGATTATAAGACACCACAAAAAATAAATTGATGTACGAAACATCATGTTACTCTGTAAAGAAAAAATTATTTTTCTAGTTATACGAACCGTTCTGGAAATATTAAATGCGAAGATTTAAAAAATTCCAAACGAATAGAACAACCAAAATGGTTATTTAATCAAGGAAGGAATTAAAACCATCCAACGTTTTTTTAATCTCATCACGCACTCAGAGGTACCCAAGAACTAATCGGTGATGCAACTTCAAATTCGAAACTGACAGAACACCCTTAATCTCTGCATCAAACACTATCCACCATAGGAAGGATAATTATATCCTCGAGAATAAACATTCAAACAAATGTTGATTCGTAGTTTTACATACAAAAGTCCACCATTAAGAAATAGTCGAGTTTTGGGAGAAAAAACTTTAGATATTGTTGTAACACCGTACATTATAAATAGCAGATTGAAGATAAATGGATTGAGACAATCCTTTATGTAGAACAGAGTCTGCATTTTGAGCTCTTTGAATAAGTTCAGAACTTGATGGTGAAATATTTCAAATGGGAGGAGTGAGACGAAACAATGTAATAATAGAGGTGAAAGGCTGTATACACGAGCAAGCCTCAAGTTAATCAATCATGCAGGTTGACGGACTCGAGCGTGTGTACCTAATCGGAAACTCACGGTTGATATTCCGAGGGAAAAGGTCGATAGGCCGAAGCTCCTGTTATCGCGTATGTGGGTGGTCCAAGAATTTTTTTTGACTCTTTGACGATTTACTTGGTTCTCAACATCATCAGTGGAAATAAAACACACGAGGCAACGTCAATATCCATCATGGAAAGACAATACAAAGAATGTACCACTTCTCGATAAGTTTTGTGAACACGCTGCACAAAACCTACGAAGTGTGGGTGTTGCCATTGAATGCTCTTTTTTCGCCTACGTTTTACTTCTCATTTCAATTCCTCTTTTTTTTTTTTACGCTAGTAAACAAGTTTAACCTTACTTAAGTGGCTCCGCATCATTATTAATTGAGGGCTTCAGTTGTGGGTAATCAACTCGGAGGAATACATCATCGAGAAACCTGGAAAGGCTGGAAGAAAGACGAATGAAGAAAGTTAAGAGGAGAGAATAAAAGAAAAAGAGGTTTAAACGTATAGTTGTTGAATACTAATAATGCAACAACTCGTAACGAGAGATCAGCAGTTTCTTATGCAAACATGAGCTTCCAAGGCGTATCGGTGCATAAAAAAAATCGGTTCAGCCGACAGATTTGCCTCGGTTGTACTTGCCCTCACGGCTGCACTTGAGTTTCATTACAGAAATTATTGTAGCAGCGGCAGAGTAAAATGCAGCTGCAGTAAAAGCTTTGTTGGTTCGATTAAATGATCTGGGTGAAGCCCTGATTTCCAATCCTAATTTGAATCTCGGCATTTCTGTTCATCACTTGGGTGTACCGGCTGAATTAATTATAATCAATAAAATATAACCATCATCAGCGAAAAGAAAACCGAGTAGGGAATGGTTATATTTTTCGAAAAACGACGTACGCCGTAGAGGAGAATCTCATTACACAGTTTTACTATTTCGCTCTCATTCAATTCGATCGATTCTGTTGAACGTAATAATATGGAAGAGAAGGTGTATTAGGAAGTTGCCTTTAAGAATATACGTGACAAGATTCGCGAAGCGAATAGTTCGCGAATAGTCAAGAGAAGACAATGAGTGCACTATGAGATGGAAGACAAAAAGGAAAGAAAAAGAGGGAGGGCAAAAAAAGTTTGTGTTCTCGAAGCATTCTCTGGAGTATTGGACAAGCGCGGAGCAAAAGCGAGAGATCAGGTGGTGTCAGCTGCGGCAACTTTCTTGGCTACCCGCTTCAAGGAAAGTAATTTACTTGGCGCGCGTTCGGAGAGGACGCTGAGTGACTACGAGGATCACCGAGCGAAGATCTTAGCATCGAAACTAGCGAGGACTTTGCCACACTTGCAATCTCCATTGGCAGGCAAAAATGCGAATGTGCAAAGTCTGAAAATTAAAAAAATATTCAAGCACATTCACGGCGAAGAAGATTCGCCTTTGTCGTGGTCTGATATCGGTTCAATATTCTCGAAGAAAATTGCCTGGGAATAACTTTTTTTTTGAGGAACCATCGTTACAGATTTTACCTCAATTTAGATCAAATTTAGATTTAGGATTAAGCTCCTTCGTTCAAGTTTACAAACTGATATTCCTGCAACTTGAAGCACCGTTAAAAAGAACAATTATTATGTTGATGGTTTTCTGTAGTTTTTTCTGTAGCAAAATATAAAAATGCATCAAACAATAAGATTTAGCAACATTTTAGATTTCTTCAGCTCGGATATCAAGAGCGTTCCGAGAGCGAAGACGCGAATGGTGTTTAACCGATTCGTGTTGGAAAATATAGTATTCAGCAGGGAGATAAACGGTAAATCGTGAGGTCTGTATCGTTACGTTTCATCGCAACAGCCTCGTCCTCTAAGATTTTCTGAATCCGCGGTCTGGTTTCAAAAAAAAAGCAAAGAAAGTCGAATAAAAAGAAGAATGTTTCTCTATCCGAATAATCTGTGAATCTACGAAGGCGTTGGCAATTTCTCGGTAACGTTGGAGCGAAAAGCTGATGCGTATGTGTTTACATAGTTACTCAGTCCGCTTGTATATATCACGGGAAAGTTCTCGTCTTGATATTAATCCCGATGAAAAGTGGAGCTCGTAGGTCCAGATATTCTCCCGCGAGGGGACTCGAAACACGTTGAAAATAATCCATGTGATCGCCATGGCTGTATTAGGTACCACCACGTGAGCGCATAAACCAGCTCGTGGATTATCAGATGAAACGAAACTGCTCTATCCTCTTGAAAGCGCTTACGGGAGGCGGAGACCTCTAATTTCTGCGAGATTGCAAGGATCAATATTTGCATTCTCTATCTCTATCCGTCCAGCCTCACCCCGCCTTGACTTCACAAGCTGTTTACATCTACCCTACGGAGAAACTAAACTCTTGTGCGTGCTTTCGTCTCTTAGATATAAAGGCGCAAAGTACATATCCAAATCTTATTTCATCGTGATATACAACATGAAATTCGATGAAAAACACACGATAGGATTTTATCGTACTGGTAAAAATCGCTCAGTCCTAGTACATTGTTTTAATCACGTTGCTTCAATTTCAAATCGAAGAAGAGTCAACGACGCAAAAAAGATAATATTTCCGATTTTCTTTACGGCTACGAACTTGTAAAGCATTCTACAAACCTTTTTTATTGAATCAACCGAACTGTTACAACTTAGAAACTTGAATATATCCGAAACGATCAAATCATAAGGTTAAAAGAATTTCTTGTCGATTAGAGGAAAAATCGGTCGTGAGAACTGATAATAAGATAACTGGCTTTCTGGTAAACAAATGAGTAAAAGTGAATAGAACAACAAGTGAGTACATTCGATAATTTAAATTGCTAAATCGAAAGAGCGAGTGAAGTGCAATAAAGCGAGTAGTTGAGAGTGTTACGAGTGTATTCTGTACAGCGGGGATTATTTCAAGAGTGGCGTTACTCAGATGGTGACTCTCAAGGATGACGATAAAACATGTGGTGGCTGGAGCGAGGTATAGGGCAATAGAAGGAGAGAGTTTGGTGAAGAGAGGGTACACAGAGAGGGGCAACTGAGTTACCAAAGCTAACTGGATATAGGTAGATTGCAAGCTTAGAGAAAATCGAGACGGTATAATACGGGGGGAGGTAAAGGAGCGGGGGCGTGCGCGAGCCGATGAAATACGCGCTAGCAGGGTCGTAGGAAACATAAATTCGCTGGTGCGGGCGTTTACCGGAGGTTCACGAGAAACTCGGATTCCCTCTGGTGGTAGTGGTGGTGGTTCGCGAACCCCTCGCTTTTATACCTCCTTCCCTTTGCACTAACTTGCTCTTCGCTCCGAGGTACCTATACGTACCATCCACCTACCAAAAGCCCTCTACCCCTTTTAGTTTCCCGCGGGGGCGCCGCTCGGGAAGTTGATTTTATTAGCTGACTGGGAAGAGAAACGAGTCCACTTTGGGCTTTGGCGAAACGACGAGAAAAGGGAGATTTTCTATCTCTCTCTTTCTCTCTTTGGTTTCCATCCCTCCTATTACTGGACTTTGTGCAGAGAGCGTTGGTTGCATGCACATGCAGACCAGCATTATCCATCCAGTCGTTCCATTTCTTGTTTCGTTTCTCCTCGGCGTTCTTTTTTTTCCCCAAGCCTTCCATCCTTTTTGTGTTCGTTCCACCCCTTCCCCCACATTCATTCTGTCTGCTCCTGACTGCCGAATTTCTTACGGTAAAACTTTTCGCCGCGAAACACACCACCCTGTATGTCCGTCACGTAGCGAAAAAAGGAATGAAGAGAATAAAAAGATAGAAAGAACGTAAGAAGAGCTTGAGTCCGCACTGGCATTGAGAGGCGGACGGGGAGGAGCTCGACGCTATCTTCGCGTGGACCCCCCCCCCCCCCCCATCTCCCATCCCCACCTTCTCCGCCCTCCGTCGTCGTCGCTTTAAACGAAATTGGAAACGTTTCGCTCGTCTCACATACGCCAAATAAAAACTATACGCTTGAGACCAAGTGTCTTTTTGGTTGCCTTTGGTCCAATCGCGGCAAAACGCAGTCCACGTAAAAAGACAGTGCCAGTTTTCAATTATGGGTGATCCTTAATTTCTTCCGTGTTGATCATTCTCTCGAACAAATAAATACAAAACACTCAATTATTTTTAAACTATCGGACACGAGTTGTAAATAAAATCATTTTTCAGTCTCCCTTTCAATTCACTAACAAAAGACAATGCATACAACTAAACATAAATTCATTTTCTAGTGGTAGACCATCATAAACTTTAATACTCTTGTAACTTTGACACGAGAATTACAACCCAGTATTAAAATGTTGAAGTGATTAACGCACTTGAGATCCTTCCCATTACCTCTGAAAATATTAATATGTACAGTCTAATGAGACTATCCATCTTCGTCGATGCGGAGACACCACGACCCACGTACTACGATAATGATGTAGCAAAGTTGCCGTTTCAACAGTTTTCTGGTCTCTTTCTACAAGCAATACAAGTCGAAGCTATTTAAAGATAAAATTGCAGGCAGCGAGGATGTCCAGGTGGCAAATACCTTGGATACAGCACGTACGACTAGTTGTTTTTATTTTTATACTGGAATGCAAATTGCAAGGGAGGACTCTCCGGCCTTCCACTTGGAACAGAAACAATTGGGAACTGAGGATCAAGGAAGACAAAGAAGCATGGGTGGATTATTAAATCGACATAAATTCCATTTTTATTGACTGCGTTCAATAACTCGAGTTGAAGATAGCAAAAAAGTTATTAAGACGGAAGTTCTGTTGTCTTGAATGCTTTAATTCACGAAGGTTTTACTTCGAGATGAACGAGCAGTGTCAAAGGGCACACGGAAAAACTTTTGAACAGAATCTTGAAGAATGCAAGTAATTTGCGCCAAAGAGGAGTTATAGTGACATCTCAATCATTTTTGCCTCTGAAAAAAAGACTTCAGTACTTTTTTTTGTCCAGTCATACAGGGTCGTGGTAACTTGTACCACAACCAACTTGCTTCTGAGTTTGTATCGTTCTGATGCAACCAAGTGTTTGATCGTTTGATCAGTGGCTTTATGGCAACGATGGTCTTCGTCGAAGCTTTTACAACTTTTTATGGCAAACCTAGCCCGTCGAGGATTCCATCACGATCGAGCGAGTGCAAGAGATGATTGATTGCTTATCCTTCTTGCCTTCTTCGTATAAGGACAGGCTCATGTTAACGTGACGATCCTTCATCGTCACGTCGTACGTCTCTAACAAACAGAAACTCGCTTGTCAGGCAGAAGCGAAAAATCCCATGCAGTAAAGTTTCTCGCACCTTCCTCCCCCCTTCTACTCACACCTTAATTATCCTCAAGTAGTTTTACGACAGGAAATAAAAACTTTAAACATGTTCTACTTTAAATCTGTTTGCGAATGGAGATTCTTTGTCGGGGAAGAAAATAGCCCTACAATTTGTTGTGGATTTCTGAAGAGCGTACGGAAGTGGATTTTTTCGAAATATTCAGCAATAATTGAATCGAAATTAATGAAGTACATTTCGCACAACGGAACCCGCAATATACAGTGTCCATGCCCATACAATCAACAACTTTCGTAAGCTACACACAAAATAATTCGAATACAAGGTGCAAATATCACATTTACTGCTTTTCGCAAACGCTTGCTCTTATTCCAGGCAACCAATTAGTGACACGCTGGATTTTGTTGGAGAATAGTAAACAACTTTGTACGAGTAAAGCGTTTGAACAAATAATATAACGAGTATATTTTAACGAAATTTCTAGCAAGTCTCCGCACATTGTGTACTTTACGTGTTAACGAATACATGAGGTACGTCGGGGTATCTCGATGTAAACTACTAAAAGAATTTTGTATCAAATAGGCTTACGTGCCGTTCGGAATTATTACGATTTCTTGAGTATTGCGTTTATAACAGTCGCAATATGAATGGAATAACAATCATTGCTCCAATAATTGACACGTTTTTTTTTTTCTCATCTATTTGCAGATACTTCTGTCGCATTTCGATGCCTTCAAATTCCCAAGTTCCGAAGTGGTGCAATTCCGTGCTCTGGTGACGCCGTGTATGCCTTCTTGTGAGCCGGTGCAATGTGACCAGGAGGAATCAACGGGTGAGCTACGTTCGGTGATAAGTTATGGTCGCCGAAAGCGACGTTCGACGTCGCAGACACGAGAGGACCTTCTTCTTGTACAATCGATTCAGATCACGGATAAATTTGGTTTCGAGCGAGATGGAAAAATGAGTAATCGTACGGCGATCGCAAAGGACACGAGTTTCATGGAGAACGAAGATCTTGCATCAGCGGTGTCAGGAATGTGCGTTAACATGGGTGAGGCAATAATAGCAGGAACCTTGTTCCTTGTAGCGCAGATAATTGTAATAGCGGCGTGGACTTTCACCTGGCAGCGTCGTAGACAAATATTGAAGCATCAGGAAGCACTTTCGGTTTCGGTTTCGGTACCGGGTCTGCATAATTCCAGTGGAATGCCCGGACGTGCGGATAGCCTTTGCAAATTATACGACGCTGGTTATTCGCGCCGTTTTTAACGACGAGTCTCTATAAAGCCTACCACCGTAAGCGAAGAAAAGAGCACAACAGCGCGGCTGGAACATGTGTTAATTCACGTGTTTAATCAAGCCCCTCTTTTCTTTTATTTTCTTTTCTTTTTTTTATCTCGTGTTGACGCGCGCGTTATAACAATATTGCCCCACAACCATCCACCACAATATCATTTAATTTTTTTCTCTCATATACTCTCGCTTATATCGTACTTGTCATGTTGATTTAGTGATTCGAATATTCGAAGACGCGCTCATATCGCAACTTCAATCCGCGAACCCATTCTTTTTATTACGATCAATCAATCGTTCGCTCCAACGTCAGAAGATTATGCTACTTGCGCGCGTCATCGACGAATAATAAGCGCACTCGCGTTACCTCTCCTCCCTTTTTCACTATTTCAATTATACGTACCCTTTATATGGAGAAACGGATGCACGGTCGTGACCCAGTCCACTCGAAAGCGAGATGTGATCAAGGGGCCACGCAGAACTCGGGATTCCACAATGTCCTGGATGCTATTTTTATTATTATTTCTTTATAAATAGAAAAGAAAAAACAATCTTGTCTCGCTGCTCTCTGTAACGAACAGTCGCTCCGATCGATCGTTCGACATCGACCCCAACTTTACGCTCGACCGAGTGAACTCGATTCACTTTCGATCGGAGCTTCGACAAGAGTTCTCCATTCCTCTGCACGTTTTTTTCATTTAATATCATACTTTTTATAACTTTACAATTTCATTAGTATCTTGTGTTAGTCATCAAATTACGGAAAGGCATCTTTCCGCTTCTTAACTTTGTGCGCTTAGGGAGACTCGGACGCGATGGAGCGTACAGTTGAGCAAAATTATTCTTAGCGGTCCAGCAACAAGTTTGGAGCGTGGCTACCACCGGATGTAATTAAAAACGTTTGACGGTAGGAAAAAGAAGAAGATAAGGAAAAAGAGGGCAACGAGAACGAGGCGCGCGCGCCTGTCTGGAAAAGTATGCTCGTCGAACGACCCTACTTTGCCATTTTACACAGTGTCCTAACGGCTAACTGAACTATTTGCTTGAAGAGTAAGCTTTTCCTCGAAATTTCACTCTTACCCGAGTAAAGTTAAAACTGTCAGAATCATAATTATTCCTCGTTTCTACCATCGAAGTCGCGTTGCTAAATAGATTGTGATAAAAATAATAATGTCGAAATAAAAAATTGAAGAAAAATTCATCTCTATAAAGAAAAGACTCGAGGGCTGATATGCACAGATAAATTTTACCCCGACGCTTCGTATGTCTTTGATTTTCTCAGCTTCTTTAATGGAGCTGAAGAAAGCTGTGAATCGATGATCACGAGTCGTTCAGAAGATTGGTAAACGACCCTGAGACACTCTTAAGAAAATACAGATAAATCGTGGATGATATGATAATACGCCAAGTGGCAGAGACACCAATATCTATATACATACACATGTATATGTCTGCATATATATATATATATATAGGTTGGATAAACATGGAAATTTACCTCGGGTTGGGAAAACGTGGCTCCCTGAAGATTCACGCGAGATCGAGCGATAAATGTTTCCATGCCGCTCCTTTCTCAACCCACTATCTATGTTCTTTCTCACTCCCTATATATGTATGCCTTTCTCGAGCTCACGAAACGGCCCATTACCCGCGAGCTTTCCTTCGCTTTTATCGAGCTTCGCATAGAACCGTTTTAAAACGGCCTTTGCTTGTGCAACTCACTTCCAACTCGTTCGTGTTGCAGAGAGAAAAAATATTATTAAAGCGCGAAAGAATTGTCGCGTCGCATAATCCACGACCGATTCTACCTTTTCGTTGTTCCATCGTATCATCAATTTCATATTTTCGTAAAATAAATTTTGCGCAACGGTTCGGATTCAGGATTACGTTTCATAACAAAAATTGATAAGAATTCGTTCGAAAAATACTTCCAATTGGAATCTAAATAAAGACAGATGAATTTTCGACCGCGGACGAAACAGTCACAGCGAATCCAAACATACTGGACAGGAATAAATTTATTGAGAAAATACAAAAAATCGAATAACAAACGTGATTGCGATCGAAACGAAAGTCAGAACTGAAAATAGACATGAAACAGTCGGTTGTTGTCATATTTCGATCGGTGATGTAATTCGCTTAATCAAATTACCATCAAACGTTGAAAATATAGGACGACTCTAGTTTTTTTTTCATTGCTTTTGGTGCTTCCATTCAAAGCTTTATTCGTATTGCACGAAATGTTCATCGTATCCACACGTGGCTGGCTTATCGTATTCCAATTTTTGGTTCGGTTGCGAGGTGACTAGAAAACGATCGAACGATCCCGAGAGAGTGAAATGGGCAATAGAGACTGATGTACATTTGGCCGGTAGGATGGATTCTAATTAGCATTGGGGATCGAGCGTGATTATGTAGATGCTTTACAGAGCGAGATATTAGTGGGTAGAGAGAGGGAAATAGAGAGAAGGGATGGATGCTTACCAAACCACGATTCCAACAGTCAACAGGGTTGGTTGCGGAGGCAAAATGGGACTACGGCAGATTGTAGGTGAAGGGAGACAGATGATCAAGGCATTCGCCGCCTCGTAAAGGGGTTGGTGGTGGGTTAATTGCCTCTTGTGGCGCGTCCCGTATACCCAAGAGGATGAGCGCGATGGAGTAAGTGAGTTAAGCAACGTTCGGTCTGGTGGGAATGCTACTCCGCAGTATTCGCCTTCGGGTAAATCTTCAGCTTGTGTCGATGTAGTCGAAGTGGATCTCTGCTGATCCTCTCTTACTTCTTCAATCGTCTTCCACTGATGTTCTCCGTTCTAAACTATTCGTATACTGAAAACATTGAGAACGAGGCAACGGAGCCAAAAATACACGAGGACATTTCTCTTCAAAATTTCGCCAAGTACTCCCCCGTCAAATCGGAGCTTAACTTTTCGAACACTATGTATATGTCGTACCAGCATACGGATATATCTTCACGCAGCACCCGCTTCATATCTAATCATCGAATCACATCTTAACCTTTGCCTCCAGCGATCCCGAAACTCTGCGCGACCATCACGCCTAATTTGCATCGCGAGAATGTCCTCCGGCTTTCCCACCCACTCCATAGGGTCTCGTTTATTAACCCTATCCAACGGGGAATTTCGACTGTGAAGTATTGATATCAGTTAATAAATTATCATCCGGGCTTGATCGGACTTTGATTTATTGTTATTATCGAGTCAACTTGAAAAACAGCAATGCGACGATTAACAGTCGATAAATATGTACTATCGAAATCTTGAAGTAATCAACCGGAGGATTTTGATAGATTTCTTTATCACCTTTTAGTCTTAATAGAACAATTTTTTTGTCAAAATAGGGTCGTTATGATTCTGATGATTCTGACTCTGATTTTTTCGATTTTTTTTTTACCTAATCGGCCTCCAATCGTGCTCGGAAAACAGCGAAAACAATACTAGCTCGCGAACGTTTCTCATTTTTTTTTTTTCTTAACGTTCTGAGCCTTCCTTTTAAAAAACACAATGAAAAAAATGGTGCTCATTAGCAATCGATGAAAATAGTTTAAGAATCTTTTCAATGCACAATTGTTCATCATTAACTTTACGCGTTAATATAAGCGAGAAAATAATCTCACCCTTAATTTACCGTTAACACTGAGGTATACAATAAGAAATAATTAAAAAAAAATTGCTTATGGTGCGTGGGTAGAAATTCAATTATACACGAGTTCGACATTAATGCAGAGCCGACTGGCCGCATAAACGGTGCGATTTAAGTACTCAGCGCTTTACCGCCGCACTCACGGATCTTGCATAAAAATATTTGCGTACGTAAAAGAAAAAAAAGGAACGAGTACCGCAACCTTTTGTAAACGGAAATGCTTCCTGTGTCTTTTAATTGTGTTTAGGATTGTTTTTTTTTTTTTTTTTTTTTCTTTTGCGAGACACGAGCGTCCACGTGTTACAGAGATACGCAAGAAAATTAGGGTGGCGTGAAGAAACTCCTGTAGAACAAAAGATTTCATTAATTTTAACAAAATAACGAGCACTCAAATCGAAAGAAAACGAGGAGAAAATTATCCTGTGTCGTCTCGAATAGTTTTATTATTTTAAAAAATCCTATTCCCTTTGAATGATCAATAATAATTAATAACGAAGATGGAAACACTGGCTCCATAGTTGTAAACGTATTAAAACATTTCTAAAGTGTCCTCTCTTATCGCACTCTTTTGTTTAGGAAGACAAAATATGATCGAAAAGTCAGCAAGAAAGAAAATGCATTTATTTGCACGCTTATCTGAGTTTGAAGCTGACTAAGAATGAAATAATGTAGAGGTTGGAAAATAAGGGTGCAGATGATACAGGACAGAGTTTAGAAATGAATTTCCGGAGTTTTCTCGCGCAACCCTGACGACGCATTTCAATGAAGCGGTGAATGCACTTTTCATCGAGTTGCAAGAATCCACCGTTCGTACTTATGCTCCAAGCTCGTAGCTTGACTCATGTTGAATCATAAAAGCGGATCAATGAAATATTAAGAGAGCACGTAGAGGACGAACGGTGCAGCATTCATTCAACTCAATGGAAACTGCAGATACGAATGTATCAATTTAGAGAGCATTAAGTGTATTAGATAATCAGCATGTACACCGTATGCATAAATGTTATGTAAGAACCTACTTCGACCCTCGTCATTCTGATCATTGACTTTATCCAATACGCAGCCTCAATTAAACTTTAGTAATTAGCGTAAGTCAATACGTAATTTATTAGACGTCACGTCATTTTAAGATGATGACAACGATGATCCAAGAGAATGTCGAATACTGTTACTCAATATTGGACTCGAGGACGACTGCTTCGCTAAAGTTTGTACGAAAAAAATTGCAACGAAAAGAGAAACAAAAAAGAAAAAAAAAAGAAAAAACTCATAGCCATCGTAATTTTGAAGGTGCAATGTATTTATTTTATTTTTTTCTCCACACGTACAAATGAAACGTCGTGGCTCGGAATCTCTTTAGCACGCGCAGGTCCACCCACTTTTCCTCGTTAACGAGCTTTACACTTTTATACCTCATACTACGAGTCCGCTTTTTTTCTTTTGTTTTGTTTTGTTTTTTTTTTTTTTTTTTTTTTTTTCTTTAATAAAGAGTGGACCGTGCGTGCATTAAGAGAGTAACGTCAACGTCGCGCTTGTCCTCGAGTCCGAGGTGCGGGTCTGCAAGCGTCACAAGTTCGGGTCTGCTCTGTACACTATTTAACCACTGTTTTATTATTTTCAACGCTGCAAGGAGCTGCTGCGCATTAATGTTCCAACTGTGGTGCCTTTAGCCTCATCGTTCTTGCAGCATTTTTTATCTCTTGAATCTTCATCCCTTTGTTATCGTTATTTTTTCATCCAACCACCCCCTCCCAACGTTCCTCATTCAGTTTCCCCACAGTTTTCTCGCATTTATATCCAACTTCGAGTCATTCGAACAAATAAAACAGTGCTCTTCTTACGATTTTACTCACAGTTTTTGTATATCTGTGTTTCAAGTCAGAGCTGTCGAGTACAGAGCTCACCCGATAAGTGACCTTTTATAACCCCACTTGAAGCATTGCTTATTTATTTTACAATAACGTTCATTCTAACGAACAAAATCAACACCGATCGTATTATCATGTCACGCGATATAATTCTGGATTTAAACAAAATATATACTATTACTACTATCGATATTATTATAAATATTATTATTAGTCATGATATTATTGTTTTTTATAATTCCGACAATCGATAAGAGATCGATGAAAGAAAAACAAAAACGTGAGGAAACGTCTACGCGAAAGTCGCGTAGTGTGCAATACCAATTCGATAAAAACATCCACCGTCGTCCGTTTCCCATATCCAACGATCAATCATCATAATCTCTCATATAGTATTCATACTTTTTGTTTTTTTAAATCGTAATTAAAACCTCCCGAAGAGATTGAAAGCGAAGAACCGAGTTCAATTTTTGTCATTTTTGCGGATCAGTTATTAGTAGATCCGGTAAGCGCCTGTGCTCAACGATTCTCAGCTATCCCGCAATTCATCCCCCAACACGAACCTTTTTTTTATTCTCAATCAAACTGTATTCTTTTTTTTTATACTCTGAGTTCTATGTCTCTGGTGCTGAACATCGTACTCGTCGGTACTGTAACGTTGTACATAGATCATCTGGTACGGAGAAATAAACTCATTTTCTAACGAACTATTCTCGAACGATCTTGTCTCACAACTTTGCGAGCATGTCTGTGTGTTTTATTTCTTATCTCTTTTTCCCAATACCTCGACGATCCTTGTTTCATTTATAAGTCTTACCTTCGGAGCTCGCACCAACGCTTTTAAGACCGTTCGTCGCGCTTAACATGGACACACGAGATTGGAATCTTACTCGTGGCCTACACCAACTTCACCGCAACTCACCCAATGATTATTATCGTACTCGTAATTGCGATTTACAACATATCGAAGCTTTGCTAAGTGAGTATAATGCGACATGACGTAAGTATATTGCTCCGGCTACCGCATACTTAAATGATCGCACGATGCCATCGAGGAGGAAATAATGAAACCTTTGTAAGATCATGTCCAAGTAAATCAACATTTTTTTTACCACGACGAGGCCTCCAGCAAAAGTTAATACTTTTGAAATAGTATCGTGCTAGCTCTTTTATATTAAAGGCATTACTTGCCAAGCCATTTCTATGGATGAGTGTTCATTTAAATTGAGACTTAAGTTTCTAGATTGTTGGAGTACGAAGGTTAATAAGAGAACTCAATATTTTTTCCATTAAATTGTATCGTTTATTGCGGTCGCAATAATGGAAATACATTTCAACATTCTTTTTGTTTTTAGTGTCTAGCTTTCGTCTGCGATGCTGATAAACAATGCGCTCCGACGAACAATTTATGACGATAATTATTTGTGGATTGCTTAAAAATCGTTCCAAGTCGTGTTAAGATTGATTCGCATTGCGAAAGCTTGGAAATATCATTATTTTTCATATGAAATAAATTAATAGCCTAGAATGGCACTTCGAGCTTATACAAAAAAGTATTCACTAAACCACGCTCGTAATAGTTGAGAAAATTTTATGTCAATTTTTCGTAATTGTATGAACACAGGACGTACAAGGTAAAACTTTGTATTTATTTTCTTCTATAACCTTGAAATAATCTAAGGATGATAAAGTATACAATCTTGTTATGATTCAAGAAATTAAAAAGAAAACTTGCTGTCATCTGGTGGGGCTTGTTGAATCTTGATGTTTTCCCGCGACCGGGGAAATGTTGAAATAAAGCGATATCGGATTTTCTATCGGTGTTCTCATACTTTCTCATAAACTATATAGTTAGATTAATAAATATAAGCTCCAGCTCAGCAATCACCCAACTAGGTTGCACTCATCGAGGCAACTAAGTAGCCTCCGCAAAGCTACTCGGCTTGGAAGATCGCTAGATCCTTATTGCGCACTCATGACTCTCGGTTCACCAAAATTTCGATGTCAGGAGCCGTTTTCCTTAAGAAATTAATGGATAAAATTAACTCTCAATATAACGACAATCTCGCATCAAAGGGGTTAAATGAGGTTGAACCGGAAACACTGCATCAGTGAAGTTTGAAAGGATATTACTAACGATAACTTTGAATATTGGTACAAAAAGACAAAAAGCACAATTTTTTTTTTGTATTGTGTTGAACAAGCGCGCGCGCATCTACCTTATTATCGGAAATGGTTGCTACCGGTCTCTCTTATTCAATAAACCAGAGTGAAAGGAAGACAGGAGCTCGAGACAGATAGAAAGAGGGAGAGAGAGAGAGAGAGAGAGTTTGAGAGAAAGCAAGAGCGAGTGCAAAGGTTCTTATCGTTGTTGAGACCATAAAGCCGACATTAAGGACGTGGTATAGGCTTCTGCCTTCTTGCCGGCGACGTGCCCGCGATTCAGCGGCAGCAGCGAAAACTTCTTTCTTTTTACGACTCTCGCTCTTTCTCCAACCGCGCTATAGTAACACATAAAGCAACAAGACCGCGAGAGGAACAAACGCTTCGTTTCTTCGCTCGGTCTCCTCTGCTCTTTAGTAGTATTGCTTATATTTTTACTGTTTACCTCGTTCCAACTAACATCGGGGTTGGAGACCCGACAGTGCAAGTGAAAGAGATGAAAAACCCATCAGTGATCGTTCCGCTTTTATATAAATATATATACGTGCGTTTATACAACGTTATATAGTCCTGCTTCATAAACGAGTCAGTGAGTTTATCCTCCCGTATATTCTTTTTCTCTTAGCGGGTCCATTACAATCAGCTACTCTCAGATTTTTCCTGGTATTTCAAACCCACCACTCACCATAATACTTTTCCTGATAGTAGCTCGCACCGGATTATATTCGGGGATACTTCAGCAACACGGTTTTATCGTTCTTGCACTTTCATGTTTGTTTTAATTGCATGTTGTGTTAAATGAACGAGACGAACGATTGTTGACCAATCTTATTAATTAATTTTCTTTTTCTAATTTTCTTATATTAAAATATGGTAGCCTTCATAGAGAACTTCTATAAAATCCAGCCTATTATTTTGACATAAGTAATTATTACTTGAAATAAGTCAGAAGAAACTCGATGATAACTTCTTTGTCCATCAGACTGTGTTGAAGGGGAAATTTTTTCATTATTTACACTCGTGTATGGTAATAATAACTTTACCTTCCGTTCTCTATCACCATCAGAATAAAAGGTTAATGGCCCCGTATGACTTTTTCGGTGAGACGAAACGTACGGGTTTCCATCAACAATAATTTTCTTCTCGATGCAAAGAAGAAGAAAGAAAGCGCCAGCAATTCGGACGATTACTCAGAGGTAGACGCGTCGGAGGCAAAATATCAGATACGTGTTCCGGTTGTACGTGAATATAGTTCAGGTCGGTATATACTACACGATACGATAGCTTTCTTGAATTTGTAGGCTCGGAAAAGGCTCAAGCTCGAGAAAAATGGCTAACGGCTCTAAGAACAACTTCCAACGACAACGGGAGATGCCGCAGTCCACAAAGTCATTGTATCAAGCCAAGAACGTTCTGGGGTCGTTCTCATTCGACCTCAAATCCTTGGCCATCACGGAGGAGATTGCGGAAGAGCATGAAAGATGAATAGCTATGAGCCCTGTACGGAATGAACGGCAAAAATTGGATGAAAGAGAAGAGGAGAAGTTCATGATGGCAGACAAGGAAAAAAGGAAGATTGGAGCTAATAAATTTAAAATATTCGGCGGGAAACTTGAGATACTTCAGAGTGAATCCAAAAATTCTTCTGCTTTATTACATTACATAAGTTTCTGTGAAATATATTTGATAAAAACGATCGCTTTACTTCACTAAATGTTATTTCCGCACAGAATGTTTATTAACACTTCGTCTGCAAACGTTTTTTTTGCACCTCTCGTCTGCAAACGGGGGTCTTTGGCGTCCGGCCATTATTTCGCCCTCTTAAAGTACTCAGAAAATTCTGAAAAACTTCAGGCTACTTCTCAAAACATTCTTCTTGAAGTTCCATTTGGAAAATTTTGGAAAATTGAATTTTTTCATATATTTTTTGTTAAATAAATAAAAAAATTCGGAAAAAAATTTTGATTTACAAAAAAAATTGTAACTCAGAGAAAAAAAAAGGTACCGTAATTTTTCAAACTGGAAATTGAAGGTAAGGATTGTCACTTCAAGAAAAAAAATATTTTGATTCATTCATTCAAAGCTAAGTGCTTAAGTTTTGGACATGAAAACGGGCAATAAATTACATATAATATATGGGTTTTTACACACTTTATTAGCAAAAAAAATTTTTTTTTCATCAAAAATTGTTACAAAAACATATTAAAATTCTTGACCTAACAGCGAGTATCTTGAATGGTAATATTAAATAATAACTTTTTTGGTCAGTGATAATATTTCCTCAAATCTTCATTATCACATTCCATTAAGAACTCCCACAATGACCCGACAATAAAACGATACTATTCTAATCTGCAATATATTGATATTATTAGAAGGATTGGTGGCAAATGGCCCTCAAAATTCAGGCGTAAATCAAATGTTTCGGTCGTTAAAAAAATTATGGAAGTTTTCCCTAAATCGATTATGGTTCAGGGTCGAAACGTCGTACAGGCCGACGGTGGCAATTTCGATGCCATATACCTATAAACTTAGCAGCAATCTTTGCCAAGATCGAAGATATAGACCTATGTTGCCTTCTGGATATAGAAGGAGGGAGATTGAACAGTGAAAAAGAGAGAGGGAGAGAGAAGCAGGGAAGAGAGAAAAAAGTAGACAGGGTGTGATGAGATCAGGGAGTCTTATTAGAAGATTATTTCTTGACGTGTCCATGGCATACACGAGCTCGTGCTCATAATTCACAACACGCTTCCACGAAGTCAGTTCATTGTACGGATGAGAAGAGCCAACCACGACGCGTAAAAAAGAAAACGAAGGCGAAACGTGAGCTTTCACGACCGACGGTCAGCCGGGTCGGTGATCTTGACCATTTGTCAAAGAGCGGATCGTCGTCCAGAACGATCGACGAATCTGTCGTACGTGCGTTTTTTCCCCCACACTCTTCCAGACTTATTTTTCTCGTGCTTTTCGCCTTTCACCCTCTTTTATTCTTGACCGTTCTCCCCCTTGCTTTACTACTGACACTTGGTGTCATCATCTTCCCCTAAAATTCATTATAATGGATACCATTTTTTCACTTATGAAATTCATCGTGAATAAAGATTCCATGTGGAAGTTGGACTCCTTCTTGAATTAATCTTGTACTCAGAAGAAAAAGTTATTTCATCAACACCAGTACGTGCGAGAGGACGTATTAATTGTTATAGATGTTCAGTAAAGTGTGTTCTCCGAGAAATTATTATGAAGCACATGGTTAGGACTGTACATAACCGCTTCATAATTATTAATCTTCATTTGCCGAGAACGTCACTTCCGTAGGAGGGTTCCCAAGGAGCAATATCGATCTTGCCGCTTTCAGATTCATTGAAGGTCACTTATTCACATAACCTGATTAATGAAATTTAGGCCATATGGGCGATGTAATAATTGGATGATGTTTCTTATTCGATTTTTCTTTTGTTAATCAAACAAGAGCTCAAACTCCAATGCTCAATATTGCATGAAGAGTAGAAATGGTCGTGCTACTGAGTGAAGGATGTCGAGAAGATGAAAGTGTCATCGAGGAATACGGACAAGTTTGGCGAACCGTTATTGGAAACCTCCAGAGGATATGGCATTCCTGGAGGGTATTCGGCCATACGACAAAATGAAATGAACCTGTGTTTCCCGTAAATCGGAAAAAAGCCCACACACACACACACGCGCGCGCGTTTCTATACGGACTTGGGTTAGCCTCACCTCGTCGTCTTTTACGAGTTTGCGCCTTGACTACAGCATTTTCTGTTTGCATTCTTCGCAATGTTGCAAGAACGTAATCTTGCTACATGCACCATTTCGCAGTTACCCTAGATCACTGTGATGGCATCCAACCACCGAATCTCGATAAACTTTTACTGACACCAAACGAGTTTTAGTGTTACCCACTACACAGCTGTGGTGCTGAGAAAGCGAATCCGTGAAAAATAAATGTATTTGAGAATGACGCGAACGGATGACTCTTTAAATATTGTTTATTGACTATAGACAGTAATTCTATTTGAAAATTTGATCTAATCATGGAACATGTAAATATAGCATGAGATATTTTGGAATAATTAACGATCGATATTTATAACAATGTACTCTTTCATTTCTGGTTTCTATCAAAGTCCTGCTGGCTATACAAGAAAATTAAGCATCTATGTATGTATGCGTATATTAGTGCGGGTGGAGCGCAAGGAAACGCTATTAGTGCAGGTCAGGCGGATTTCCAGCCACCGAAGCTCTTGAGAAGCGACCTCGGCATACTACGAGCGCGCGGTGGGGCTTTTGCAGAGTTACGTGACTCTCTTGGGTAGGGTAATTACGTTGGATCATGGAGGGTAAACAGGGTACACCTCCTGCCTTTCCACCTCTCACTCTTTCACTTGTTTCCTCCCTTCCTCTTCTTGTTCTCTATAATTTCTGTGGCATTACCATCGTAAATACGCTTTTACTGAGCCTAGTCTTAGCAAGCTTATTTCACCCTCTTGTACCGCACCAAGATGAACACACTTTCCACTGATACGAATTCTAAAGTGTTACTGATTACAATTTCCAGCAGAAACCGTAATTTCAAGCACTCAGCGAACCTTCATTATTCATTTATTTGATCTTTTCGCATTTTTTCTTAATCGAATAAGAGATTCGCGACTACTGCTGGGGATTAACAGCGAAGATAATCGATGGAAGGATGATTTTGAAAAACATTCAGTTCTTCTCGTACATTCCATTTACTCATCAGACTCGTACATTATCCAAAGAAAAACGTATACTTAGTTATGAATAACTCGCTTCGATAATTTGCTGAAAAATTTTCATCATAGTAAAACCGTTATGTATTCGGTTCGTCTCTTTGACCAGCGAAGCACACATTTCCTAAAGTTCCGGTATAAATCACATTCCATGCACATACGATGATATGTTATCTCCAAACCTACTCTCAAACTTTACCCTTGTACGTTCTAAAACGCACCTACACTCGAGGTCTAAGTGTTACATGAAGCAAATTATGCTAATGGACTACCGAGCTGTTGCTTAAAGTTTAAAAATAAAATTATTCCCAGATCAACGACAGTCAATCCTAATTTGTTGATCTGTAAATTACTGCAGTTGGACCAGCTTCTCCTAAACGCGCGGAGGTAATAGCTCTCTTTCTTATTTCAACGACTCCGGCCATAATTGACATAATTGTACTTCGTAAACGTGATGCAACAATTATAAATGATTACAAGCACGCTTCCGAGTTATTGAAATACTGCAGTCAATGAAATATAAAAAAATGTAATGCTTCAAAGCCTTTCGGTCGGAAAGAACTATTGTTGCAAAACAAACTAGAGTTGCCCGGATCGATAAATCGAGCCAACACCTCTTGTGACATTGAAGTTGCAATAAGTAGAGTGGGCGGAAATTGTCTCAACTCTAACCGACCCAGGAGGTTAACAATTAGTGTCTCAAGTTTTTATTAGAGGTCGGGAAACAATATCGTCTAGAAGCTTCCACCATCGGTTTTGATTTCCCGTGGGGCTTCAGATCTTGGTCCAGATGAGCGTACAGAAATTTCGCCTTTGTTGTTTCTCGTTATACCTTTTCGCTGCTTTTGTACTTTTCTGTTTTACGAGCAAAACTCGTTTCGTGATATCGTTAAACGGACGAAAGTTACTTCGCATAGCAAAAAGCCACAAGCAGCTCAAGACTTTCTTGCCTACTATGTCTCCTATAAAACAGAGCGTTTAGGGTCAAAGTTCTTGGTTTATTACGTCGAGGTGAAATTGAAGAAATACTTTTCTGTCTCAAACTAAGTAAAACCACAAGCAAAGCAAGAGGTAGCCTGGCTATTCGGAGATAATAATATCGATCGAGATTTTAAAGTTCGACTGCTTCAATGAAATCAACCATTTGTGCGGGCACAAAGAAAAATGTCGATCAATCAAGCAGGATTTCAAATGTTGTTCATTATTTATACATGAAGAGTGCAAAAATCTTGAATACTGTTTTCTGCAAAAGATTGTCCTGCTATTACTCCTCGACATGTAATGTCTTCTTGATTGAGTTCATATTCACGCTACTCACGGTCTAGAGATTAGAAAAACAAAGAGTTACCGCGCGTCCACAATGCAATAGTGGTCTTTGGAATGAAGGCCTGTTCAATATAACGCATGGTTAGCACAGAACAACAATTCAAATTGGTTATGTAGGACTGTACGTAACACCAGCAGCTTCCGACAGGTCTTGAGACGCAAGCATAGCATAGCCTAGATTCTCTCGCGTTCCAAGATTCCTTATACCCAAACTCAATTTCAGCACGTATTCACAAGTACGCTTATGTCGTAGAATCATGTCTATACCGTTCTCGCAGGTCGCTCGCTCAGCGTATTAACAGTGCTCCAAGTTATGATCGTTTGAAGTTTCCATGTACCTAGGCACATGCTTCCCTCGGCCCCGTAAATTTACCCAACGAATTATGCTAACTCGAGGAAAGGTTTCTGCACCCGAGTCTGTAGCCGTATACGTTTAGTGCACCTGAGCAAAAAATATATAGGACCATGTTGTCAGCTGATAAAATGTTGATCCTCCTTATTCAGACATACACATAGTTATATATTTACGTCTATAAGTTGGCGTTTTTGAAACTCCAACTTGCCCTGGCTTAAATTATGCAAAGAACAACGTTCACTTCTGTTGATCGGTCACGGGGAAGTTTTGTATCATAATTTAGCTTCATTATCCAGAATAGAGATAAGCAATTGTTCAACAAAGTTTATCGATAAGGTTTCAGGCGAGGTTAAAGTTGATGCTTCAATTCATTTATTAACAACTAATTTATAGTATGCGGAGTAGGGAGTTAATTATATGCCAGAGTGAAAGATGGTTTAAGCTGGTGTAGAAAAAAATGATAAGAGAAAAATATCCTGGTCGATCGAAGAGTAACCTTCTTGTCAAAGCGAAGAAGCGAATTTTAGAAGAGTTCCTGGATATAGTAGGGGCACGCATAAACCAAGACGGCAATAACATAGGTACGGCGTTAAATCGTTGCAGCAATTCTGTGTTTAGTAAGAGGGCGAAGCTGAGCATAGAACGTTGAACGAACGCAAGGAACAAACGGCGAGTTGGCTGGCCATTGCTCGCCTCGCCGTGGCGAAATTCCCACGAAGATCGAGCAAATCGCTTCCTGGAAAGGAAGAAAATAATGCTCGGGGGCCCCCGAAGCATCACCGTGCCACCAAGGACGTAGGAAGTGCTTGGGCAAAGGAGTTGCCCATCCCACTAGTTGATGTCTTGGTGTATGTATAGTGACCAGGAGAATTGGCTATACATACGAGACGTTACGCTGCGTTGTTTGGAGTCTTTGCGGTGCTAGCTCGATCTCTGGTTCGCCGGGAGCCATTTGGACATCGCCTCAGCAGAAAAACCAGTTGCTGCGTGGTTTGTACGTGATGGACGCACTCGCTGATAGTCAACGATAACGCGAGAGGCCCAAGCGAGTACGGACCCAGCAGACAAGCGAGGGTGAGCGAGCTCAGATCAGCTGCACATATCATGGAAGCTAGCCCGATGTTCACTCTCTTGCTCACCGGCTAACCTGTTGGTAGATGTATATTCACGAGGGAGTTTCCGCTGAAGATACGATCGCCGGGACGCTCGCTCGGAAGATCGTTGAATGTGTGGGTGCTGCTCTTGCTAGAGCGGAGACAGTGCAACACGGGACGTGAGATACATCCACACGAATATATAGTGGTTATGACGCGCAGAGATCGTGCTGACGCGTTGGATGCGCTGTTTCTCTGAGCGTTCTGCCGGTGTTTGTGTCAACGGATTCGTCGGCATTATCACTGGATAACAAGCATCTAGATTGACATGTCATAGCCATATGTTCACTATCCTTTTATTGTCACCATAACTGTATATTTCTACTTTTGATGACACAGGCGGAATAGTCGACCTCGTGAGTTTTCTTATTTCGGAGGTCCCTCAATTTCTCGCATATTACCAACTGGTAATGAACTGTGCTCATCGCAACCATTGCTTTGGCCCGTGATTCGATGTTGTATGATATTGAACGTAAATATCTATTTGCCAGATATTACTACTAATTAATAATAACGGTGTAGGACATGGTATGCTGCTGGAAATTCGTCAATAAAGATAAGGACAAGTACATTTTGCTGAGTGCTTTTGCTCCAAAGTGCCGTTGAAACTCACCAATTATTAGTGTCTAATGTGATATCCCTTTGAAATATTCTCATGAACACTGTATGATTTCACGATGCAATACGATGAAAATTTGCCTCACGAACCTAGCCCTTTGGCACTTTATTCTAGCGTGGACTTGATGGATTTATCGACTGCGCATGCTCCTGCTGCTGCTACTGCTGCTGCTCACACATTTAGATCTGAAGATTGTGAATGAACTGTTGACAAGACATTTACATTCTGTCACCGATAAAGGTGTTTTATGGCTTTTGAGTACGGAGTTGATCAACGTCATGGTTTTGATTGACTGGATGGTCTTTGTAACGCTTTGCTTGTTCATAATTATACATGTAAAAATGAATGACTCCATCCGTGCTGCTGGCATGTGTCTGACGATTGTTCAAAATTGTTTAATAACCATCTATTAAACAGACAATGATGACATTCTCTTTATTATAGATCCGACAGTCACTGGAGCCTATAAAACTATAACTATATAGATTTCTGGCTATCTATAACATGATTTTAATAGGATAAATCGTCAATCATGCTTAAACAGTGACTGACTAGACCGTTTACCCCTACGGGACGAGGTCGATGATGTCGAGGAGATGACGTATGCGGGTCAAATGAAGAGACATGATTGGTTGAGCAGAGTCAAATGGGGGATTTATTAAATTGGACCCTAACGGTCGATATTGGTCTGTGCGATCACGACGTTGTTCCCAACATATCGCATCAAATTGTAAGCTTGTGCGTGAATTTACCAATCCTCGCGTCCGATAATTTCTAGAAATGTGCTCACGGCTATTCGAAATTATCTCTTCCATGAAATAATCGCTTCGATCATCACAAACGGATGATGCTTCAAATACTTTTCCATATGGACATTGATCATATGACTGCATACATCAAAACTATGCAAACATAAATGAATTATGGACGAGAATTGAAAAGATGAACAAAGGAAGAACAATACTGCAGAATGAGAGGAAGTGACAGAGTCCAGCCCTGTCACTGCTGACGAATTATGAGTTTGGTTGAGGGTAAAAAGGGGCTTCAATAATGGACTAAAAAAATGCGATAAAAGTCAACGTGATCCGGAGCTAGTCATGCTCGACACGGAGCGCACTTGACTCGTCAATCTTCCATTACTAATTAATACTGCTCTGACGTAATTATGAGACGTTGTAGTGGTTGATTAACAAACGTGGCACCAAGTTGACTAGTAATAAATATATTTAAAAAATTCTTGATATTTTTTACTAGGCGCATTTCGTGCGAACATTAATCAGTATAATCAATGTGTCGTGCACAAACCCAAGGGTGAGTGAATTATCGAGACTCGTTTGAGGTAATCAAGTTTGTTCTGTAGGCAGCGATGATTTTTCTTCGCATCAGGCACGATCAAGAAATCACAGAATGTTAACTCCTTTTTTTTCACACGGCCACAGTCCCATAATAGATAGGCGGTATGGAATATTTATATTTCTGAGGGGCAGAGTCTGCGTAGGAAGTCAGGTATTACAGAAACTAATGAAGATAAATACTCGGGAGGAAGAATAACGATTAAAAATAGATGTTTCTTCATAAGAAATTTAATGAAAGTATGCAGAGAGCGTTTATGAGAACAGTATTTCTTTATGCGAGAATCTAAATGAAGAACACGTGAGGTTATCCAATAAGATGCGCGAACGAATATTCTCGCACACTATTCAGATAATGAGGCAGGAATAGAAAATATAGCCTTATTTAAATACAATTACCAGATGATAATTGTAAACTAAGATGAATAGTCCAACAGAAGACTGTGTAATTCCGTTGAGAAATTACTCAAGGTAACGGCAGTGATACAACGCCTCTGCACTTGCATGCAGAATAAGATAAACATACGAGATATAGTCATCACGCCCTTTTAACCATTAGTTAATTCCAAAGGTAAACTTTGCCAAACGAGTTTGACGTTCTAATCAGCACGTAATTGGGAGAGTTAAGCTCTCTACGAGAAGTATTATGGCGACAAAGCTGATTCCTGTGAATGTTTGTGAACACATAAAGTTTGATTGAGTTAACCTTGAACTACAGTTAATACCTTAAAAAAGAATAAAAATATTCCGAGTGAAAACCGGTTTGGGAATAATTAAAATCTCATTTGTTTGGATTTTGATAAAAACCATCGACTGGTTTTACCTGCAATGCAATAATATTTTCAAATATATAAAGTTGGGTGTGCATGATTAATTCAGTGCGCTGAATCAGTTAGCAATTTAGAGTGCAATACTTTTGCACTCGTAGATTATTTGAAAAATAATCTACAACAAGTTATATGCTCAAAAGCAATTAAACGTAATCACAATATAGCAAAGATGAGAATAAGAGAACATTTAAACGGCGGTCGTACATAGAGGCAATAAACATCGAAGGTGAGCGAGATGAAATGAATAGAGAAGATGTGGACCCACGCATGGAAAGAAAGGCAACGAATCATATAAGACCGGATTCCGGACCGCAGCGAAGTGGTCTCGCGTCTTGGACAGCTAATGCGATTGTTATTGCGCGCATTATCTCTCTAGGCGAATAATCATGTTTCGCATTACCGATTCTGCATTCGGAGTCTTCCTCTTTCTCTATATATTGCCATTTCCACCCCCAGCTCGATTAACTCGAGCTCGTACCTTGCTTCGACGAAGCAAATTGTTGAACATAAATATGCCTACCGTCAAGAAATAAGGATAGAACGAGACGGTCGAGGGAAACGAAGCGGTCGGCTATCCGCACAGCTCTCTATGTATTTCTATACGCAGTATGTATTCTATATCCTTCGCTATGCGAACCAAACGAAAAGTGTACGCTGAAGTGCACTGACCAACAGACCCTGCGGGCGATTCAGAGTACCCTCAACTATTTATGCCCGCCATCTTCAGACTCTTTTCTCCTTTGACTCCCATCCAACTCTTCTTCGGGTCCAACGAGAAAACTCTCGGTGGGATAAAGGGACTTGTTAGACGTTCTATCATTTTCTTGCATCTAGCATGCGTATGTACTGAAATTATTGAGCAAATGGTGAGAGGGGGCGAGGATGAAGTGGACGATGGAATATCATAATGTGCAGCGTTGATTCTTTCTTGTGCTATGTCATCCACGTTGGACCGACGTATAAAGGAAGACAAAACGTATGTGGAGATTAATGGCGTTTCACAAAACATTGAGACATTCTTGACATCATGTGAGTCTCATACATTGATGGCAAAAGTTCATTCATATTCTTATTTTTTAACTTTTAAGCGATTCTTATTGAATTTTCGTATACCAAAAAGTACTGAATTACTTGGAGTGCAAGGATACTGCAACGATGTTTACGAATACATGAACAAGTCTATGATTCGAACCCTCGTCACGAACGATCGTTCGAGCAAAGTTCTTGCAAGAAATAAAAAAAGAGTTTGTCTAAGGAACACATACACGCAAAGTTCCGGAATATCAGCTCGATGAAGGGAAAACCCAGACTGATTTCTATGCCAAGTGCCACATGTCATACGTTTATTCGGAAGTTCTCATGGGACTGAAAGCTCCAGAAGAACTTGCATGTTGGAAGGATACCCTTAACACGATGGGTTTCTCGATACTATTCCGAACATGTACCTCCATATGACGTTAGAGTGTCATGAAGCTCTTTCTACAATTCTAGTTTGAATCAAATTTGAGAGGCGATGATAAAATCGATCCATCGATTTCTATAACTTTAATATGTTATGGTCTTCCAATAAATCAAAAGCAAATATTCTATGACCCTCATTATCATAAATGTGATGATTCTAATAGTTCGAAAACATTCCAAAAAGTACTACGAAACTCAATGAACACGTGATGAATTTAATTCAATGAACACGTCTTCATACCATTACGGGCCCCCCAACGACTTACCAGCGGTTTGCATCCCTTCCCGACATTTTTAGTTTTTTCTGTTTGCCCCTTTGACATATAAAAACGCGTGGCAGTGCATAATGAGCTTTTCGAAGGTTGATGCAGATCGGATTTCGCTAAAGCCGAACTAACACCACAACTTTTGCTTACGATGTCCCGGAATAGGGATGAGAAGGGACCCCATCGCCATCTACAACAGCACGTTGCTCGAGCCAACTCGAAAAGCTCAGCTTGCCGAACGGACTTGTTAGTTAATACTCGCCAGGTAATTAAGCTGAAACTTCTAATTATGAAAGTCTTTCATTAGTTCACCGCTCACGTAGAGGCAGTGTTGAATATTCGCCACGCGGCTTTCTCGTATGTTTATCCATATGTGTGCATGGGTACATACGTGGGTGTATTTGTACGATTATTCGTAGGCAGATACGTGAAACCTTCTAGGATCCAGCCCGCCAAAATTTTCTTGTTTCGTTCTAAGAACATTGTTTACCTGGTTGAATCTTCTCATCGGCCATACATTACTTGGATCCTTTTTACACGCTTGACATTGAGAAATTGATAACTTCTATCAAAAGTTAATTCGTTAGAAAAAACGTGTTAATAACTCTCTTAGGTTGTTTTTTCAACATTTTCGTAATGGCATCGTTGATACTCGTTATGTCCATCATTTATTGGGAGACATTTTTAGGATTTAAATGATTTGTTTCCTAACTAATCAGATATTTTCGAAAAACAAAAGATGGAAATTTGTGGAGATCTTTCGTTTGGGTTGATCCTTTTTGAAATTTGATTAAAAATTGTGTCACAGGTTTATGATCGATTGTAGAAAAACTAAAAGAAATAACTTCACTAAAAGTTATATATGTTTTTCCTCCGTGATCAAACTCACATTGTACAAAGAGTTCAGTTCGCCAGTATGTATCGGAAGAAGAGTCAACAAGCAAGCGGTGGGTCATCTCAAGATGTCTCGCGAAGACACACTTTGGAAGAGGTCCGGTAATTGACCCTCACCAAAAACTTTTGGCTCCTGGCGAGGCTCGTGACGCGGTGTATGGAAAGCACAAGCTGCGGAGTTTCAAGATGTTATTTTGTGTTAGGAGCTCGTGTATGTGTACCTTTGCCATCCTTCACCACCTTTCCTCGGACTTAACTCAGGCCCGGACCACAAAATTGCACGACTTTGTCGACTCATCATTCGAGTACGGCCAGAGTTATATTGCTAACCATCTAACCCTATGCCTTTATCGGTCACCTTCGTTACAGAACTCGGAATGAAGTCAATACACGCTTTCCGAAACTGTACATTAACTTCATTTGAATTAGTTAGGAAATGAAAGCGAGACGTTTGACACGTTTCAATTGAATGAATACATAAACGAGCGTCTAAATAATAATCAAAACAATTTGTTTACTGATGTCATTTTAACAGCACGTTGGGGTAAACAATTTTATTCTGTGACTTTTGATGGAGAGCATTATCGTCCAGATTCACGATTAAACAATAAATAATGATTACAAATAATGGGACATTGATGTTAATAAAAAATCGAGTAGCAATTTTCAAGACATGTGAGCAATAATATATGGCGCAGAGGTCTTAGAAAAAAATTGATTCGAGACAAAAGCATGTTGCATAAGCGATTGGAAAATAATGTGCGATAAAGGGTCCTGAGATAAACCGAATGAAAAATTAGAATTATTGTCTCGTTGATATAATCCAGCGGAGAACAAGTTATGGGAGTTACTCAAATATTCGAGATGCCGGGCAGCAATTAGTCCAGACATAATTTGGTACGAGAGATTTTCGATGCAGAAACTCGAAGCACTGTGGGGCTTTGTTTCATTAAAACAAAACAAAAAGAAAAAAGCTTAAATTTGTCGTTCAAAACACAGTCGTAGTTCTAATTTTCAATTTAATTAACAGGGGATTGGAGAAGAGCGCGGAAGACATTGGGAAAGGAAAGGAAAGGAAAGGAGATGAAGAAGCTGCCGGCACGACAAAGTAGTCGAGAAAGTAAGATTAAAAAAGAATGGCCAGGAGGAAAATGAAATTGGACCGCTGGGAACAAAACGGTGGAAGAAAAGTCGAAGGCGTCGCGAAAGCGATTAGTACACAATTGTCCGGAATTCACGGAATTTCTTTTGTTTCGTACACGACACGTTTTGTGGAAAGCTTACTCGACAGCGTTGTAGGACGATGAAATTATCACGAACTCCGAAATGAAATTCACATTTACGACTAAAACTATCTCGCGAAATGCTTGACCCGTTAAATAGTACAACCCACCCGGACCCAAGGCATATGTTCACTCCTTTTGCGCATTAATGCACGTGGAATGTTCAGAAACTTTTGTTAAGTACGGTGGAAAACTCGTAATTCTACTAGAACGAGGCAAATAATTGGCAAAACGTGTTATCGTAAAAAATGTATTGCTTGCAGATTTCTTGAAATTATGAAAATCTAGCGTGCAAATCAACGTGAAGATAGATCAACAAAACCACCTGTCAGATTATACAAATCTGCTTACTGTAAGGTACTTTGCTTACGAGCATGCAAAGCTTCGGGACAACAAATCATAAATAAGTGCCGGAAGTATTGCCTAAAATTGGCGTCGATTGAATTTTCATTCAACCGCTTTATCTGCTAGATAAAAAATGTAGAAATACCGGAAGGCAGTTTGACAACAAAAAAAGAAAAAAAAAAGATTAATAACAGCATCTTCATGAGATACGAGTGAATATTAAAAAGCCAAGGTAAAAAGGGAATCCGAGGATTATGCCATTGACGCAAATCTCAAGAAATGTACGGAATGGTCGAAATAACAAAACACGAAGATTATTGGTCTGCTTGAGTAAAGACGTACGAGGAGGATTAAAAGCAGGAAAAAGATCAATCCTCCTCGTTGGTTCGTGCCTCCTTTCGTATCTTATTCTCTGGCCTCTGAATTGATTCGTTCCCGCAGTCGAAGCCTATAAACCTACCGAGGAATGATAAATGTCACTTATAAATAACCTTGCCAGTCGTATCCTTTATTTGAAACTTAGTCACGGGTGTGCATTGCGCGAGTTACAGCCTCGGTGCATAATTTATATGACTGCAGAAACGGTAATTTATTGGTTTACCGCCGGGTTGCTGTCTCGGTGAAGACTCGTGCGCGTGGAAAATGTGCGAGCGTCGATTCGGACTCTCTTTCTCTTATTCCCCCTTCTCCCCCCTCTTCTTAATTCCTTTTTCCTGTTTCTTCGTCGTCTTCCCTGATCCCGGACAAAGTTTATGACGTGGCTTTCGTGACGAATGGCAAGACGTTTGTTCAACGTTTACGTTGCGAATACTTCACAGCCAGCCCTTCAACTTCTTACGTACTCGTGTGTTGCCGTCCACGTGTGTCCGGCCAGTATCACACAGTATCTATGCTCAAGAAATGATCCTATGAAAACTATTCGAAACATATCCTGCTTTCATTGCTTGACGTAAATGCGAATTTTTCCCTCCTGCATATCGGTTATGCCGATAATTCGCTCCAATGCTAACCGGGCGCGTGTTTCAAGTAATTCTTTTCGATGATTAGAGATTAGTGGAAGTTTAGGTTTGATTTAGAGTTTAATGAATACTAAATTCGAACCAGAGTAGACTCATCTGTTCTAATAAAAATTTACGCACTTTTCTTGCTCAATTCGAACTCCAATAGCGATTTTTATTCCTCTGAATTTATTATTAATCGAATATAGAATTAACTTGTTAATCCAGCGATGCAATCGATATTTGTTTCGTAAAATATTTAATCTATACTGTTGTAGAATTTCTCGTTATCGGTCTTTTTAATTGAGTTTCGAAATGGAGATCGTCGTGTTTCAATTCCCCAGGAGCGTATATACTACACGAAAATAATTAATAAATGCAATGAGAAATAATATATTTCGAAGAAAAACAGATAAACCAGCAATAAATTCGTAATCCCCAACGGAGTCCTCCGTTTGCTTATCACTTTAACATTTCCTATGATTTGTCATGCAATTTAGAGTCTGAATTTATTCGATAGTATTGCGGTAAGCTTAGATCGAGGAAATCCAGCGATGGAACAATCGTTGGACCACAATTGCTCCCGCCGGCTAGTAGTCTATCGCGATCCGGGCGTATCCACAAACGCGCAGTAAGCAGATTATAATTTGTTGAGAAAACAAACGCGTGCCAGTCCTGGTCTCTAACGCCCACCTTATGAAAGCAATAACCGGTTGCAAGTAAGAATCATTGTTATTCGGTAGATGAAGAACTGCGGGAAGTGGCTTCAAGAATAATGGATGACTGCTAAGAGTCCAAAGGCACTGAAGGACAAAATAAAGACAAAGAGAGAAGACAAACCATCAACAATTACTTGGCAACTCTAATTCTATGGTAGATTCTCTTGTGTCCATACGCAGCGCAATGGACATAGGACTTTTGTGTTCAGCAATAAAGAGAATTCAATTAAACATTACAAAGAAGTTTCGTTATCTCAGTGGAGATCAACGGTAGAAGTTCAGGAGCAAGACTTTTCCGGCTGCACATCCGTTGCATACCACATCCATTCGGCGGCGGCAGACCGACAACCGAATCACTGTGAAGTTACGAATGTAGCGTTAATCAAAAGGGCGCTACCTCAGTAACTCGTTCAAGATTGAGTTCAGTTTCGCAGTATTTCCCTCAAGAGAAATGATGAGAAATACAAGATCCTTGAAAGCTTTGACAAAAATCGATACCGATGAAACCAAAACAAAAGATACTCAATTACTTTGGAACTCGATGCGTGCAACGACTGCCTACTACACCGCAATCGTCACGTTTTTTTGCCATCCATTCCATTTATTCATTTATTGACGAAAGAAAATGACTTTGTATTTATTTTGCGTAATGAGATATGTAAAATTGAATGATCGTTGAGCAAATGATACAATGACTGAGTCATGGCAAATTACTCGACAAATTATGTGTACATTTTCAACATCTTTGCGATTTATTTACGCAGGAAGGTGAAGAAAATGGTGCAAATATTCTCATTCCGATGCCTTATAATTTCTGTTAATTAGAAAGATGCCAATTTCTTATATTTTGTCATAATATTTCGTGATATCCAGTCTAATCAATTTTTTGTAACATTCTGAAAGGTAGCTGGACCGAATAAACCATTCGTTTCGTGAGTATCTCTTTAACGGCTAATACTTATTCTCCTTGATTTATTTTTTGCTGTAAGTGTAAGATCGCGTGCTATGGATGATGCAGAATAACAGAGGTATGACAGAGACATTGCGAATTGTCGTTTGTCTTGGTGCGTTCTCATGCTCGTCGGAGCTGGGATTCTCTTAGTTGAGAATCTCATGGCTCCTAGGCTGGTTGCAATGAAGGCTTCGTAAAAAGTTTTAAGTACTTCGTTACTGGTGTGGAGTGGTGGCGCGGAATTGACGAGGTTGAGACACGAGTTGAAGCGGGACGAGAGGCATGAAGGAAAAGGAAGGTGAAAAGAAAAAGGGAAGCATGGTGAAGGTGAATCTGTGAGTTCCATCGACGTCCTCGGCGTTGGTTCATGTCCTCGTTCCCAGTCAGCCAGCTGCTTAGAGAATTCACCGACATCCTATGAAAACGAGGCAAACGAACTGAGACGAGAAGAAATCCCCTCATCGAGGAAGGAACTTCCTGTCTCGGATTCTCATCCGTGTCTTTCTCTATCAGGAGCGCTGATCAAAAGCTGGCCACCTTCGCCATTTTTTCTCCGTCTTTCCTCTCAGTGTCTCTTTCATTTCATTTCAATGAGGGAATTCGTCTCTTTACCTTACAACCTCGTTGTACACCACGGAGACACGCTTCCAAGCCAGCTACTTTTCGAGTTCGCTTACAGTTGTAAATATTGAAGGTTGTTGAATCACTACGGCAGAAAATAAGGCAGATACCGGCCGGAGGAGAGCAGATATACCTACTTCAAGCATACCTTCACTTTGCCATTCTCCGCATTGGAACCCAAACTTTTTGGCTCGGTAGTAATCCACTTTCCTGTCCGAAATTGCGACTCGGAGCTCGTAAATGTTTTAATACAGTATGTGATGAGAATCGAGATAAGATATTCCATCCGTAAAATCAGTACGCACGAGAAGTTCAGTTTTACCATTTCCGACTTTTTCATTTGTTAGCTTTACTTATATTGAGTACATTTTACATTTTTAAATCCAAATAAAAATCCAAGCAAAATTTAAATATGATAAATATGAGTTGAAAAACTCACCGGTAGCGTCAAGATTTTTAAAAACATCAGTAAAGTGCCTTAAAAATCACTATTTTCTGGAAAAGTGATAAGTAGATATTGATCGCCTTTTACTCACCTGTAACAAAATGAAAATTTTATTAGAAAAAATCCTGATTGAGTTGTCAGTAGAAGTTACCCATTAAATAACAAAATATAAAAGTGTATTAAATTTGGAAAATTGATGAATGAATTCGCAGTTGGGGATTGAATAACGAAACTATTTCGAAGATGATGGTATCTGCACAAGAGAGATATTTATCGTAGGATGCAGTTTATCGAACACATAATTAAGTAGCCCACATAAATATATATTGTGGCGTTTGCATATAGTATTCTGTCAATTATAAAGATCGAAGATCGATCGTCCTGGTATGGCAAGTTGATCCTCGAAACATCAACAAATAACACACGAAGCTCTTGAAAGAGCAAACAAATAAATGAACTTTCAAGGCACTTAGATGTTCATAGTGCATTCCAACGACGGAGGACTGCGATCTGATCGACGATCTTAGCTCAACGAGGCACACCGTCTTGCACGCTAAGTTTCTGTTCTTCGCTATCACGCGCAGCGTGTGCAAGGGTGAAGTGAACAGAGCTAGATTCTATACGACCTGAAGAAACACACATACACAAGGACACACACATATATCATATAAAAGATGTTATATCTGTACTCGAGTATAGATGGAAGCTGTGTTGACTGTGTAGAGTGAGGGGAAAGATCGTGACGTAGCTGATTAGCACCGTCTCGTTTTCGCAAGCTTATATATACCGTTCGAGACGATCGAACGATTCGTTGCGATAAGCATGAGCTTATATGAGCCGAGAGGACCACTACCACAGGATATAATAGATTAGCCAAGGTCCGAGAAGTCGAACTAGTGGCAGACTAAGGCATCACCAGTAGATCGCGGCTACAGTGGGTAAAACAGTGTGCGTGTATAGCGGTAATGGGTGGTGGTGTGTGGCTTTCTCTGATATCGTCCAACTTGGACGGCAATACTGGGAGGGGTGAGCAGTAAACAATGATCATCGAACCTATGTGGCCGCCAGCCTATCCACGAACAAACATGGGAGCTCATTACGAAGAGCTGTCCTGCATAGTTCGCGTGAGAGTGCATCTCCACGCGCACTTATGCACTTGATTGCGTTATAACATTCACCACATAAATATATAACTGTATATATACATATGCACTCCAGCTGAGCTTATGAGTCCTGACTGCTTTCGATTGTTTGATATTGTACGCGTACTCCCTTCCTCCGGTCATTTTCATCCCAGATAATCTGATATCCAACGGGCTCGTATAATTGACTGAATCCTGATCAATTTATGAATCACTATCATGATTATTTAAACGTCATACAATGTTGTTTTAACAAGTATCGATGACTGGAGACTTCAAGGCAGAATCTCAACGTCATCAGTTAGACGCGGTTATATTGTGCTCCTCTGAATTTATATGATCTTAAATTTGTCAATTGATTATATTACTCTTCTTATATGGCCTGAATTCGTATTGTTATTATAGATCAGTCGTGTTCCTAAAAAAGCAGCTGCAGTTATCATTCCTTATGGCAGCATTCAAAATATTAGTTCCCACTCTCACATTTTATTCTCTTTCCAACATAAGGAAGTGAGAGTTGTTTTTACATGATATGACAATGAAAAGAAAGTGGTTACATTGCACACCAGAAGACGTTGGAAGATATAAAATACTTCATGTAGGGATTTGTACCTTGTACAAATTGACACGACACTTGTCTCGGAAGAATCTTTTATTCTTCTCCTGGGGTGTCTAGCGCGAAACGACGAGAAGCACGAGAAGAGTACCGTGCTGTCTCGTCCTGCAAATACTTTTTTCTCCTCTCATTTTCACGACGAAAGGCAATTTAACTCTACACCGAGGTTCTGCTATTTCTTCATTCTCATGTATAGCTACGTCGACCCCCTGCTCGTCGGTCTTTTAACACCGGGGAGATAATAATTAAGAAATAATTACGAATGGCCCGCGAGAGCGGCGTGAGGAATTTATAATTCGTTGGAGAATTACGGTCGTCCCTGTAGCGAGGCGCCTCTCGGCTCGTTTCGGTGGCTGCTGAAGCCTCGGAGTTCTCCGGTCCTCGAGGCGTGTCGAACATTCGACGTGGGTAAAAAACTTGGAATAATTCACAGTAATGTATACATACATATACATATACAAGTGATCTTGCACTATGCCACTAACCCCGTTCGTGTTTCATACTTTATTATCTATTTTTCGTACTCCTAAAAACAAGTTAGGTAGTCGCAAGACGCTTTACGAGACGATGCATCTGGTTCGAAACAGTTGGAATAATGTTTACGTGAGTGTGTATGTGTATGAATAAAGAAAATAATTCCGCCATGTTTCTAAAATACGAAATAACAATCAGAAGGCTATAATTCTCAAGTATTCTATTTCCTGGAATTCCTGGAGGTGGATATAATATAATTTCATATCATTAAAGTTTCAACGTCCACCCCAGATGTGCAAGAGTCTTGTACACCGCATACATATAGATCCAAAGACAGACCGCCCACCGTCAGACATACGTGCGATGTGTATATTTTACAAATACCAGACATTTTCATCTTGGATTTTGTACTATCCTCATGACGACGTGATTACGTAATGCGTATATTGCGCAGCGTTACGCGTGATGTACCGGGTACGCTGTGATTTTTTGTTTTTTTCCATTTCCGGCTTTTTCTCTCCGTCTTCTTTCTCCGACTCATCATCAACCCCTATCGCTTGGCTCTTTTGGTTAAACGTATGAGATACAGTATACCGCAATTCTCGATTAAGAAGAAGGAGACGAGGAGGGATTCCTCTAAGATATTCACCGGTGAGTGTAAGTAAACAGCCGTACTATGCTGACTAAGTGAAACGAGCGAGTATAATAGCATTATAAAGTTGGAAGAAGAATATAGAAAAACATAGAGAAGTTGGATAGAGTCGGATCAGCGAACTCCGCGACTTATTACACAGGAAGTACATCTCGCTCCCTCCCTTCCTTCCTCCTCCTCGCATTCATGACTTTCAGCCTCGCTTCATGTACAAGAAGAATCAAAGTGTATGTATAAATATTGTATATCAAGATAGATATAGATTTTGCAAACATTAACTTCGTTTATACAACTACGAGCTCGAGCTCGATACAGTTATATTTGGTATACGTGTAATATAATAACAGCACCAACGATCGAGCTCGAGATATATATCTTGTGATCGGACCGCGTCTCGCGAGGATTTTAATTTCACCTATCCTTGTGCCGCGTACGGTGTGCCCCCTTGTAAACTCCTCTTCTTTTTATTCTGCTTCCCTGATCCCATGCCCCAAGGCCAGGATCACCGGGGCTCAACGTCTCGTCGTCAGGCAGTCCACCTCGTTGCACTTCACCAGAGGATGCTGCAGACCGCGTGCAAACCTTTTACTAACGGTCCGACTATCGTAGTATTCTCAAGTTTGCGCACGAAGGGCCCACGAGAAGTCCGCAAGCACGACGCAAAGGGAACCTCAGCGAGATCGGAACAAACTTGTATACATACATTCAGACGTACAAGTGTGGATCTAAATGTATATAAAGCGAGAGAAAGAGGGTCGCGTTCTATGAGTTTCACGAAGCTGTAAGGGCACAACGAGGAGAGACTTGCGAGGGAAATCATTCCGTAATTAGCGGGGCTCTTTGCTCTGGGTCGGACATAGCGGTATAAAGGTTCCTCATATAGTATCAAGCTGTACATGTAACGTATATATATGTATTTAGATATACATACGAAGCGTCATATGGTATTGTAGACCGCCGCATGCTCGAGGGCTGTGAGAATCGAAACTCTCCATCGGTACAGAAATAAAATTCTAGTCATCGAACGTGTACAAGCTATAATTCGACGTGATTATATTATCCCTCCTACGGCGTTGAGAATATAAAATATTTTAATTCGCCCAGCAGTAACGAACACGCTATTTCTGAGCACTCGTTACCGCCATGCTTTTCATCATATTCTTTCTTTCCGATTTTTTTTTCGTCTATTACACTTCCGCGATATTAGTAGGTCATCGTTCGGGTTTGCGGATTTGCTTAAGATTCGAGGTTATGTAAAACTCATCTGAAAAAACTGCCTCGCCATTGTTCAAGGATAACGAGGGCTCTGAAATCCGGGAATTAATAGGCTCATGATGCAAATTTTCAATGAAATCCTTGAAAACCGCAATTCGAAATGACGAAGACGTACAACGTGTTGTTCAAATAGTTCGAAAAATTATGATCCGTGAGAAAACTTGCTCTGGTAAGAATATCATTTTATTTTATATCCACAAGAATTCTAGAATCATTAGAAATGTCCGAGTTGGAACAAAAAAACAACAGAAAAAAAATTACCGTCAGGCTGAAAAGTCTTTCGAAAGTATCACTACTTACTCGTCGTTTTCCTTACCTACTACATGATGATAATTACGACCGAATGATTTATTACCACAGCATGTTGGTTCTAATGTATATTTACTAATATTAAATTGAAAACAAAGAAAAAGCTTGAGAATACCTACAACTGATCGTTGCCTTGATTCAACAACTGGAGTAAAAAACAATGTCGTGGTACAAAAAACGCGTTGATTATACGATAGAATTCTGAGATCAGGCAAAACATTAGAAATGTTTCCTCACATAAAACAAGTAATGCTTATTTTATAAAATATACAGGAAACCATGTGGAATTAACTGTTCAACTTGACTTTTCAATATATCAGACCAAAAATGACAAAATCATCTTTCTTTAAACCAACATCGAACAAAGCGGCGTATAATAGACGATTTAAATAGTTTAACACGTGGTTGTTAAAAATAACCACAGAGTTTGCTGACGTCAGTTATTAGCCCATAATAAAGTTCTCAAAAAAAATGAGCGAAATATAATTTTGTACAGCAGATGATGTTAAGTCGAAGGTTAAAGCGATGGTTACATTTAAAGCCCGAGTATTAAACATAGGAAAAGCCTGATTGTCATGAAAGCAAGAACTAGTTGAATAGAACGAACACAATAAAATAGGACATAAATTTCTTTGAATGAACGTCAAGCAAAGTGGCAAATAATGGACGATTTATATAGTTCAACGGACAGTTTGTCCGCAACTACAAAGTTTGCTGACAGCCATTATTTCATGATAAGTACCAAAAAAAAAGTGCTTCCGAAAGACTACATCAGCTTTCTACATGGCAAATTATGTAAAATAAAAGGTTGGAAGTGGTGGTTAAATGTATTGAATTTAGCAAAAGCCCGCTTATCGTGAAAGTAAGAAACAGTTGAACAGAATGTGTGGGAAAAGGAGAATGAGAGATGAATGAGAGGGTGAAAGAGTCGATAGAACTTTCAACGTATTTAAATTAACTCGTTCAACTGTTCATGCAGGATGTAGCAGGAGTAATAGTAGTAGTACGGGGGCGGATGTTCAGCCCGGAAGTGGTGGAAAGAGTGAATTGTAGAAGGAGATGAACATCGGGGAAGGTTGGTGCGACGAGTACGACGATGGGTCGGTCAGAGGAGGGCAGTGATAAAAACATGCATCTATTTCCATATAACATAGGTTTATATATTATCCCCGTCACTTGCAGCGAGTAGTTACATTTAAATACGATGTCCCGTAGCCAAGCGGAACTCAAAACACAGCTTCAACTATGCACGATCATAGCACGCGATCAACGAATTAGAGATATCTCGATGTTGCCTCGTGGGCAAGCCTAACTGCTGGTATAATTGACCTAGCAGGACCAATGATTAAGGAACGTCTTGATCATTTGTTTCGGAAGGATACAAATGGCTCAAAAACTTGTTTTCATTAATTTTTATCAGTTTCTTATTCATTTATATAATTGTTAAACACAATACACAATACAATAATTAGTTGGTTCTTAACTGAGGACTTTTTAACATAAAATATTCATGATCATTACAATGACGAAAATTTAAATAATAAACGATGTAAGAAAATTTACACAGTATTATAAATCGAAGATATTTGAATTTATTTGAATTAGCAGGTTAATTAAACTCGACTGGAGTTATCGATCGAGTACTAAAAACAAAAATACTAATAAATCGGAAAATATGGTATCAAGTGATCGTAGAAAATCTTTATAAGAAACCTTCCCATTTTTGCTTCAGTTGAATCAGCGGTTTAATATAAAGTCAGGAGGTTAAAACTCTTTGGCCGGTGGGACTGGATACGCATGATAACTCGTACATCTCTGGGTATGAAACTTTATATCCGTTCAAATTACCCGAGTTATCCTGTAAAGATCCATTCATTAAAAATTTCATGGCAGCTCGGAATTCTCGCTCAGCACGCGTTGCATATTACAGTGGTGCATCAATAATGAAGGGTGTGCATAAATGCTGGGGTTTTCAACAGCAATTAATATTTTTCCTTTATTTGTATTATATAAAGGTGGTAATATTAACATAGAGGCAAAATAATTTTTATTAGACTTCAACAAATAACACTCTTCTATATTTATTCCCTAAGCTGATTAAGATTTGAACTGGAAGCAATTCTTCTCTCGAGGTGAGTCCAAAATGTTTTCTTTGACCTTTCTTTAATTAGCGATTGTTCGCTCTTAACAAATTGCCTAGTAGTCGTCCACAGTCATCGACGTCAATGTCATGGATAATCAGCTTCATTAAAAATCGCAGAGACCGAAGCAAAGGAAGAAGTGGTGGACTGATGGGAAAAAACAGGGCCAGCGTACACTCAGCAGGAGTGCGACGTTGCATGCTGTGAATGACGGAAGATCGGCGAAGACTCCTTCTCCGCACAATTGTTCCGTCGACTGTGCGTCCTTTATCCCCGTACCACAAGCCGTGGTTATACTGATTGTGTTCTCGATAAGTTCTTCACGAAATACAACGAGCAAAAAAATATAACAGGAGGACAGGGTGGTGTGTGCTAATTGAAAAGAGGATAGTAAACGACATACAAGTCAAGTGAAAATGGAAGAGAAGAAAGGGTACAATATAATCCAAGAAAAGGGAAGCGTGGATATGAGAAAGCAATGCTGAATGGAAAACCAAACGAGAATGATGGGGCGCGAAAATGAATACACTGGTGCGTGTTGCACAAAAAGATGGACGATCCTGTGGTAATGACCATTTACACAAATGTCGAGGGAATCGGATGTCATATTTATATACAAAATCATGAATTGTGTCCGAACTTGGATACGGCTCTGACGCTATCTCGATGAGATTATTTTAATGAATCAAGGTAGTCCAATGTGACAATGGCGAATAAATTCAATATCATCATTTTGTACTTTATTGGAATTATAAATCAGTCTCCAATATTTTATGAACATCCATCACGATATTTGAGTTCGACAATTATTGTATAAATTGTCACAATAAAATCGATCGACTACTAAAATTGTAACGCTAGAAAGTGAAATCATGAATGTGTCACGTTATTCAACGATGCATACATAAATGCAAGTGAAAAGGATGTAATTCAATCGAAAGATGAAAGGAGAAACGTAAAGAAAAAGAAGAAAAAATAACGTGAACCACACTGCAGTATAACACAAGGCTGTTTAGGCGACAATTTTTCGCGCTCTTCGCTAATTGCATTTATCGCAGAGATACACACGATACATTCTGTGAGCTCAGTGCCAATGGACCAATCGTTTCGTTAAAGAAGCGAATGGACAAGAGAAACAGATGGCATTGCAGATTTTTGTTTTTGCCACTGCCCAGATCAGTTTTGGGGCTATTTTTAGTGATAAAACAAACGTTCGTAACGTCATTATCGGGGAGGCCAAAATCGTTCTCATACTCTATATCCCGCTGACCCCTAATCGATTTTCACGCACGTTGTTCCTCAAAGACCTCTGTGTGCTGTCTCGTCCTCCGGAATCGAAGTATCCGCGTCGTTCAGGGCTCACGCTATAACAAATGGCCGTGAATGGCTACTAAACAGCCCCGCACCCAATTGTCCTGACAACGACGGATACGAAATGAAAAAAGAAAAAAATGACCTCGCGCGCATAAACCGTGACTGCCCTTTACAACATTGCCGAGTGTCACGTTCATGTAACTCCACCGAATCGTTCCACTCCTCGTTGGGATGCATCGGATCTACTAACCGATTACATACAACTCACGAACGCCCCAACCCTCGCCCACAAAAGCGTTACGTGCCCGAATGAAATTCCCACTTTCGTTTTTTTTTTTCGGGAAATTAACGCACTATTTTTTGACTGATTCACTATTTAGAGAAATCTTTCGTAAGACATTTGTTTATATGCCCAATCAAGCTTATTTCGTTTAACAATCCACATACCATGTTTGTTATAAAATTGTCTTCACCTGTGTATGATCCTGATTAGTTCGTTCCTTCGATCGTTGCTGGACCAATAATTCATTGTATGGAAATGACGACTATTATTATATCGTTTGACATCTGTCAGATTGATCCGTCAGGTCAGTGTTTGATTTTATCCGATAGTGACAACAGTTCGGGTTGTAAAATTGAGACGTTGTAAAAAAAAGTGATTTTACGACGATAACATGAAGAACCAGTTCACCATTTATTTCTTCGATTTAATTCGGTAATTAGATTTCTTCATTCCAGTACGTGGTAAAACAAATTATTAAGTTTGACAAAAAAAAGTTCCGTTGGCGAAGGTGAAATTTTTACAGCAGATGTGTAATTATAATACAAGGGAATAATAAATCTTTACGCGAGTGAAACGTCGCGCTAGTGCACGCGATGACATACAGAATTTTTACCTTGTGATGCATTTTATTGCAGTTTTAACACCACTTTTCTACCATTTTGGCTCGTTTACTATGACGTTGCGCAAAACCCACGTCTCGTATTATATTCCTGCTGAAATTTTAACGGTGAAGTTTCTTTCTCTTTCCCCACCCCTCCTCTCTCTCTCTCTCTCTCTCTCTCTCTCTCTCTCTCTCTCTCTGTCTGTATATTCATGTCACCATGACAGATAGTCCTTCAAAATTCCGATGACAATCAACTTGACGGACGAAAATCGTGTATTTCAGCGACCAAGAGAGTATAAAAGAGATCAGAGATTATTTTATTAAATACGACATTGAAAAATAAAGTGAAAAGACCATAACTCCAAAACCGAGTACCATGGAGGCTGGAGGTAAATGCTGGCTCGCCGTACGGACCGCAAGTTTGAATCGCTTATTAAAGAGAAGAACAGCGAAATAAACCCTTCGGGTGCACACATATTTTCTGACACTTCAGCTTATACACGTTAATTGAGTTAATTCGCGATGATTTGCATTATTGCTCTTACGATATAATAATTCCAAGACATTTCTTCATGGAGGAACGAAAATGTCATGCAGAATTTTTTTTATAATGTCTTTATAAGAATGATTACGAAATGTTACGTTCACAGCAAAGATTTGTTTCTTCCAAAAACATAAATGCCCTAGAAATCGAGAACAAGGGTTCATTTATGTTTTCATCCATTACGTCTCACAATTTTTTTGATTTTTAGAATTTTTATTCGAGTCGTTCACGAGTAGATCGGAAACCTTGAATATTTTCACTTAGTTATCTATAAGATTTCTGTCTTTCCGATTTGTTGCAAAAGTGGTTTCAATTCACGATTTCATATTATACACTAGCTCCAGTTTCTTCGAATAAACTGTCTGCCTTGCGAAGTAAACCTTAATAATTCTACGGGTTATTGGAAACATTCTTGTCTCACTTCACTATGTTTTATTCCAACCAACTATATTTGTAAACGCTTGGATAAAATGGAGGGAGATAAATAAAGAGGAAATATTTTTACCATGTGAGATTTGTTTTGAATTGATTGCGAACGATCATATGCAGCGGAGTAACTTTCAAAAGCTTCTCAACCGAGAACCTTCAAACAGGATGGCCGAAAAATAATGTCCTTGTCCTTAGGACGGAAGCACATACTACGTGATAAAATACCACCATGAACGTAACGATTTTTATACCTCCGGTGAAATCGATCAGGATGATAGACCAGTTTTTTACAGCTAACTCGATAAGTGATTCGATTACCCTAGCGAAACGAGTCACGGAGATGGCTATAGCTCGTATCCTGTATAAGTTCAACGAGAAAATGCATCGAACTGGTTATACCACTGTGGTCACGAGAAAATTTCTAACGCCATCGTAAGAGCCTATGTGATCTCATTGAATTAAAAACACCAGATCGCATCTGCATTCTTTCTTGTCCACGTCGCAATCACACCAGAATTTTGTTCTCGTAAAGTTCCAGGGTTTGCTATACACCGGCCCATTGGAATAAGCAAGTGGTTACGAAAAAAAAAAATTCCCCTGGCGATATTGCTGCTAGATCAAGTTACCGCAAATTCAGGTTAACCATGCATTTTAATATTCAGTGTTTTGATAAGCAAAACTCGATACTATTTTAATATGAGACGGAATTAAGGAGAACTGTAGCCGACTCGAACGGTAAAGAACATTTTATCGACCGCGTACAATTTGGTCTGATTAACTGGATCATTTTGTGAGGATGTCAAAAAAAAACCTGAAAGATCGAACGTCAAGTGAAGCGACGATTCAGTGACCCACTAGAACTCAAACAAATGTCACTCGGATCCTCTTCTTTCTCAAACTTCTTACTCGCTTTGGTGAAAACGAGAATTTTGCAATTCCACGGACGAGATGCCAGAGAATGAAGCCATTATTTTCAGATGTTCTCTTTCTTACGAGAACTTTTTAACCAGCGTTTTTGAAGTGCGAGTCAAAAACATGTGACCTGGTGATAAAATGCATAAATTCTTGATTCGCCTTTTTCTTATACATTGTGGAAGCGACGAACTATTTATTGGCAAATGTTATAGTCGTCAAAGTATATACTCGCAACGATAATAAGTAATTTTTATTATTTTCTTAGACTTTTTTGGATACAGAAAAAATGATTTATTTTAATTGTAACTTGGAGCAAGTTTCAGTCATGATAAAAAAGTAATGCAACAGAGGCGCACAATGGCAAAGTCTGGAATGACATTCTCCAGAGTGTACCCTCTTCCAGGTTTATTCTGTCCTCCCTAGTACTTTGTAATAGTTGCAGTGGTAATAGAAGAAGTGGTGGTGGCAAGAATGCTCGAGGACGAGACATTGGCTTACCACGCTCGACCTTGCCAGTTCGTTACTCTTTCTCCAGGCTGCTGCGCTCTTATGCATTACACGCAGGACTCTTCTTACTCTCTTTCTCATTCTCTCTTCTTTCCCATCGTCTCCCTTCTTCCTTGACCATTTTTATTTTTCATCCCTTTCTTACTTCTGTCTTTTTCATTGCTTATCTACGCCTTACGTGCTCTTGGTCACCGTTCCCCCCCCAGTTCTATACCTTTATCTACATTATACATAGCAGCATATAAAAAAGGTATGTATACGTGCGGACTGATTATATCGCAGAATGCTACCAAGTGGCGCGCGCCTGTTTGCAAGATCAACTCCGAGCTATTTTCAAATTTGAACGCTAATCTTATTTCATTCTTTTTCTGTACTATCGATCGCGTCTTTTCATAATCTCACTGTACCAAATTTAGAAGAACAACTTCAGCAGATGAAAAAAAGAGCTTGAAGAAAAATTAATGTTGATCAATGAGAGTGTCTTTCATGAATGATTTAAAAAAAAAAAAAAATACATTACTCGAGTATTAGGCATGAATGACGTACACAGAAAATCAACATACGAGCGAATTACGATGAACCCGTTAATTAAAACGCGAAAGCAAATAATGAAGAGGAACGAGTAGCAAGCAAGTTTGTAATTAATAAAGTCTTCCTCTTATCATCACATATACCTCATGATTTTTTCCTGTGTACATTATAATGTTCGTATCCCGTAATCTCGCACGGCATATCGTGACTGGATAAAAGTAGCTTATTACTTCGTCACGTCATTACTAAATGCCAGGTATTTCATCTCATTCTTATTAATTATTTTGATACGTTGTTTTTCTAACCTGTGACTGCTCACTGAATGAACGCTTTCTCGCAACATCGCTGCAATTATATCACGTGTTTCATTATTACACTGACACAAGCAGGTGCTAAAAATTAACACGTTTTATAATTCAAGAAACTACAAATTATTCAAGCAATCGCATCTAAATCAAGACCAAGAAAAATCCTCTAAGATCATTGGTCCATCTTTTCTTTTTATCCTGCTGGGTTTTAGGTGAGATTTATCATAACTGGAGTTGTGAAAATTTAGAATCAAGTTACCCATTCACCCAAAACTTGAGAAATTATCTCCTTTCACAAGAAAATAGTAAGAAAGTTTTGAACTAACTAATTTTTTTTTCAATCAATTGCAAATCCAACAATTTGAATGTTAAATCCAGCCGAGATGGATAAACGCCTCAATTAGACAGTTTTTGTTTCTCCATCTAGAATGGATTGATGAAAACACATGAAAAAATTAGCTCCTTCTCGACGTACTAACTTTCAAAACACTCGAGAGTGAAGGTGTCAAATATTGCGAGTTGGGGGCCATGCTATGACGACATAAGTACACAATGACAACGTAGGTTCGGGTTTCGAAGCGCTGCAGTAAAGCAAACAGCACAATTTTAGTGTCGACCCAATGATTCTCGATCGAATCGATAGTATTAAACCCAGGTGCTCAATTATAATTAAGTAATGACTGTTCCTAGGCTCCTGCGGTATCACTAACCCAGATACACACTTAACGACCTTCTATTTCGTAATAACCTACAGAATGTCACACACATGCCCACAATTATATCTCGGGGTGGGAGTAAGAATTTCGACTAATTGAAATTTCAAACAGCTAAAACGGCGAATTTTAGAATTGCAGAATCGTAGTATGTCGACAAATTAATCACACTATTGCTTTTATGTTAGAAAATTAGAAAATTAGAAATTGAAGAGTTCGAAGTACAGTTACGTCAAAAACAAAATTTAACAGTACCTCAAATGACGAAATCTAAAATATCGATTTTACGAATGTCGATTTTTACGCGTTGTAGTCACCAAATGTTAGATCGGCTATATTACAAATATTCTCCATTTCGAATACATCACAACGAACGACAGAATATTAACGTGGTCAAAATAGCGAAACATCAGAAATCGAACGGTCAAATAGCGAAACATCGGAAAGTCGAACGGTGAAATAGCGAAAGCCTCTGAGACATAAAATTCACGCAACTTTGTCTCCGTGCTTCCCGATAGAGCTAACAGATGGCATTGGGTGGGGCGCAGAAGTCGGGGCAGCATGGGCACATGGGTAGAACGTGGCCGTATTTACAAGCCAAAAGGCGCAGACCAGAGCCGGCAACGACACACACACACACACACACAACTCGCAGATCCACTCACGGGCGCGCGCGCGCACACGCACGCACATCATGAGCACCTAGATGAAACTCGGAGCCCTTAAATAAACATATAATACAATGAGTATCAAATATAAAATAAAATAATGAGTATTGAACATGAAACATGAGCAGTACGGCTACTAGTCCGAGTTCTGGTTA
>JACEOJ010000130.1:8128-21348 GCA_013761285.1 Campoletis sonorensis
AAAAAAAAAAAAAAAAAAAAAAAAAAAAAAAAAAAAAAAAAACGAATAAAAAGGTCATGCAGAAATGTTAACGGCGTTTAATTACCTCTCGAGTTATAAAAAATACTCAAGAGAAATCTAAAAATCGATTGTGTTTGTGTCAAATAAGAAAAAAAAAATTAATTCAATTAAATTTTGTCATTAAAATCGTCAATTCAATGATTTTAACAAAAATGATCTTCAAAACTACTAAAAAATGATATTTTTATATAAATATATGTCACAACTGCAAAAATTTGTTCGGCTGTTCGACTATTATTATTATTATTGTTGAAATCAACGTCAAATTATTCGCAGATTAATTATTAAGCTTGAAAAAAAGTCTAATTATCGCAACCGGAAAAATCTGCTAGAAAAAGAAATCTTTGTTATCGAAATTTCGTTCATATTTACGTTCCATTAATGTTTCTGGTACAACGCGATTATAATCTCTTCGTAATAATGGGTCGTAGCGTATGTAATACAAAATGGACGTTTTCCTAACAGCCATTATTTCGCAAGCAATATAACTTGAGTCTCATAACACGAGTGCTCAATCCGGAAACAAAATTATTGGTGATTTCGCGTTTCATGTTACCGACCGTCGGTAAATTGTGTAAATTTTAATATGTACCAATAACGAGTTCATTGGCATTGCAACTGTTCGAGGACACGCCTTAAAATCCACCAATTACAATGTTCCAGCCACGAAAGCTGTTTCCACTACAGGGAAAAGTTTTCCACACCGGAAATCCGGACGTGAATGTGAAAAAGAAACTTTTGGAAAAAAAAACAATATGTCAGAGGCAACGGCCTATGACTTGTGCCAGGAAAGTCTGTTGAATGAAATTATTATGTTCGTATATGACCGTATCGTTGTTAATTGGCCTTGACGTCTACCAGACAATGAATCTCTTTATGGTTGCACATTCGTTCGTACAAATTAACGAACCAACGCTATTCGTACACTCGACTTACGCTCACTACGTTATTTCAATTAATCGCGATATATGTACAATATAATTGAGTTGGCACAGGGCATCGATGGAGAAAGAGTTGTAGAAAACTTAACGACTTTCACGCTCTGATCTACATACGAGTTTAAAGGAGAATTTTTGTACACAAACAGGCCTACGTCGATATCAAGGTCATCCACTATCGTACGATCCTATAAACCGAGTTTCCCTTTGAGAATAATCGTCCTGGTAAATATGTGTTCAGAACCAAATTCCGAGTCGAAAAGTCCGATAATTTATTAAACGTCAAATTTGACAGCTGTCACTTTCACCGGGTATTCTGTCTAAACGGTTGGAGATAGCAAAAAAATCATAGGACTAATGTTGTAGATAATGAAATTTCCTACAAAAAAGTTCTTGACGAGTATTTTCTAACTTCGATAGTTTGCTCGTGGGAGCAGCTCGAAAAACGATTTCCAAAAGAATTCGTAAACCGATAAAAAGTTCGTAAAAAATCAAACATTTTTTAAATATTTTGTGTCTCAAATTACTTCCCTGAATAATTATTAAAATTTTTCATAATCGATCTTATTAGACTCGATTTACTGGTTGCGGCAAAAGAGAAAGGCAGCTAGTAGATAAAATGACCTCGAAAATATTTAACCGTGAAGTCAAACGAAAACACAAACAAAGTAAAAGTCTGCAAATGTTTCGTTTATGGATTAAGAACATTAAATCAATTAAAACGTAAAAGTAAATATTTCCATTGATCTCAGAGTGTTCGAGAAAACACTTGAGCAAACGTGGAATAACTCGGGGATGCGTACGCATACACGTGTACGTAATATATATATATATATATCGAAATATCACAGCTGCGTGTAAGCAAACAGCGCAGAAACAGCTGACTCGACGTCTCGATCAGTCGCAGAGTTTCGTTCGTATTGTTGTGGTTAGCTTAGCTCGCGTTGAAGGAAATCTGAATGTTTATATTGAGTATGAATGGCAATAAAAAGCTGAACAAACTTTGAAGGTTGATCGACGACTCGATCGATCGATCGCAAGAATCGTTTCGATGATAAGAGAGAAAGCAAAAAGACATTGAAAGAAAAAAATGAGAGAAAAACGATAAGATTGGGGGAGACGAGACGAAGAACCAATTTTCCAAGGAATTTTACAATTTTTCGTCGTGATTTTTGCTTGAATAAACAAAGATTTAGACCTGTAGCTTTTGCTTCTCAGCAATAAGATGTACATCCTCGTTCTCGTAATCACCATGAGAACCAGGAGCACGATTAGCTGGTCCCCTTTTATGAGGGTCCATGGGACCCAGTATCGTATGTGGCGGGGCCGGTATCAATAATTCTGGTCCGGCCTTTTGAATACGTTGATAAACTCTATAAACACTGTTGATCGCAGCGCCACCAGCATTGCCACTACGAAAATCTGGCAAAAAGAAGAATGTACCGAAGCACACAACACCAAACGTCAAAAACACAAGTAGGATGAGATACTTCTCGCGAGGACGAAATGCACGTCGCGAGAACAACGGTACCGGTACACCATTTACGAAACGTTGATACGACGGCAGCAAGCTTGTGTTCGACATTTTCATTTACTATTTAAACGACGACGCCTTTATGATTTTATTATTAATCAACTTTTAAACTTTAAACTTTATACTCAAACGCGGAACGTACGGAAAAAATACAAATTCGCGACGATTATCACGAACCGTGGGTGACACACAAACCCCCGTTGTTGTTGGCGTTTTCTCAGCCGTCACACGCCATTACGGTGGCGAGCAACGCCACCTGGTTTCTCTTATCACCACGTCCACAATTCACATCTCAAACGTGCAGCGCCATCTAACCGGGCACGAGCGTAGCTTCGAGACCATGGGATTTTTCCAAACGTTCCGGTCCGTTTATCTACGGCTGAATTTTATTACCCAGGTTATACAGAGATCTACTACAAAATAATGGCGGTTGGTAATTCGTTCCATCAGCTGTTATCGAACCCACAAGACCTTTCCAGAAATAGATCGTCGATCGGTGAACAATTTTTTCAAAAAATGATCCCTCCTCAATGCAAATAAATAGATTTTTTTGTCTACGAATACTATTTTCAAAGTCCGAGCGTGACGCAATTAAATCGTTCATTGAACCCTGCAACAAACCAGGGGTCTAATCGACGCGAAATCGTTTGTCGGTAAAGAATATCGTAATTGAACCTTTTTCCGAGTTTTCGCCTCAAAATTCAACACCGAAAAGTTGAATTATCCTTTTTTTCTGCATTTATAAAAATAATTAAAAAATATATATTTCGATAATTGGAAAAGGACAATAATCGACGCGCGAGACAACGATGAATATTTATTTTATATAAAATTTTATTATCGACACATTCAAGGAGAGTATATGGACGTGATGACAATGTAGTATTTTTAAAACAAAATACTGGGGTATTAAGTATAATCATACATAATTTGTACACTTGATGTAGCACATGAACAATAATAATAATAATAATAATAATAATAATAATAATAATATTACATAAAATAATACAATATAGTCAGTTGTAAAATAAAAACTAACTAAAGATAAAATAAAAATTCACGCATCCTCGGAGATCATTTTTCTTACAATGATAAATCTGTAAGTACTAAATTTTCAAATGATTTTTTATTTAAATCATCGTTCATACTCCCGTCACATATTTTTCGAGTATAAAAAATTAAGATGTAATTTAACGAATGAAAGGGTTCCTAAGTAGCATCGCTAGTATCACAATTCATACGTCATCGTTTATTCAACGTCGAAATAAACGTGAAACACTATAAAAAGTCTAATTTGTTAAGATTAAAAATAATACGATGTACATTTGATCGCGCTATTGCTAATTAAATTTAAGTTTAATCTCGCGTTCGCATATTTACAAGAAAAAAAATGACACTAGTTCGAGTCGAAAACGCTTAATTAATTAGATGGAAAAGAACGCTCAAGGAAATATACTTTGTCACGTAATTATTAATATCGCGCATAACAATTTACGATTGCAACAATAATACTATGGTGTATAATTTTTTAGACGCACTTAGCTCCTCGATCTCAATACAATTTGTTGATTTTTCTATTTTCTAATAATTTTATAAACTATGCTTTTTGTAACTTAACGACGAAGGTTTGTCCAACGTATTTCTAGCATTTGTAATAACATACTTTATCGATTAAAAGCTAGACGTTTCGTTCTGTCGATTTGCGAACGAAGACAAAAAAATCGTATCAACAATCTCTGAACAAGAATTGTCAAAAATGTTTCTTCTGGCGTTTCTAATTGTTTGGATCTACGAAGAATTGAAAAGATTGCGATTCTTGTAAATTATATTCCCTATTCTCGCGTCCAGATCGTTAAAAACATTTTTGACAGTCCGAGATCTTTGAGACGATTCTTTTCATTGCAATGTTTGACCAGAACGTCAAGCTCTTATAAAGTTTTGTACATAGCGCTGTGAATATTAATATTAATAAATATTTATATTGATAAATATTAATATTCACGTATAAAAAACCAGTCGACTCTTCGACCTCCGTTCGCAGGTGACGTACAGGGCTACGAATAGGTCGAATGGCACTTGGTCGCATTGGCGTGGAGTCCGGCACGAGCCAGAAAAGTATAAACGAAAGAAACACTAAAAAAAAAAAAAAAAGCTCGAGTCTAATTTTTCGGAGGGAAGCGAGACATGTAACATTCGCAGTCGTTGCAATAAATGGCCGGTTCCATGACTTCGACGTTTCGACAAAGATGACAAGGAGCAGTTCGTGGAAGAGCCGCTGGAGGTCCAGATTTTTGGACGAACCCGGGTGCCTGGTTTATCGACGGAGTCACGCATTTCGAGGATGTTTGAAAAGCTGGCTGTTTCGTCTGCTTGGCCAGGTTCTGATGCTGATAATTTGGGTACTTCATGTTCGATTGGATCTGACAATTTTGCAACGGATTTGGATAAGTCTGATTGGGCGCCAAAACGTTTTGTTGCTCGATCTTTTGTGTCGATCTTTGATAATTGTCAATCCTCTGTGACTGTTGTTGATAATTTTGTGCAAGTTGTTGCGGAATTTGTTGTTGTTGATTCGGTAGATGCTTTGGCTGATGATGTTGCATGTGTTGTTGTTGTTGTTGTTGCTGTTGTTGTTGGTAAGAAGCGGTAGGATTGGGTGGAGGTTGATACTGAGGCAACGGTTGATTGGTTCTGTTGATTTGCGGCTGTTGTTGTTGTTGCGTTTGTTGTTGGTGTTGAATTTGCTGGTGTTGATGTTGTTGTTGCTGGTGGTGGCCATTTTGTTGTGGATAAACCTGGTAGGAACTTTGGGGATATTGGTTTTGGGCGTTGGTGTATTGTTGATAAGGATTTGGCGACTGGTTCGACGGATAATTGAATTGCTGTGAATGCTGAACAGTTAATGGGCTGGCACTATGATTGGTCAATCTCTGATTCAAGCCATTCTGCTGCTGACCTTGTTGCTGGGAGGTGATTTGCTTGTTCATCTGATTGTGCTGTTGCTCAAGATGATAATAATTGCCGTAAGCATTCTTTGGGCAATTGTTCATCTGTTTGGGCTGCTGGCCAACAGTTTGAGGATATTGTTGATTGTGAATTGGCTGAGTCGGATAAGGACTGGCTGGTTTTTGAGATTGGGACATTGGAATCGTTTGATTGCGGGGATGAGAAGTCTGCGTCTGCGGATAACCCGTTGGAGGTTGATGATAAGGAGCGTAACCGTTCTGAGTGTATCTGAGCTGCTGTTGTTGATGGAGTTGCGGTGAATAAGAAACCGGGGATTTAGGTTGTTGATTGGTGGGTGAAACCGAATAGGACTCTTTGTTTGTGCTTCTGTTTTCACAACCGTTGTAAGGGACGTACATTTTCTTTGGATCCTGGAGTGCAATGGGGGACTCGTTGGAAGTTTGTCTGACGAAGTTTCCTCGGGCAGGGTCCGCTGCCACGGGAACAGATGGACCGAGATTGACGCTTCTCAGTTGGTCTTGGAAGGGAGTCGCAGGAATACTGTCAGCCTCGGATTTAAGCGGCAGAGTGTGCTGCTGGAACTTGGTCGTTGCACCGCTGTCGCGATTGCTCTCAGCTTCCTGGAGGCTTCTGATTTCACGAAGTACTTGAACCGTCTCAGGTTTGTTCATAGCCGAGCGCAGTACCCGCTCTAAAATGGGATTCGGGATGTAAGAATCGTCCTCGTCGTCCTCGGCTGTCGCGACTAAAACTACTTGGTCGCAGAAAGAAACGCTCTTCTTCTTGCCGATTCGTCGCTTCGTCTTCTTCGGGGCAATGTCCTCTTCGTTTGGAAGTATCGAGGTGTTCTGAATGGTGTTTTGCATGGCCACTTCGCTGATGTCATCCTCGGGATAATCAACCGGGAGACCATTTTCGTGAGGTAGGGTTAGGGACATTGACAGAATTGCCGCATTCAATCCACTGTTTTGCGATGGGGGACAAGCAGCTGGTGCACCAGTGACGACTGGACTCGGCGCCACGAAGTTGTTTTGATTAAGATTCGATTCGAGACTCGGATTTATCGCTGATTGTGATTCCAGTTTGGGACGAATTTCGTTCGACGGAGTCAGCAGCTGCCTAGCCACATCTTCCGATTGATCTTGAGATGATTCTTGCGTTTCAACCGTCGCGGGTGACGATGTGCCGCGATGTCCTGGCACAATTTTCGTCACAACCTTGTTTTCAACCTCTGCTTTTGGGGAAGGTTGCATTTTTATCTGCTCAAAGCGTGCAGCCATATCTTTTACCGAGGAAATGACACTCCGGGCGCAATCAGGAACGTCACGACTTGTTGACTGTTCGACAACCTGACCCAAACTGTTCATCATGAGGTCACTCGTTCTTCTGGCAACCGTCGTTCCCGTGGGAATCGTCGGCGACGATCTCAACTTTGGCACATCCTGACCGTCCAATGGTCCCTGCTTCTTCATCCGCCTCTCCGCTTGCTTGGCCTGCAGTTCCCTGAGCCACGTTTCACTCGATTTTTTATCCTCCTCGTCCATCTCCTGACTCTGAACAGTTCGCTTGTCGCTGGTACCCTCGTTATTGAGAATTTGTTCGCGCTTGAGCTGCAATTGCGCAAGAAGACTGCCGATCTGTTGAGCTTCGAGTTGCTGTTGCTGGCGTTGTTGTTGGCTAACTTGTTGCTGTCTGTAAGTTGAGTTTTGTTGATTGAGCATCTGTTGATACTGTTGCGGGTTGGGTTGAGCATGAGGAACGTCCGTGGTGACTTCCGGTGGCGGAGGAGGAAAATCTTCACTGGGTTGTCGCGAGTGGCTGACGGAAGGAACTGCAGGGTACGGTGGGGGAGGAAACTCTTCGCTGGGTTGTCTGGAGTGCGAGACATTGGCGTTTTCTGGATACGGTGGTAAGGAATCTTGCGGCGAAAGCTGCTGTTGCTGATGGAGCGGAAGTTGCTGCTGCGTTTTCCCAGGACTCTGTTCGCTGTGGACGTCAGCGCGCGTCACCACGAAAGTAGGCTCGTAAAGTATTCCATTTGCGTATTGCACAACGTCGTCCTGAATACGTGGCTTTTGTCCGTAGCTCTGCTGGCTCGAGTTGGAAGACGACGACTGACAGATGCTTTGGTCGACGCTGTAAGACGGCAAAAATGGCAGTGACTGAGGCTCCGATGAGTAGTCGGAGTAGTTGCCATTTCTACCGATCGACGCAACGTTGCTAGCAAAGTTACCGGTTCCCGTGTGACTCCAGTAGGAGCTGGTTTGTTCGGGCGACATCGCCCCGACACAGGGACCTTCGGGCTTCATCCCGTACAGGGATTTGTCCGATTGTAATTCACCGTTGGACACTTCGGCCGTCGGTAACTTAGACTTGCTAAGCTGGGAAGTGGTTCGTAACGGCGGTGGTGGTGGAACTTTAGCAACGTGCAATACTTTACCAGCGCTACCGTGGAAGCTCTTTCTCATCAAACGACTGCGCTCGAGGTTTGGATTGGCAGGATTAACGCTGGTCGGATTGCCAGCAAACTCGAGATGTCCTTCGGACAAGTAACCGCTCAGCGATTGACTCGCTTCGTTGCCTTTCAATCCGACGTTCGAATCATCTACCGATTGTTTCGGCAAGTTGTTGTTGTTGGTCGATTGTTCAGGAGCCTGATTGCCGTCCTGCCCTTCTCGCAAATCGGGCATGCTTCGATTCTTCCGCTTGATCAAGCCTCCCATCAACAATTTCCTTCGAATTTTATGCTGCTTCTTGCCCTGCTGCTTCTGGTCTCCGGAAACTCCTGCCGATCCGCTGTTCTGGGCATTTTTGTTGGCAACACTCGTCTCCATCGCTGTGTCTTTGTTGGTTTTATCAGCTTTTCCCGGTTTAGGTGATGTCAGTGTCCTCGAAGGAGCTATTGAAAAGTCCTTGGATACGTTCTTGTTTCTTTCCTCGCTCCTCGCCCTCTTCTTGTCCTTCTTGTCCTCGTCGCATCGCTTCGTTCGACCGAATAATCCAGTTCTCTGGGTCGGACGATCGTACAACATGTATTCCGCGTCCTCTATCACGTTCACCGTCGTCGCTTTGTTCCTCAGCGTCTTTTTCTTCGGTAACGTCGCGTAAATCTCGATACTCTTGGTCACGGGTTTAGTTTCAATCAAAGTGACTGGCTGGTTCACCAAAAGTTCACGACTGTTTTGACGCGAATGATTCCCCTTGTCCCGCGAACCTTGCCTGGAGTGCTGACCCGATTTACTGTTCTCCCGCGAATGCCTGCCCTCCGGAGGACTCTCTTCTTTGTCGCGGTTCGCGATCGCTTGCTCCTGCAATATTCTTTTGTGCAAACCTCGTGCTCTCATCACGCATGTGTTGTGCTTCATTCGCGCTGTCGTTATCGTGTGAGGATTATTGTACGGCGCATCCATCGCCGCCCTCGCTTTACTCGTCGAAGCGTTGCATAAAGCAACTGCAGTTCCTAGGTCACCAGCTACTTCGGCGGCTCGAGATTTGTCCATCAGATCGTCACACTCTTTGCAAAGACGCTCACAGTCGTCACCCGGTGATGGCTGATATACTTCGGGAATTTGTGCAAGCTGAAAAAAAAAACAATAAAAATGAATCATCAGACGAATTTTACCAGAAAAATTGAAGCCATTTTTGCTCAGTTGCCCGAACATAGAGTTCATTTGATCAGTGGATGATTTTTGAATGTTTTTTTGGTTGAAAATTTGAGAAATTATTCGCGATTTCTTTACAATTCCAAGACTAGGTTTACCAGTGTTTCGTCGAACTTTTGCAGCGAGAAAAAAAAACTTAGAAATCTCTCGATGTTCTGCGCCTCGTAGCGGTCGGAGCGAGAGGCTTTAACATGGATACTCGAAAAAACGTACTCAAATAGTATTATTTATTTAATTAAAATTTTGTTGATTCAAATGTAAAAAATTGAATAAATAATCCTAGTTGATTCAAATAGATCTTTTTTTCTAGGTATGAAAATCTTTTGTTAAATACCTGTAAATTATGCTTGAGGCCTTGTTGCAGTTGCAAGCTATCGGTGGATGACAAAGAGTACGAGTCGTATCCAGCATCATAATGGCCGCTGCTGCTGCTTGACAATTCGCCAGACTTGCTTGTAGGGCTTTTGGGAACGCCTGAATTTCTTTGCATCTTGTTGACGATGTAGAGGTACGGGTTGTCCATTGTAGTCGAAGAGCTCGATGACGCGCTGTTACGATCACCGGACCAATTGCCAGAATCGCGACGACGAGGAACGTTAAGATGGTCCGGAATGCTTATTCCATCCTGTGGAGTCGAGCCAGCACTCAAACTTCGAGTCAATTGCATTTGTTGTTTTTTCTGTTGTTGGATGACGTTCTCAACGGTTCGCCGGTTGATGTATTTGGAGTCAATGTCTCCATCGACGACGTCCCGGCTCGGAGGGTTCGTCTGATTGCCAAAAATGTTGTTCTGGATGTCAGCGAGGTTCTGGTAATCGCTGTATATTCTTCGTTGCGTGTAAATGTGGGTTGGACTGTCAGGATTCGGCGTTATTGCTCGTCTGGCTGTACTGTTCATCGGTGGCTTCTCCGGACTCGGTGTTACCGACCTCCGGGCATTATTTTTCGGTGGAGTCTTCAAACCATTTGTATTTGGAAATGGCGTCACTGCTTTTGGCGCGTTCTCCGTGTTCACTGGAGTTCCACCAGGTGTCGCGTAGAGCAACAACAGCGGCTGGTAACGCCCTCGACGACATTTCTCAACTACTTGCTCCCAGCGAGGACCAATTTCTTTGACAGTCGCGTCGTCGAAGTATATCCAAACCTATGTATAAAGAAAGGTTTACTTTGAGAACTACGTCCATTGATGACTGACGATTGGACTGGACTCTTTTATGAGGTCCATCGAAAGAATGAATTTTTTACACATTTATGCTCGATCGTTAAGGAGTTTTGGTACAAATCAAACAATGCAGTTCAGCTTATCTTTAGGGAGAATCAGGGAGGGAAATTCTATTGTTCTCAAGCAAAGGGCTAACTTCACACAACGAAATTTCGTATGAAAACTACATGATTACTGAATAATTGATCGTTTTCGTTGACAAAAAGGTGAATAATTAATAAACTATGTAGACGAATCATTTCATTTTCTGGTGACATAATTCTAATGATATTTTCAGTGGTTTGACAGTTTTTTATAACCTTTTTTACATTTTTTCGTATTGTTTCGTGCACGTAACTGAAGTTTAGGGACAGCGTAGGCACGTCTCTGTGTTGAAAAGTGACTTTTCATTTGAGAATTTTGTGGAAACGGTGTAGACAATCGGTTTTGAAAGTTGGAGGAAATATTCAGGATAATTCAAAGAACGTACTGTAGAAATTTGAATAAAATGGTGACATTTCGTCACTTGTATCAAAACTCCTTAACACAAGATTTTAATAAACAACATTTTCCAATGAAACTTCATTTTTGAACGACGAATTGACTTTTATTTCATCAGTTTCGAGGTTTTTTTCTGTTTTTACCTTCAATTTAGTGTGGAAGAAAAACGTTGAATAGTGTTTTCCATAATAAGTGACAACGCCAACAAGATTGTGAACGGTCGAAGCGCCCCATCTCGAGTCAACGACACTGTGGAAAACGTCACTCAGCCTCAGGGAAGTTCCAACAGTTGCAAATACGTCCATTATGTGTTCCAACGAAGGTCTTTCGCTGTCCCAAACAACACCAACGGAAACTATTTCTGGACGATTCATCAGGGTTCTACAAATCTGTATCTTTGCTCCACAGGCGCTCTGCAAATCATAGAGAAAAAAAAATTCACGTTATTAAACATTTGTTTGTTTATTCCGAGCACCACATCAGAAAAAAAAAAACATATTGTTGAACTTTAATTGTCGCGCCTGTCACAGTTGAAAATTCAAGTTTTTCTTTCTTAATTGTTATGATTCTTTTGATCACATCATCAAACTACTTGTGTACTAGTGAAAGTGACTGTTTTTTCGCACGTCATTCTTTTCACATGAGCTGAGAAAATAAAAAATCGTTGTAACAGAAACCAGGATCTCACTTTCAGAATGTGTTCGTGGAAACGTCACGCAATTGCGAGGAACGACTCATCGATTTAAAAAGTCCTTTTCAATTGCAAGCATGACTGTTTTTTTTTTTTTTTTTTTTTTCGTGGAATCATCAAGATCCGGAAAAAATGTTCAATTTTTTTTTGTCGACCTTCAAAACGAAATCGTCGACATTTTTATCGATTTTTTATCGAGAATAATTTGTTGAGATACGTTCGAATATGATTTTTCATTTTTTACCAGGATTAAAATTGTGATATTTTTCGTTTAACGCTAAAAATAATACTTACTGGACAATCACGAATGTCTCCCATTCCACCTGCTCGACGTAACAATTGACCAAAAAGATCAGGACTTGTTCTCGAAGCTGGTGGACTTTGTCGTGCTTGTGAAGTAAGTGCTGACGCCGAAACGTAATGGACCATCTGAAAAATTAATTATTAACCTTCGATCAGTCATATTTTTAAAAAAACAACAACAACAGCATTTATCGATTGTTATTTTCGTAAAACTTTGTAGTTTTTATCTTTTTATCAAAAACGTCAACGAGGAAATCGTCGAGTCAATTATTCCAGACTAAATAAATGATTATTCAATTATTTATTAAATAATGAAATTAATTACTTTCAAGGAATTATTTAAATTAATTATTTTCAAGGAAAACTTTTTAACGTCGATTGATAATTTGAAAATGCTACTTTATTTCATTTTTTTTATATTTTTTTTGTAATCCAAGCCAGATTCGCCCTAAAAAATCGTGCCCTTTTTAATCGCTTTTAATCAACCAGTAAATCCCCATTAACGCTAATCCTTTTAAACGACGGCGTCTTGGGCAGCAAAGTGATTATCCGAGACTCGGCTTCCGGCTCAAGTTCCAATAAAATCTTTTTCCCTGTGTTGATCAACTTTATTTATCAATAAAAACGTCATTATAAATCTGTGTACACGATAGATCGAGATTTCGGAGTCAAAGTCACATCAAATTTCCCACGACTCTCTAAATCCACCCTCAAAATTCATCCACGACAAATTGTAGTCCCAAGACTTTTGCTCAAAGGCACTCCCACGAACGTGCCGCCATTTCCCAAGGCAGACGTTTCCTCTTTTTTTTTTTTATTCTTTTTCTTTTTTTTTTGTTCGCATTCAAAAAGGTCAGTCAACAAGAGCAGAGCCTAGGGCAACCGACGAACTCTGGCTTTCCAGGTAGGTCGAAATAAACTTTGAAAAAGTAACGTCCCTTTCTCTCTTTTTTTTCTCTCTTTTCGTATACCTGTGTCCGTACCGATCGTGGGAAAAAAAATCATCTTCACAAACTCTCTCGCGAGGAGAAACTCTCTCAGGTGCATGAAACTTTAATCTGTCAAAACTTCTCGGACATGGTAAAAAAAATGAACTTTATAATAAATAGAACAAACTTCCTTGCTCGGTCAAGTAATTTCGTTAAATTTGTGACAAAAAAAACAAACTTTATAATAATGAGAACAAACTTCCTTGCTCGGTCAAGTAATTTCGTTCAATTTGTGACTAAATAATTGACCGATTGGTCCTGGAAATCCGGGGGAATTAATTTTTCACCGAGAATCAAAATGTAACACTTCGATTTTTTTTCGACGATTTTTTTTTTCCAATTTACTAATTAATGTTTAATGACCTTTGAAA
>JACEOJ010000130.1:33907-45057 GCA_013761285.1 Campoletis sonorensis
ATAATAATAATAATAATAATAATAATAATAATAATAATAATAATAATAATAATAATAATAATAATGATAAAAAGAATTGTGTAAAAAGGCGATTGGTTAAAAACGAGAATACAATCGATTTGAAACGGGTCAACTTTCACTCGGCCTTTTAATTTGCACTTACGCGAGATCAAGGCTCGATCGCTTTTCATCTGTGTATTATTTTAATGCAACCGCGTCGATGTATCGTAACGCCTTCTCGGTACAATAATTGTCAGTCTTGATGATTGATTCTGTATCGAGGTTGTCGATAAGGCTTTGTGATACGGTATTAAAATGCTACATTTCAATTGGGGAATATTTCTTTTGTTGTTGTTGTTTTTTTCGTGTTGAAGTTCATGGTGGTTTGTAAATTTGGGGTTTTATTGAAGGTGGAGACTCGACAACAGTCTGAGGGGTTGGGAGAAATGAAAAATCTATGATTTTATTTTTTGATTCGATTAGGAAAGAGGTGAAGTGGGAATAAAAAAATGATTTTGTAACTACAGTTTTTCGTTCGAATGTGAGAAAATGTTTGGAAAATGAAAAAATGGGCGAAAATGTTTGAAAATGTGTAAAAATGTTTAAAAATGTTTAAAAATGTTTAAAAATGTTTAAAAATGTTTAAAAATGTTTAAAAATGTTTAAAAATGTGTAAAAATGTTTTAAAAATGTTTGAAAATGTGTAAAAATGTTTAAAAATGTTTAAAACTGTTTTTAAAATGTTTAAAAATGTTTAAAAATGTTTAAAAATGTTTAAAAATGTTTAAAAATGTGTAAAAATGTATCAAAATAATTAGTGAAATAACTAATTTCATTCATTTTTAATTTGTAATGAAATTTATGTCAATTTAATTTCCAGTTTTTACCACACTGCACGCAGCTACATTCAGTGACTGTTTCGCTTGCGAGACTTTCGCAATGTTGAGAGTATGGATGGACATAAAAGTCAGGAGTGTTGCCTATTCGCAGGCGCTTTTTTTTAGCAAATCCCCGAAGATTCAACGTGCAAGCCTTATTGTCAGGAGTCTCACAAAATTCACGTCTTCTGATTATTCCAGTGACTAAACAGCAATTTTTTCATTCCTTTTCAAACTTTCCGAATGAATAATCTCATTCTAAAAATTTGATACGAATTAAACCAAAAAACTTACGTTTTCGTAAACTTCTATAAAATCACAAATTTCTCCAACAAAAACTGTATTTTTCCTTGTAACTTTTTAAAACTCTTTTCTCGTCACGAGCCAACGACTCGACGATCGAATTAATCTCATCATTCGATTGCTCAATCAATTAAAAAATTCGTCCATCAAAGTTTATCAATTTTTTTGCTGCCTCTGCACTCAGCAGCCCGAAAAAATTCAATATCATCGCGTCAACTTTTTAAAAAATTCAATTAAATTAAATTTAAAATTAAAAAAAAAAATTAAAATTAATTAATAAAAAAAAAATTAAAAAAAAAATAAATAAATAAATTTAAAAAAAATTAAAAGAAAAAATTAAAAAAAAAATTAAATTAAATTAAAAATTTTAAAAATTTTAAAAATAAATGAAGACATCATTATATTAATAATGACTTGAAAATATAAATCCGGCTTAAGATCGAAAGACGACTTACCTGGACAGCACTGTTGAGGAAACAATTGTTTTGACCTGGAGCATTGAGGAGTCCTTTGGTGCTGGTGAAGCTGTTATTGTGGTCACGTAAATCCGGCTTTTGACCTCCCTGTAGAAGCTGATGTCTGATATTCTCCGAGGGATTTTGCTGGTGTTTGATACTCGCGATGTTATTGGCGTTGTTGCTCGTACTGCTAAGGATCTTTCGACCGACGTGAGAGGATTGCAAATACACCGCGTAATCCACAGCGTCTTGAGGCACGCTCGCAGTTTGCTGCTGTCGTTGCTGCTGTGACAAGCCCATTGTTGCGGTCATCACCGACCCTTCCTGCTCCTGCTGCTGCTGCTGCTTTGCCCTTGGCTTTAGTTTCTCTTTGGCCAAATCATCTACGAGACGAGAAACAAACGAGGGGCATCGTTCAATCAGTTGTTCCAACAAATTATTTATCGTAAAAGCCAGAAACAGGGAAGTTCATCATATTTTTTTGCGATTTTTAACACAAAAATCGAATTTCTGATGTTTTTATTTTGGAAATTTTTACGATTGACATATTTACGAAATTTTTGGGACCTTTTTTTTGCGACGTGTGAACAAAAACTTGAAAAAAGGGAACGTCGGTAATGAATATAAAAAAAAAAAGCATTACAACTTGTTTATTTTAATCTGTTAATTAAATTAATTTATTATTATTAATTAGTTTAATGAATTGATTAATTAAACCTCTTAATGATTGATTTATGAAAGTGGTTCGAACGAAAATCTTCTTCTATTTAAATTTACTTTTGTTTTTTATTGTTTGGTAAAAGTTGCAGATATTTTTAAACTTCTTTTTATCCAATTTCGAAAGGATTATCGTGTCATTAAATGTAAACGATCATTGCATCGTTGAATGTGTCTCGTCATAAGTCGTTGAAATAGTTTTTCACGAAAATGTTTAAAAATATTGATAAACTCTTGGTGTTCTGATTTTCGTTGACTATATATAAAGCTGACGCTGAGCTATTCTCATATGTATATCGCGAAACGCGAGCGCCAACTCAGCGGAAGGTGGAAATCGTTGACCTCGTTAAAAGAGCGTGCGAAAAGAGAGAGAGAGAGAGAGAGAGAAAGAAAAAGAGAGAGAGAGAGAGAGAGAGAAAGAGAGAAATAGAGAGAGAGAGAGAGAGAGAGAGAAAAAGAGAGCAAGAGAGAGAGGAAGAGAGAAAAAGAGAGAAATAGAGAGAAAGAGAATGACAGAGATAAATAAAGAGGTTCTAATAGATTCACCGAGTTTTTCCGAGGGCAAAAAGAAGCAACAACGATGCATCCACCTGGCAAAAGTGTTTTGTATGTTCAATCGTCTATGACTGAGTCAAATAAACGAAAATGAAAAAAAAAAAAAATCCTATAATCAATAATATCAATAATTTTGACGTAATTTTCATTTTCTTTTTATTTTTCTCCTTTTTTATTATTATTTAATTATAATTATTATAATTATGATTAATATAGTTTCGATTGCTTTTGAAATAAATTTTTGCATAAGAATTTCCCAATGAAACGCGATGTACGACGCGAGTCCTCGATAAAATATAAATGCTGAGACGAGATTGTTTCAATAATGAAACTTAACGAGCTCGCTCGTGCGGAGAAACGCGACCTTAAAATGTGTCGAGTCTCAACGCTCTTTTATGTCCCAAGGAAAACGACATTGCCGATCATTTTTCCAATTGTTCCGTGTGTGTTGCAAAAAAATGTTTACAAAGTGTAAAAGAAAGACGGAGCTTCGTTTATTGTCGTGGAATTTCATTCCGTGACAACAATTCGAAACTCTTTGGTTTTTGCAAGAAGAGAGCTCTGTGCAATCCTCTAGAATTTCATCAAAGCTGCGAGCAACTTTTACCAACACAATTCTTCATCCTTGGAAAAAAAAAAAAAAAAAAAAATTAATTTTCATATTTTTTTTTTTACCATTTATGTCAAAATTTGAAATTTTTATATTCAATTTTTCCTCAATCAATAAATCAGTGTTCCAGCAATAAAAACAACGAAAACTTTTTGTTTTTTTCACAATTTACCGATTCACCGATGTTCACAAGAACCGATAAATGAAAAAATAAAAAAATCGTGTTCCTGTCAAACGTTGTTGACACAAAATGACATAAAAATGAATAGTCGACACTAATTTCAAGAGGCTAACGAGTGAGAAAGAAAAAAAATGATTTTCGTGACGTTTTCTGACGAGACTACGTGCTCGAGGGTCAAACATCGACGGCATTAATTAATTATTATTTAACTCGCGTTTTATTGCTGACGATTTTGACATCAATATGTTTTCGTTAAATCGATACGTACTCGGTAGAAAAAAAAATTCAATTACACGCTGTACATGAAATCGAAGGCAATAAAAAATTTCAACAATAATTCTTTCACGCATTTTCCGACCACGTTGCGTCCACGTTGAAGAAGATTCATTCGGTAGTCACGTGGAGTTTCAAGAGTTATGCACGACATGATATTCCTTTCGGAATCCGAAGGCAACAAATACGTGAAAGGCTTTTTAATTGAATTTCGTTCGAATCGCGAGCTCGTCGTACGACAACGATTATTCAATTTCTCGATGCTCGCGTGTTATTGTATTCAATTAAGTTACAAACTTTGATAAACAAGAGAAATTATCGAGAGTTTTCGCGATGGGCTGATGGACGAGCAATTTTAACGATTAGCCTTCAATTGACGTTGAGATTTGACGACTATTGAGAACGTGGATTCAAATTTGGTCAGAGATTTAAATTGTGTGGGTGGTGTCGAAAGAAAAATAAATAAATTATTTCGAAATATTGGTATTTTGTAAAAAAAAACATTTTCAATTGACAGTTTTTTATTATTATTTCGTCATGATGGGACTTTCTTAATTTTTGCCCCATTCACGTCATTTTTTTAATGAATGTGAATTTTTTTAAATTATTCAAATACACTTCCAACAACAAATTTTTTGGTTTCTTGGTTTTCTATGGTCTTTGGGACATTTGTAAATGTTTAAAAACACACGAACAGTCGTTATTCGTTAATTGTCAAATGAAAACCGAAAATATGTCTCATTGAAAAACTCCTAATACGAGATTCATTTTTTTGACATCGTAGGTAATGACAGTTTAAAAAAAAAGTTATAGTGATAATTAAAAATGATATTTTATTGCAATTATGCAACTTAATGTTAAAAAGAGAAACAACGAAATATTTTTGTTCCTTGAGCACGAAAACTATAGTGTGCATAAAAATATGTTTTTGTACGTGCCACGCATGTACGCCGACACTTTTCTTTGAGAACAACAAAAACGTTAGCGAACAGTTATTTATAACCGTACGATCATGAGCCTCGAGGCTCAACTACGAAAACTTCTTTTTTTTTTCATCGTCTATTTTTGTATTTCTATTTTTAAATAAAATCCCATTCATTTGCGGTCAAGCTTTCCGAGAAAAAATTAATTTTTCTTAATTAATTAATTCCAATTCCGAATTAATTAAATTAATATAAAAAATTAAATAAATGAAATTTAAAAAAATTAAAAAATTAGGTTGTCATGGAATCATTGTTTTGGAATTTTCAGCAAATATTAAATAAAACACCTGTCAACTGTCAATCAAAATTTTATTTTTCCTTTTGATCGATGTTTCAAAATATTTTTCTGTACTAAAAATTGGGTCGTTGATAAATATTCGACCCACTAGTAATTTACGAAAATAGTCAAAAGAATAAACTGGATAATACCAACAATAATTGAAACTTCTTGTTCGTTCACTGCCTGACAATCGAGGTCACGAGTATTGGCAATAATCCAAGAACCCATGAAAATCCGTAGATCCTCACACACACATTTGTGTCCCTGAAGCACGTAACTTTCAGTTACGAGACGAAGAAAACGTGGGGATCAAAGTAAACTCCGTCGTTCTTCCTTGTAACTTTTTAGATATTTTTGGTAACGTTATCAGTGACGAAATACGTGTACAAATATTTTCAATACACTTCACATCGTTACGAACATAAAAAACCTTGTAAATTTGTTTCCATATTTTTTTTTTAATTATCAAATGTCTCAACATCATGATCAATAATAAAAACAGAAAAAACGAAAAAAAAAACCCATTCATTTCGATTTTTTTTGTAGATCAAGTTTTCAGATAAGAAAAAATCTACATAGATAAAAAAATCGAGGTTGGATTTAAAAGAACTTTATCGAAGGCACAGTTCTGTTTAGTATTTTATTTTCGACTCAGAAAATAGATTCAAAAAAAATAATATTAATGAAGCGAAGAAGTTTATTTTGCAGATCGTAAAATTATTTTATTTCATTAATTATTTATTTTATCGATATTATTGTTTATTTGCTATTATTTGTTTATTTATTTATTTGTTTATTTAAGTATTTATTTATTTTGTTTTTATTTTATCGTAAAATCGTGTCATGATGTTACTAATTAAATGAATTTGGATTTTTTCCAAGTATTTTTCACGAGGTAACGAGGACGTAAATGAAATTAGCACGAAATAAAGATATTCGAGTGTTTCGAGTGTCGAGTGGTTTGCGATTGTAAAAGAGCGAGGGAAACACCTTAAGCAGGTGAGAAAAGAAACACTTCCTTTTCTCGATGACAGAGATCGTTTCGTCTTCTTTTTTTCTCCTGAGTATTCAGCATACATTTCACAAGTACATGAGGAATAATTAAGAGAAAGGAACAAATTCGAAGCTTTGGGGGGGGGGGGGGGGGGGGGGGGCAAAATGGACTAGAACGAGATGCAATGCAATAAAATTGAGAAAAATTTCATTTCTCATTTTTTTTTCATCGAAAGGCGACCAAGTTACTTTTTTTTTCTTGATCCCAAGTTCCGTTGGAGAACGCTGTCCAAAACTGGCAATTAAAAAACACATTTTGGTTAATTGTTTCAGTTGCACGTTCCCTTCGCTCCCCAGATTCGTCCCCAAATCATTCGCCGAAGCGATTTTATCCTCCCGTCACAAATAAACAAATTTGTGTGTGTGCGAGAATTGAAAATTGAACTGCAGCTTTACACAGAACTCGATCAAACATCGAGAGCTCATTCGGAACCGTTTTATCCATCAGTCGCCACCCTTTATTAGGATATTGCATGAAATGCCCTTCGGGCAACGCGTGGGCTCTGTCGCCCTCGCATGTTTTTCATGGACCGGAAAAATCAGCTTGAAAATAACGGACGTTGCAATCCGATGAGATTTAATGGATTTTATGGAAAAGTGTATGGGGAATTCTGGTGACGCGAGGCTTTGATTAAAAATCACGATTTTTGATCAAAAATAAATTTATTTTGTGATTTAAGGGGGAGGGGGGGGGGGACGACATTTGGAAACTTATTTTCGGTGATATTTTGATGTTTTTTTCTTCAACTTTTTGGATTTTAACGATTTTTTCTCCGTTATAGCAGTCCACGTCGAGAGAAGACCGAAAAAATGAAATGTGGGGCAAAATGGACCAGGGCTCAAATGAGTTTTTCGCCCATTTGGCTTCTGTCTTCACGATTTTTTTTTTTTTTTTTTTTGCAATCGACTGCATCTTTCGTCCTTGAACCTGCGAACGACAGCCACGTACGGGCGAGGACAGGAGGAAATATTCAAAAATCGTTTTCATGGCAAACGCGTCTTGAAGCTGTGGGCGTCGATGCGAATATGTTTCTGATTATTGACAAGTCGAGCGTCCAAATTGTCTGAACGAGTCAAGGGAATGCCATCCTCGTAAATTCTAACGTTGTATTGAATTTCAACTTTTTTTTCTCTGTCGTACCGGGCCGCGATGACGGGAGACCGGGAAAAATGAAATGTGGGGCAAAATGGAACCCTGAGCTAGACAAAAAACGAAGAAAGTGTCGTCAATAATGATTTTTTTTCAAATTGGAGTCTCATTTAATTCTTCTCCCTTCTCTTTATGAAGCAAAAACGCCCTTAATTCTCGTTTACTCGGTTTTAACTCATTTTTTCTACAAATAATCAATGTTTCGACAATTTTTTTTTCTCCTATCATCGATTTCTTGTTATCGTAGTCCAAAAGCCACGAAATACGACTGTTAAATTATCGAAATAGGAAAACGGTGCCTGCCAGAGAAAAAGAGGTCGAGACACGAGATTGAAAATTCTCAAAAGTTCCTTGCCTCGATTGACCTTTTGCCAAAAGTGCATGCCAGCCTATCAATCTGTCTATTCCAAATCGATAAAAAAAATAACTTCATTTCGAACGATAAAAAGAAAAAAAAACATTGGATATTTCTGATTTTTTATATTTTGTTATTTATTTACAGAAAGAAATTTGAATTTTTCGGATCACGATTCAAAACTTCGTGTAAATTTTGAAAAACACGTAATAGAATCTTTTTTTTTATTATTTCCGATTATCTTGATTACAAAATTGGAGTTCACAGTTTCGATACTAAATTTTTTTTCGTGCCATGTCTCGAGGCTCAATTTTAAAATAAATACAGAACAAAATGTCTCGAGATATATTTATATTTATGGGAAAACGAACATATATGATGAACCATAACGTGCTCCCGGCTTCCAATTAAAGGCCGTTGATCGTTTTAGCGAAATCCCAGCAGAGAAACAAAACAAGCAGAAGCGAAGTCGACGAGGGCCATTTTGGCCCACCTGCACGAAAAGAAGACGAGCAGAAGACCGGTTCGCCGAGAATTGAAATTATTGCAATGTACAGTTACGACCAAAAGTCGACATTTTTTTAATATAAACAAAAGTTGAACACGATGAGATTTTTATTTTTATTTTTACTTTTTTGTGTTCGATTGTATAACTTGCTAAGGATCGTGAATAATAATTTTAATGAGTCTTTTTCCAACCTTGCCTCCATTCACATAAAAATGCGAAATAATTCATCAAAATACTTCACAATTGTGAAAATTTGACCAAAAAAAAAAAACCAATTTTTGCTAATTTGTTGTTTTCGTGCGGAATTATCAAATTATTAACTTTTGAGTTTTTTTTTTAAGCTGTTGCGAAACTACTATCCAAAGAAATGTTGACACTTTGCGGACGTTTAAGGACGTTGTATGGCGACGATCAAATCTAAATTTTTGTGTTTCAGTTTTTCTTACGCACAAAATGGTTCGCGAGCCTGAGTTCATCGAAAAAAAGTTGTTACAAATTGACTAAAGAACGACATACTCTAAATTCAAGATTGTCCGAGGCAATCTGTATTTTTTATATAATAACCAAAATTTCGAACAAATTTCACGACCGATTTTTTTGAAAAATTAAATTAAGCTTCTTCGATGTTCCATAAAAGCGTATGCAAAGTTTTAAGAGGCTTCGCCATTTATAAATCGAAATATTTAATGTTGAAAATTGGAACTTTTAACACGCGCTCTTATGAGAAACTACTGAAAATTGTGATTTTTATAAATAAATATCTCGACTTCTACGTGGTGAAACCTCTTGAAATTGTGCGAGCTACTAGTTATCACTATTTTCTTTGTTTGGTGAAAATTTGACGAAATTTTATCGCTAGCAAACTTTGCATACAACGTCCTTAAAGAGGACTTTTTGAAACAACCTGTTCGGCAGTGCACCGCAACACTCAAGATATCATCTCGATCGTCTTGTTCTTTATTCCATAATTTTTGACTCTCTCTCTCTCTCTCTCTCTCTCTCTCTCTCTCTCTCTCTCTCTCTGGTTTTACGAATGGCCCACGCGTACGTCCACAGGTGCACGCACATATCTATAGACAAGATTCGCGCGCAAAAAAGCCACAAACATGCAATTACTGAACCGCAGAACGGGTCGGTTCGCCTGCAGGTGCACTGTGTACCAGGAGTCGCGTTGAAAAGCAGCCAAAATATATTTTGCGCATCTTTCAATGATTGACAGTCCTTTTATTTTAAAGTAGCGAAGAAAGACTGACTTAAAGAAGTAAAAAAAAAAAAAAAAAAAAAAAAAAAAAATTCCACAGTACTTACATCGTCGTATTCGAAATGCTTCTGAATTTGAGGTTAAAATCTCTTCAGATTACAAATCTGGATATAAATAAAATAAAGTTTCGAAATATTAAGGATTTTCATTGCTTCGATATTTTTTTTTCTTACACTTTCAAATCAATCAACTTTTTTCGAAATTATACAAAAAATAATTCATTAATAATAATAAAAATAAATCCTTTTCTCGTAGATTTCCGTAAGAAAAATATAAAATTTTGTCTGTTATATTCTCCAAATAATTGACTCAATACTTTAATGACAAAAACAATGTAAAATGAAAAAAAAAAAAAAAAAAAATCTAACTAAAAAAAGAAGAAATTTTTATAAAAAACATAAAAACTGATCAATTAATTAAAAAAACTGTCAATCCAAGCCTTAAATTGGCGTTTTGATAACAATCTTTCCAGAAGATTTCAATCAACTCTGACATTTTTTTTCCTCGGTCAGCGAAGAATAATAATCGTTAGGAAAAAAAAATGACGAATGAGTACGAAAAGCAATCGTGTCAAGGATGCATGCGGTCTCTGGTAACAGCCTGTATTTCATTTTGGATTGAACTCTCGGTATATTTGTGTCTACGTATGTTGAGAGTTCTCATAGCCTCAAATTTACGGTATATTAGGTTCCATAACTGAACACACACTGTCTGGATTCGACTTGCCCAAAATAGAAGTGGAAACATTTGCCAAGAGAGCATTGCGCTATGCAGAGAGTTTGAGTCGAGAAAGCAGTCGAGTGATGAAAAACGACGATTAACAGATTCAAATCATTGGGGATTGTTTTCTGGATTTTTCATGATACAGTGATTAAAGATCAATTTTGAAACCTTTTTTTACGAATATTTCAAGTAATTATAAGAATTATGAACTCGTTAATTTATTATTTTCATTTTATTAAAATAATAATAAATTTATCGTCTTTTCGAAAAATGTTTCTTCTGAAAAATTCAATTGTCCATTTAAAACAAAAAGATGATCGTCTTTGGTGCATTTTGATTCTGATAATTTAAAGCAATTTTGAATAAAAGAGAAAAGAATTTGTTGAGCGAACTAAATAGCAAAAAAAAAAAAAATTGTCACGTTTGTCGAAATTTTTATATTTAATTAGATGAATTATTGATATTAATTTTGATCGAGTTGATTAATTAATATCGAGTTTTTGTCGAAAAATCTACGACAACGGATGTCTCGAGTTTTTAAATGTAAAAAACATTTTATTATTTTGTTTTCACTGGTGGATCATCAAGTCCTCAAATCTGAGGTTTTTCACGCGATGGATTTCGCTTCGGTATCAATTTTTTTCTGATCCCGACCCATCGAGATTCATTTGAACGTTGATTACATAGAAATTAGTGCGCTTCGATGATTAACAGTTATGCGTGCGACCGAAATATTATTATTTCATTTCGAAACAAAATAAAAGTTAAAAAAATCATCATAATATTTAAAATCTTTTTTCAAAGGATTTGAATGTCGTGACGATTTTTTTAACTTTTATTTTGATTTGAAATTTTTTAAATT